>SJYR01000458.1:981809-1102133 GCA_006410655.1 Kobus ellipsiprymnus | reverse complement strand
GAACTAAAGAGCCTCTTGATGAAAGTGAAAGAGGAGAGTGAAAAGGTTGGCTTAAAGCTCAACAGTCAGAAAACAAAGATCATGGCATCCAGTCCTATCACTTCATGGGAAATAGATGGGGAAACAGTGGAACTAGTGTCAGACTTTATTTTGGGGGCTCTAAAATCACTGCAGATGGTGATTGCAGCCATGAAATTAAAAGATGCTTACTTCTTGGAAGGAAAGGTATGACCAACCTAGATGGCATATTCAAAAGCAGAGACATTACTTTGCCAACAAAGGTCCGTCTAGTCAAGGCTATGGTTTTTTCAGTGGTCATGTATGGATGTAAGAGTTGGACTGTGAAGAAAGCTGAGCACCAAAGAATTGATGCTTTTGAACTGTGTTGTTGGAGAAGACTCTTTGAGAGTCCCTTGGACTGCAAGGAGATCCAACCAGTCCATCCTAAAGGAGACCAGTCCTAGGTGTTCATTGGAAGGACTGATGCTGGGGCTGAAATTCTGATACTTTGGCCACCTCATGCGAAGAGTTGACTCATTGGAAAAGACCCTGATACTGGGAGGGATTGGGGGCAGGAGGAGAAGGGGATGACAGAGGATGAGATGGCTGGATGGCATCACCGACTTGATGCACATGAGTTTGGGTGACCTCTGGGAGTTGTGATGGACAGGGAAGCCTGGCGTGCTGCAATTCATGGGGTCGCAAAGAGTCAGACACGACTGAGCAACTGAACTGAACTGAACACAATAGTTAAGAGTACACAACCCTGGTGTGGAATGTGAGAAGAACAATGTAGTATTCTGTATATTGAAAAATAGTGTGTAAGAATAGAATGGAATAGTGTCCTCCAGATTCTGTACGCTTTCTTGGTTTAGCGCTAAGTCATGTCCGACTGTTGCGACCCCGTGGACTGTAGCCCGCCAGTCTCCTCTCTCCATGGGATTTCCCAGGCAAGAATACTGGGGTGGGTTGCCATTTCCTCCTCCAGGGCATCTTCCAGGTTTGATCCCTGGGTTTCCCGCACTGCAGATGGGCTCCTGTGTTGCAGGTGGGTTCTGTACCGACTGACCCACCAACACTTTCTTGTTGTTCAGCTGCACGATGTACTCTGCATGTAAGTTAAGCAGGGTGACAACAGACAGCCTTGACGTACTCTTTTCCCAGTTTTGAACCAGTCCATTGTTCCATACTGGGTTTTTACTGTTGTTTCTTGACCTGAATACAGGTTTCTCAGGAGGCAGGTAAGGTGGTCTGGTATTCCCTCTCTTTAAGAATTTCCCAATTTGTTGTGATCCACACAGTCAAAGGCTTTAGCGTAGTCAATGAAGTAGAGATAGATGTGTTTCTGGAATTCTCTTACTTTGTCTGTGATCCAACGGATGTTGGCAATTTGATCTCTGGTTCCTCTGCCTTTTTAAAAATCCAGCTTGTACATCTGGAAGTTTTTGGTTCATGTACTGTTGAAGCCTAGGTTGAAGGATTTTGAGCATTACTTTGCTAGCCTGTGAAATGAGTGCAACTGTACAGTAGTTTGAACATTCTTTGGCATTGCGCTTCTTTGGGATTAGAATGAAAATTGACCTTTTCTAGTCCTCGGGCCACCGCTGAGTTTTCCAAATTTGCTGGGATCTTGAGTGCAGCACTTTTACAGAATCATCTTTTAGGATATGAAATAGTTCAGCTGGAATTCCATCACACGCACTAGCTTTGTTTGTAGTAATGCTTCCTAATGCCTACCTGACTTCACACTCCAGGATGTCTGGCTCTAGGTGAGTGACAACACCATTGTGATTATCTGGGTCACTAATGGGGCTGACTGTGACGGCTCCTATTGCAAAATTCAGACTTAAACTGAAGAAAGTATGGCTTAGTGGTTTTCCCTACAACACTTGTTCTGTGCATTTTGCTGTGAAACTGGTAAGATGTTTGGAACATATTTATTGAATTCTCCTGAACTTCCACTAGAGGGTAGTCTAATCCTATTCCTGTTTTAAAAGTCTAAACTGTCAAGAGCTTTTCTGAATTCTCTGTTGCTTAGTTTATTTTGTATGAGCTACTTAAAAAGACACCTTCATCTAGAAGAGAAGATTCTGTTAATTCTTAGATAACACAGTTCTGTAAGAGAATGACAGCCTTGTACTGAGCTTGCTTGCCTCTTTCTTTCAATCTGACCTGACCAGATACATTACTGTTCTGCTTTCTCTGTACAGAATTTGAGAGTGCATCTAGCTAGGAGACTGTCACAGTTTTTACGGTTTCCTGAAACAGATTATCTTATGGTCCAGGTTACGTTCTGAGATTAGACCCTTCAAAGGGCATATTAGCTCTCTTTCGACACGGTTTAGTATATACTGCACAGATCTCATTTGTTCCATGATGGATTTTAATGCACTCTTCAAAGTTCCTTGTTACCACACCATCATTACCCTATCACATGAAGAGTGACAAAAGCATTAGAAGACTCTTGTGGTCGTTTAGTACCTGGCCTCCTGTGACCTATGGGTTTGGAAAAATTTCTTTGTTCCCTGAGGCTAATTATTTTTGCTAGAAAATACTCATTAAATGTGAAGTTATGAATTTTAATGTGCTGCTCCACTCTTCATATGTCAGTGGCCACGCTACACATAGTATGTATCTGAAAATGGCACAAAGGAAAATTCCAGACAGCACGGCTCTTCCTCTGGGGCGGTCTCCACACGAGGGTCTGTGACGCTCTCCTGCACAGCTGTCAGGCTCTCCCAGATGGCCCTTCCCAGTGAGATTCCACCCATCCTCCCCACCGATCACTAACTGAGACATATACTGTTGTTACAGTGAGCAAGATGGTGAGGCTGAACTTCTTGTGAGGTACTTTTGTGTCAGTGGAGGCCTGCTAGTGTCTTATGCACGCGCATTCTAAGTCTAGTTACCAAATTTACTCAAATCTGCGACTGTTTCCTAGCAGATGAGCCGAGTGTGACGGGGAGATTAAAGCTCCGCCTGTTTAAATTCAACATAAAATATTCAGAGTACATACCATATATATGCTCATTATTTAAAGAGATTTTTGTAAAGTTTTTCATATAAAAAGGGAAGAAAATTCATGTTCATCAGTATAGTTCTTATATATTTTATTACTGACCTCAAGCCTGATAAGAGTTAAAATGGAGATGTTCCATGGCTGCTTCTGCTTTAACTCACTGGGGCCTAACTTGATATACTGATAACAGTGTTTTCAAAGTTCTCTGCCCATGTTTAATTTGCTCATTGACAAAATTTAGCATAACCTCCTCATATGTAAATTAGATGAATATGAATCATAGATTTGCTTTCTTGGTTATTATTTTTTGTTTTAGAGTGATAGAATCATTGTATCTCCAGAAATCCTTCTTAATTGAATTCAGCAGACCAGGTGATTTGTTGTTGTTCAGGCACTAATTTGTGTCCAACTCTTTGTGACCCCATGGACTGCAGCACGCCAGGCTTCCCTGTCCTTCACCATCTCCTGAGTTTGCTCAAACTCATGTCCATTGAGTTGATGATGCCATCCAACCATCTCATCCTGTCGCCCCCTTCTCCTGCTGCCCTCAATTTTCCCAGCATCAGAGTCTTTTCCAGTGAGTCAGCTCTTTGCATCAGGTGACCAAAGTATGGAGCTTCAGCTTCAGCATCAGTTCTTCCAGTGAATATTCAGGATTGATTTCCATTAGGACTGACTGGTTGGATCTCCTTGCAGCCAAGGGACTCTCAAGAGTCTTCTCCAACACCACAATTCTGCGGTGCTCAGCCTTCATTCTAGTCCAACTCTCAAATCTGTACATGACTACTGAAAAGACCATCACTTTGGCTAGATGGACCTTTTTTTTGGCAAAGTAATGTCTCTGCTTTTTAATATACTGTCTAGGTTTGTTCTGGCTTTTCTTCCAAGGAGCAAGCATCTTTTAATTTCGTGGCTGCAGTCACCGTCTGCAGTGACTTTGGAGCCCAAGAAAATGAAATCTGTCGCTGCTTCCACTTTGTCCCCATCTATCTGCCATGGAGTGATGGGACTGGATGTTGCCAAGATATAGTCTTTACCCTTAAGGTATTTACAGAATGCTGAGAAATATAAGCGTGCAAAATAGTGGTATAATGTCAGAGTATGAGTCCTGGGCAGGGTTCATAGGTCAATGGAAGCACAGATGAGGGAGAGAGAGCTCTGACGTGAACCTGCCAGGGAGATTGGGGGTTGGGGGGGGGAGCAAAGACCCCTCAGGACAGGCAGGCACACGCGGGACCCTCCTTGGAGTGATGAGCGGTCGTGAAGGAGGGCGGTGGTGAGGCTAGAAAAGTAGTCTCTGAGCAGGGAGTGAGAGCTCCCTGAATGCTCGGGTAGAGAGTGAAACTGTAAGTCCTCAGGAGCCTCTGAAACTTATAAAGGGGAGAACTGGGAGTTGGGCAGGAGCCATAACGTGACCCCGGACTCTCCCAAGCACTTTAAGTCTCAGGTTGCCGTCCAGCTCCAGGACACACTGCTGGCCTATACGTCAAAGCCTCTCTGTTACCCAGCCCCCTGTATGCTGAGGATAACACGCATGATGCTAAAGGAACCAAGTAGCTTAGAGCTAAATGGATTCTGTATTAAATGTAATTATTCTAGTTCTTATCACTAATCAAAGTGAAATAGCCTTTAAATAATCCTGTTAGCTATGATCGTCTTGTAAGACCCTGTCAAACTAGTTCTAACAGAGTGAGCTGAACACTCCTTTAGGAAGCCAGTAGCACGAGCTCCCAGGCTGAGGCTCCCACTCGTTTTTCCATTTAATAACAAAAAATAATCTGTACAGCAACTGATACATTGACACCATTTTTCCTGTTTTCCTTTCCAAATATATACTCCTCAGGTACCACTGATGACATTTCTGAAAATCTTAGATGTAATTTTTCATTGATTAAAACTTAGATTTTTGCTAACTGTTTCAGGTTAGGCTTTCCATAGTCACAGGTAGTAGCTGTTGTATGCAACCCCTGAAGATAGATTCAAAACTGTTATGAACTACATTATCAGTCTCTTCCAGACTTACGCTGATCTACAGTGATGTATCAATTATGATAAAAGTCATTACCTAAAATGTTCTTGAAGAGGAGTGCTAAACTACTTGCCACGTTTTAACTTTTTAGTAAAATTTAATTTTTCCTCCTAAATCCATATCTTTTTAAGCCCTACCTAAACCCTACCAAGTACAAAAGCACGGATATTTAGTAGAGTTAAAATTTAGGATATTAAAAAATGTGGGGAGTTCCCTGGTAGTCCAGTGATTAAGACTCTGCCTTCCAATGCATGGGGTGCAGGTTTGATCTTTGTTTGGGGAACCCGGTGGAGGGAACTTCACTTTCCCCCAAGTTTAAGGGCTTTCTTTGTGGCTCAGCTGGTAAGGAATCCACCTGCAATGCAGGAGACCTGGGTTGGGAAGATCCGCTGGAGAAGGGAAAGGCTCCCCACTCCAGTATCCTGGCCTGGAGAATTCCATGGACTGTATAGTCCATGGGATTGTAGAGTCGGACATGACTGAGTGACTCTCACTGGGGAACTAAGGTCCCACGTGCCATACCAAATGTGGCTAAAAAAAATTTTTTTTAATGTGTATATTTCTGGATTTAATATCTGTGGGTCAAACAGATTCATTTAAAACAGGCAAAATTTGCATCTTAGTAAACCTAAAACTGCAAGTTGAAATTCCGGAAAAGAAAAAGTGAAAGTGTTGGTCGCTCGGTCATGTCCTACTCTCTGTGATCCCATGGACTGTGGCCCACCAGGCTCCTCTGTCCATGGAATTCGAAACTTGCTCCTTATGTTGGTGCTACAGAAACTAACTTAGGAAGTCATGTGGCAGTCTAGCGGCTAAGGGAAGGAGTTAGACCCAGCGCCCTCGAATCTTAGCTGTTTGATGAAACTGAGGCAGCAACGCAGCACAGCCAGCTTGGCCCCCCTCCCCGACCCCCGTGACACACATTCTTGCCGAGTCTCACGCTCACCCGTCTATGGCAGATGCCTCTCCTTTGGTTTTCACAGGCCCTTACGCTCTGTCAGGCTGTGTTGTCTCTGAAACATGCCTCCCCGCCACTTTGAGCTCTCTGAGCACACGGTTTCTCTTTTTCATCTTTGTGTCCCAGTGTCTGGGACGTGTGGCGAGTGCCTGGTAGACGGCCATGATGCTGTCTGAGGTCTAAAACCTTTGACCCCTAAAACTTTTCTGTTGTCTAAGAAAACAACCGGTCCTCACCCCTACAGCTGTGAAATCTTGGTTTACTTAAGCACCTATCAACTGGAAATCATTATGTGAAAGAGAGACTCAGTTTTGATTCCTGACTGCTCATCACTAGCTAGGTGACCTTGGGCAGGGCACTGAAATAATCTCTGCAGGCTGTGACTGCAGTGTTTTAAATGAAGGATTTGACAGAGAGGATCTCCATCTGCCAAGTTCTGTGGCTTAGAGGCAATGTGGAGTGGTTGAAAGACCAGTGGACAGTGAGCGATGCTTCCTGAGTGTGTGTTCAGTGCCTTGGAGATTTATGTATATCATGTTCAAGGCAAAACAATGCGAAAGTAACTTGAAATCTCAAGTGTTAAATTATGTTTGGCGTAATTTGTGTTAATTATATTTTGATATATTCTTATTATTTCGAAATTGGTTATTCATGTGTGGTATATGCAATCATTAAGATATCAACATCACATTAATCAAAGTACTCTGTTTCCCTAACCTGGTTAACGATGTGTAAAGCATTTTGGGAAGTTGTGTCTTAAAAATGTTCAAGATATAAAAATATACTAAAAAATAATTTGAAATATATTTTAATGTTGGTACATTTTATTTTGCTTCAAGAAAGTTTAATAAAAATTTTAAATAAATGCAAAATAATCTTAACAGTTCAAACTTTTAACTTTTAGACACTTTTTCTTTTCTCCATGATCAAGGGTTCTGATTTTTGACGTTTATTTCCTTTTTTGACCTTGTATACTTTCAGCTCATTTAGAGGCTAGTTTTGAGGAGGTAGAAAACCACCTGCTGAATCTGGAGGATTTATGTGGACAGTGTGAATTAGAGAGACACAAACATATGCAGTCTCAACAACTGGAAAATTACAAGAAAAGTAAGAGGTGAGTTTGGGGAATTGGCCCCGATATTCACATGCAATCTCAAAGTTTCCCACAGTACCTTACATGCCACTCTTTATAAGTTTGGAGTGATAAAAGACAGGGGTTTCAGGTAAAGCTCTTTAATAAGCTTTCCAAAACATGCTTTGCTTGGTTTGGTTTGGTTTTGTTGGTATCACTACCTGTTGCTGTTTTATGGAGATGAGTTCTGAAAAGCTGAGCATGGGATAAACGGTGGAGGGAGCGGTGCAAGAGACAGAACGTCCCGAGAGAGGAGAACCCCTGACCTCGTGTCTTCCGAGCGGCAGATCCTGGGTGGCCCTTTCCCTTTGCTTCCTTTTCTTGTCTTTCCTTTAGAGCAGGAGGAAAAGGAACCTGAGTGCTGGCTGTGGAAGGGGGCTCAGCTTTGTCACATACTGTCTATGAGACCTTCGGGAAGTTATTGAATCTCTTAGCCTCAACGTGTGTAGCTTGCAGTGACGATGACAGTGTCCTCGCCTCCTGGATTGTGGTGAGGAGTCCGTGAGGCAGCCGTTGCCAGACGCGGTGTGTGCCCTGCCACGGCGGTTATCGTGGCCACTGTTTTCACTGGGCGAACCAGAGCTGGAGATGGGGAATAAGATTTGGAACACTGAAATTTTATTGGTCGTTCTTCACTCTCACCCAGTGACTTAGATATATTAGATATATTAGTACATTATAGTTTATATGTTACAAAATGAAAAGTAAGTGTTTGGAGAACAGCTTCATCTGTAATTTAAGTAAAAGCCAGAGTGTACCGGGCAAGTCTTAACATGTGTCATGTAACGGAAATGTCATTTTAGATCTGGGGTGGAGTCATAGAAAGAGAGCACTGTTGATAGAGTCAGAAGACCCCAGTCCTGGCTCCATCTGCTCCTGATCCTGTGCTCCTGGGCAAGCCATTCGCTTTCCTCTATCCTGCTGTAAAACTTTTCCTGACTAGCATTTGAAAGACTTCTTAAAAGATTACGTCGTTCATTAGGCCTCTTTCTGGTGCCTCCCAGAACCCTGGCAGTCAAACTTGTCTCCCCTGGGCAGAGAATTGGAGAGGTCATCTGAGAAGCTGACCAGCCTGCGAGAAAGGAGCTGCAGGGATGGACACTGGGGAGTCTCTGTTGAAACAGTTGGGTCTGCACCCTCGTGCCCCTGACGACGGGCCCCACCCCTCTCTACGTGCTTCTCATCAGGCTGGTGGTGCCTCACTCTTGAGTATGAATGCACAGCTAAGGAGTAATACCCAACTGAAGAAAGGTTCCAAAATGAACAGGGCCAAAATAAATTAAAAATAGTAATTATTTTTAAAGACCCACAGAGGAATGAGACACTGTGATGGGAGCAGAAGAAAACTTAAGAACAAAAACTAATTAATAACCTCAGGTGTACCTTACAGGAGACCATTTTGCATTTATGAGGCACAAAGAGGATGCTCTAGAGAAGGGATAATTAGAGAACAAGAAAGCTCTTGGGCATCAAATACATGATTGCAGAAGTAGAAGGCTTTAAGGGAAGCGTTAAAAGATGATGTTAGGACTTCCCCGGTGGTGCAGTGGATAAGAATCCACCTGTCAGTGGAGGGGACACGGGTTCAGTCCCTGGTACAGGAAGATTCCACGTGCCATGGCGCAACTAAGCCCGTGCCACAACTACTGAGCCCGCACTCTAGAACTGGGGAGTCCCACTGCTGAGGCCTAGAGCCTCAGCCACCCCGGTGGGAAGCCCACACCCTGAAGCGCAGCGTGGCCCCCTTCTCGCGACACCTGGAGAAAACCTGCACCCAGCCGCGAAGACCCAGTGCAGTCAAACATGATTTAAAAAACAGAGTTGTTTTAAAAGAACAAAAGATAATGTTAAACCTTTACATGTGAGAACAAAAAGACTGAGAAAAGCTGAGAATGCTTAGAAAATTAGAGAGTTAATTTTTAAGTCCTGTATACTAGGAGCTTGAGAAAGAAAGGGAAGAGAAAGAGAGGAGACAAATTCACTAAAGAAATAATAGAAGAAAATTGTTCAGAACTGAAGGTGTGACTGAGTTGGAAAGGGCCCACCAAGGACATAGGGAGAGAGCCGTCTTCAGTATGTACTTTTGTACATTTCACTACAGTCAGAGTAAAAAATCTCGAAAGCCTTCATAAAGCTCCTAAGGAACTGCAACTTTTCAGCAGCAACCCTGTAAGTAGAAAATGATTTTTACTGTGTATTTACTTACCCTGGTTCAGTTCCCGGATCAGGAAGATCCGCTGGAGAAGGGATAGGCTACCCACTCCAGTATTCTTGGGCTTCCCTTGTGGCCCAGCAGGTAAAGAATCCGCGTGCAAGGGGAGAGACCTGGGTTTGATTCCTGGGTTGGGAAGATCCTCTGGAGAAGGGAACGGCTACCCACTCCAGTATTCTGGCCTGGAAAATTCCATGGACTGTATAGTCCATGGGGTTGCACAGAGCTGGATACGACTGAGCAACTTTCCCTTTCACTTCATTTACTTAGCCAAAGTTTCAGCCAGTGTGAAGAAATAGTAACTTCCAGGCATACAAGGGCTCCAGTTTAGCTCATGTGCAGACTTTATCAGGAAGTGAATGGAGGATATGCTCTACAAATGAAGGAATAAACCAGTAAGAAGGAAGACAGAGTGTGGAAGAGAGACGAGCTGCTCTTAGCAGATCTGTCCAGTTCGGGAGAGAAACAGAATTCCTAGGATGATGGTGAAGAAAAGCTTCAGCAGGTCTGGAGAGCAGCCCAGACGGAAGCAGGAAGAGCCCCCAGAGGATTCCAGGAGCAGTGTTTTCCAGGGGAGACTGTCTAGTGTGCTTGAGCATGTTGAGCTGGGTTTATAAGCTCTGATTGGAGAGTTTGATTATGTATTAGTGAGAGGAATGTTTTCTAAAAAAACTAAGAAAATAAGGTGACTATTAACACTAAGAAAATGCAGTTTTACAAGAAAAGAAATAATACATGGCTCAGTTATAGATTTTATATATATATATATTCTGATAATAATTAAATGTGGCATATGGATTCAAGCCAGAATTGTAGGTTATTGGGAAGACGCAGTGGAGGTGTGTTTGTGTGGAGGGATGGGAGGGATTTAAGGAAGCTAATCCTCAGCTTCCACAGCAGGAAATCAGTAAGCAATATTTAAAATGGGAAAAATGAATAAATATCAGTATTGACATGTTATTTAGAAAAAATGAAGGTAAATACTGGAAGAACTGACTGTAGCTGCTTTCAAAAAAGCAGGACAGGGACTTCCCTTATAGTCTAGTGGTTAAGAGTCTGCTCTTCCATTGCAGGGGGCATGAGTTTGATCCCTGGTCTGGGAACTAACGGAGAAGGTGATGGCACCCCACTCCAGTGCTCTTGCCTGGAAAGTCCATGGATGGAGGAGCCTGGAAGGCTGCAGTCCATGGGGTCGCTAAGAGTCGGACACGACTGAGTGACTTCACTTTCACTTTTCACTTTCATGCCTTGGAGAAGGAAATGGCAACCCGCTCCAGCATTCTTGCCTGGAGAATCCCAGGGACGGGGGAGCCTGGTGGGCTGCCGTCTCTGGGGTCGCACAGAGTCGGACACGACTGAAGCAACAGCAGCAGCAGCGGCTGGGAACTAAGACCTTGCATGCTGCCTGATGTGGTTTTAAAAAAAAAAGGGACAGAAAGATGGGGAGCACTGAGTGAGGCACTAATCTGCTTCATCATGAATCCTTGTGGGTACTATTTGACTTAAGGAATATACGTGTACTATTTTGATAAACATAATTTTTTTGTTTTTTTGTTAGCTAGCACTTCCTGATGTATTTTGCAGAAACAGAGGACTGAAAAGATAGCCTCTGATAAAACAGTCCATGATCAAATAAGTTCCAGGAACACTTTACCCTGTATTTGCCTCATTTAACTTTATAGTACATGTACACATAGTAATGTATTACACGTAGTACATGTCAGTGTTTTAAGGGTTCTGAGAATTCTTATGATAGAGAAATAGGTTTGACTCACTGCTTCACAACTTACTTGCTTACAGAACCAGTTTGTGTGTAATGTATATTAAAATTCTGTGAGTTGGTATCCTATACTATACCACTGAAAAAATTTTCCAAAACCCCAAATTAAACATCTGTGGTCCACAAGGGAAGAGTCTCTTAGAAATAAACCTCCTTCCTCTTTAACAAGCAGCCCTACAAACTAAACTAGTGATTTTTCTGTTCTGGCTCTGGAGGAGATAACACGTAATATAAGGGTTGGCTATATGAAGTGAGGGCATTACAGTGTTCGCCCACTATGTAGCTTCCCAGAAAATCTGGGTCGGACAACTCGATGAGGCTGGAGAGAGCAGGGGATGGAAAGGTAAGGTCCTCTTCACCTCCAGCGCTGCTCGTGTCCATAGTGCACTGTCTCATCCTGCTCCCATCAGGGACTGGGACTGGGCGCGCAGCAGCTGTGGGAGTTGGGACGGAGGCTGAATTATTAGTACAGCAACTCATGTAACTGCCTAGGGGCTGAGGTTAGGGCCAGGTCCGTTTCTGACTGTTGCATTGGAACAAACGGAATCCATCCCAGGTGTTAGTGCATCTGTAGTTGAGAGTGGATATATGATATTTCATCATGTATTTGATAAGCATTCTCGGCACAGAGGATGAATTCCTGCCTCCTGTGAGGAGGAATGTGACCCATCCCAACAGTTATGAGGGTTACGTGGCAGATTCTCAGTGTGGGCAGAGGGAAAGAGCTTTATAACCCCCCTGGGGTGCATCTACCCTTGAAAAGCGTTTGAACAGGTGGTTTACCCTAAGTGGACTTCCCTGGTGGCTCAGCGGTAAAGAATCTGCCCACAGTGCATGAGACACAGCAGGAAGTGTGGGTTCAATCCTGGGTTGGGAAGATCCTCTGGAGAAGGAAATGGCTACCACTCCGGTGTTCTCACCTGGAGAATCCCATGGACAGGAGCCTGGGGGGCCCCAGTCCATGGTGTCACAAAAGAGTCGGATGCGGCTGAGTACGCGCCTGCATTGCCCTGAGTGTTTCTGCATGGAAGGAGGACATCCTACTTTAGCTGCTTGTCTAATGAACGTGACATATAAGCGACTGTATAGTTGTGGGGGGGAAATACCCATAAATAGCTTTTGTAATAACTCTTCTGCATATAAAGTGATATTAGTATGACTGATTGCTTTTATGGGCAGGAATAGACACCGCCTTGATCAGTAGTAAAACATCAGAGAGTGGATAAACCATGGCTGTAGGCAGAGACAGGTACTGGTACCAGTAGGAGTTGGGTCGTCAGATGGTTCAGAAGACGAGTTAGCCATTACAAGTGTAACTGCTGGATGCCTTGTGTAGGTTTTCATAACCAATAGGAAATATATTTTTTATCAAGTAAGAAGCATTAATATTGACTATATGAGCCAAAATAAAGAACATAAGACCGTTTCCATGGGTTTGTCTAAGCTAGCAGTGAGAGAAATGGACTTGAGATGTGGAAGTCAGCTTGCATTTGACTTCCCAGGTGGCTCAGATGGTAAAGAATCTGCCTGTAATGCAGGAGACCTGGGTTCGATCTCCTGGAGAAGAGAAAGGCTACCCACTCCAGTGTTCTTGCCTGGAGGATTCTGTGGACAGAGGAGCCTAGTGAGCTACAGTCCATGGAGTCGCAAAGAGTAGGACATGACTGAGCGAGTAACATTTGCATTTGTAGTCACGGATGTAGGGAGAAGTAGATGGTAAATGTGTACATGATTTTTAAGAAGGATAATTTCAGACAATTGTATCAAAGAAAATAAAGCAGGGTTATGTGACAACGGTGGGGAGGGAGGGCCCTTCCTGGAGGACACATGAGGACTGAGGCCTGAGTAAGGAGGCAAGCGCATGGGGATGGAGTGGACACCCTCGCCTGCAGAGGGGCAGCAGGTAAGGTCAGGAGAGTGAAGAAGAGGCGCTAAGTGGAAATGTAGAGTTCAGACCTCCCTAAGTTTGTGATCTTTTCAGTACCACCATAATATTCCTTAGAATGATTGTTAAGATTCTTTCATAATAATTACATTAAAATCATACATAAGCTAGTGATCTAATTAAAATATTTTTTACTTCCAGAGTTCTAGATCTTTTGTTTTCCCCTTCAGTTTGTAGCATACCATCACAATTTCTCTGAAAATAGCTGCATCTTAAAGAACAGTGTGATTTTAGTAAGTTAGCTTAATTATAAATGACTCATAATTTTAACACAGCCTTCCATTGGACTTGAAATCTGCTGTGGGGCATACTGAACTCTAGAAGCATTTTTCACTAATTCATTTAGGCTTTGAAACTTAATTGTCATCCCTTATAAACTGTCTCTTGTGAGTGGGGGGCATGGCTGCAGTTGATATGATTTAGCGTCCAGGCATATTATGAAAAAGTCATTGTTCCTTTTGCTTTATGTATTACAGCTGATGCTAAGCAACTGTGCTCTTCTCTCTGTTTGTGTTGTTGCTGCTGTTGATGTGGACTGTAGACTAAGTTTTGTTGCTGCTGTTTTTTAGTCCCTCAGTCCTGTCTGACTCTTTGTGACCCCATGGACTGCGGCACACCAGGCTTTCCTGTCCTTCACCATCACCCGGAGCTTGCTCAAACTCATGTCCATTGAGTTGGTGATGCCATCCAACCTTCTCATCCTCTGTCGTTCCCTTCTCTTGCTTTCAATCTTCCCCAGCATCAGGGTTTTTTCCGATGAGTTGGCTCTTGGCATCAGATGGCCAAAGTATGGAAGCTTCAGCATCAGTCCTTCCAATGAATATTCAGAGTTTATTTCCTTTAGGATTGACTGGTTTGATCTCCTCAGTCCAAGGAACTCTTAAGAGTCTTCTCTAACACCACAGTTTAAATGCATCAGTTCTTCAGCGCTCAGCCTTCTTTATGATCCAGCTCTCACATTCATACATGACTATTGGGAAACCCATAGCTTTGACTAGCTGGACTATTGTCAGCAAAGTAATGTCTCTGCTTTTTAAAACGCTGTATAGGTTTTTCAGCTTGTCTTCCAAGGAACAAGTGTCTTTTAATTTCATGGCTGCAGTCATCATCTGCAGAGATTTTGGAGCCCAAGAAAATAAAGTCTGTCACTGTATCCATTGTTTCCCCATCTATTTGCCATGAAGTGATGGGACTGGATGCCATGATCTTAGTTTTTTGAATGTTGAGTTTTAAGCCAGCTTTTTCACTTTCCTCTTTCACTTTCTTCAAGAGGCTCTTTATTTATTTTTATTTTTATTTTTTCAAGAGGCTCTTTAGTTCCTCTTCACTTTCTGCCATAAGGGTGGTGTCCTCTGCATATCTGAGGTTATGCAGACTAAGTTTAGAAAAGAGGCTCTTTAGTTCCTCTTTGCTTTCTGCCATACGGGTGGTGTCATCTGCACATCTGAAATTATGCAGACTAAGTTTAGAAAAATCTTTAAGGCAAAGAATGATAGATTTGAGATGTTATGGCATGTCTTTAGTAGTATTTGACCAGCTTACATTCTAGAGAATAACCCACCAAACTCCTGAGCTTCAAGAAATGACTGTCCACTGGACAGGTCGTGGTCACAGGTATGCCTGTTCTTCCATTTCAGAGAGCTGAAGGGATTGTGCTGGGCGGACTTGCCACAGGCCTGGCTTTGCTGAGAATAGGACAAGGAGGAACCAGTGGGATTCTCCAAGGTGAAGATGACTCTGGAACCAGAAGAGGAGGTCTGGTGGAGACAGGCAGGAAGGCAGTAACCAACTAGCCCCTGAGGTTCTGAGTGGAGGGTGGTTTGGGTGCTGAATGGGAAATAGATGAGCAGAGTGTCCCCTCAAGGCAGTGCTTTTATGTAAAGGGTCCTCCCCAGGTGGAAGAACATGGAACCAGACTGACCCTCCCCCCGACTCAGCCAAAAACCAGACACAATAAATGAAATAACACTCGTTGGGACACTTTACATTGGGCAAAGAGAAGTGATCCTTGATCAGTAGGAGACAAGCCCTGTGGTGGCTCCAGCATTCTGCCAGGAGAGTTTCCAGGCTGCATGCAGGAAGGAAAACCAGGTAGAGTCTGGCAGACCCTCTAAGTTGAAGAGTGGAGCTGAGCGTCTGGAACCCCAACACAGCTGGAGTTTACAGGGCTCAGAACCAGAGAGCAGGAATACCGAGAATCTGCAGAGGGCTCCCCGGAAAGTTCAGCTGGGAACCGGTCATTCACATGAGCAAATGACCCAGGGAGGAGGAGGAGGAGGAGGAGGAGGGGACTAGCACCTAGTAGGATTAGTTAGCAGTGCCCATCAGCCAGAGACTGAGAATTCCTGGGGAGATTCGTCGGGAAAGCTTCCTTCAACAGTTAGCCTTTGACTGAGCCCCGTTCCAGACCTGCTTAACTAATCATAAAAGCAAGCATCAAAGAGATCAAGCTGTTTCCAGATAGATTAACCGTATCCCAGCAAGAATGTTTCTAGAACTACAAAAATAGCTAGTAGTCAACAAGGTAGATCATTCTAACAGGTTGCTTGTGAATGGACAAGATGCATGACACACCAAAGTTCAACTGAGGTTACCAGAGAAAGATGGTTTACAGGTTGTGTCATATTAAGACTTCTGTGGAGACCAAATCCATGATGCACTTTAAATATTTAACCTGTATTTCTCTTCTTAACTCTTTAGGTAACTATGCCCATTGACAAATCAGTCCTTATTTACCTGGCCTCTTGAAGCTGTCTCTAACACTAGCATCCTAAGTTTTCTTCTCTACTGCCATTGTAGATGCTGTAGTTTGGCTATTCTCTTGGGTTCTGTTATTGGTTATTGCTTCCTCTCATTCTGTCTAATGAAGATGTCTTATTCTGTAACGTACCTCCTCTGCAGGATCTGTGTAAGGAGCAAATGACAACAGGGCTTCTAAAAGTTTTGAGAAAATTACCTCAAGCACATGGGCCAGCTCTTCTCGCCCTTGAGAGTAAAAGTCTCACAGTCGTGTCCAACTCTTTGTGACCCCATGGACTGTACAGTCCATGGAATTCTCCAAACCAGAATACTGGAGTGGGTAGCCTTTCCCTTCTCCAGGGATCTTCCCAACTCAGGGATCGAACCAGATCTCCTGCATTGTGGGCGGATTCTTTACCATCTGAGCGACAAGGGAAGCCCAAGAACTTTATCCAACTTCTCAGCCACAAATTCACCAAGCCAGGAAGGGTATATATCTTCAGGACTGCAGAATGCTTAAAAGATTACAAAAGATTAGATAAGAGTAGATAGTAGCTGGTCTTTCAGGAGAGAGATCTTTAAGATCTTTCCTAACCATCAGTCATAACAAAGGGACACTCTTCTACTGTGTTTAATGCAAAAAGTATTGCTGGTCAATTAAAAAAAAATTGCCCCTAAATATTTTCAGATGTGGAAAAAAAGAGTTGATCTTGCACCTTACATTTTGAATGGTATTTTGCCATCTAGAATCATTGTGTTAGGTTTTTAACACGGGTTTGTCCTGGGGAAGCAGTTTAGTGTTTAAAGAAAGTATCCTTTCATCTCTGAGATGATTGTGTTTATGGAGACATTTATCCAGGGCTCCAATCTGTTAAGTTTGCATCTGTGGGTCTGATTTAGTTGACTTCTATACAGGCACGGATTTAATATACTTCTTGCAACATCCCATGGATTTATTTGTTAATTTGATGCTTTTTTTGTTTTTATTCTGCCCTCATAACTCAACCCCTGTGGATAAAATGATGAAATAGCAGCTTCACCCTTTGGAAATATTATTAGATTTTGAGTCTAGTGTTATTTGTTGAATGTTTTAGTTTCAGGGTTTGTCATGCTAAATTTTGTGATAGCATTTGCTGAACTGAGTAAAATTTAAAATATAGTAAAAACCTAAAGGGAGGCATTTAAATTCTTCCTACCTAATTGATCTTCTGAAAATATTATTAAACTTTGGAAATGAAGAGACTCAGAGTTTTGAAATTGCAAGAAGCAAACAAGTTGTTATCATATCAGATGAATACTGTGTGGCCAAGCTTTTATTTTTTAATAAAGAATAAAATCTTCCCTAGTTAGAATAAGGGCTTCTTTTAAGAAGCAGGTATGTTTTGTCCTTCTGCAGCCAGAGTTCTTGGTAACCTGACTTGCTGAGTGTGTGTCGTGTATGACCCTGTGCACATGTGTGGTCAGGGCAAATGATACATCATCTTTGCACTTCAGGATTTCAGCAGTGTGATTGTAGAGATGGTGTGTATGCTAAGTCACTTCAGTTGTGTCTGACTCTGTGCGACCCTATGGTCTATAATAACCTGACTTGCTGAGTGTGTGTCGTGTATGACCCTGTGCACATGTGTGGTCAGGGCAAATGATACATCATCTTTGCACTTCAGGATTTCAGCAGTGTGATTGTAGAGATGGTGTGTATGCTAAGTCACTTCAGTTGTGTCTGACTCTGTGTGACCCTATGGTCTATAACCTGCCAGGCTCCTCTGTCCATGGGATTCTCCAGGCAAGAAAACTGGAGTGGGTTGCCATGCCCTCCTCCAGGGGATCTTCCCGACCCAGGGATCGAACCCACATCTCTACGTCTCCTGCATTGGCAGGCGGGTTCTTTACCACTAGTGCCACCCGGGAAGCCCCGTAGGGATGACACCTGTATGAAAATCATGGTGTTACAAGGCAGTGTAGGAGGTGTTATAGCACTGATGGACGGGAGTCCCGTAGGAGGTGAGAGAAGAGGAGACGGCCATGTGGGTGTGATGGATGTCTTCATGGAAAAGACTAACTTGGATACTGTTTTACATTGGTTGTTACCATTAACCATTTCTGATAGAGTTTGGAGAGTGACCAGAACTTAAACTCCTGCTCACCTGTGCCTTTTCACTTGGTGAGCTGAGAAGGTGACGTTAATGGTCAAGAGGAAAGTCTCTGTGGTGTTCTCATCAGTGTTACCTGTCCTCCTCACTTACACCTTCCTTCAAGACTCAGTTCAGTCCTGGCTTCTCCAGGAAGCCTTTCCTCTTGATCCTTGGTGTGTGAGTCACCCCCTCCTCTGTGTTCCTAGGGAATCCTCAGCGTGGCTGGCATTAGCAGAGTGCTAATCTATGACATCAGTTTCTGACTGCTGCTTTACTTGTGTGTCCCTCACTAAGTTTCCTTGAGGTTGTAGAGCGTATATGACTCAACCCTATCGTTATTCCTACTGCTATTCCTAACATTATTGCTAGTGTCTAAGGCACATTATTTTTGTTGTTGTTGAGTGAATGATCAAACTCAGAGGTTACATTCAGTATAAGAAAATGAGTATTTATCCAAGGCATGATGTTTATCATCATGACAGTAGTAGGGATGGACAGAAATGGATGGATTCGGGACATGTTTTGAGATAGAGCTAACAGGTTGTGTTGATGGATTGGATGTGGCGAAGGAGGGAGATGGATCAACCAAAGCTTGCGGAGTGGTGATGGCCTGAGTGGAGGTGAGGGAGACTAGGAAGAACAGGCTCTTTTGCTGGGACGCCTGCTTCACTTCTGAGCAGTACTCTCAGATCGGTAGTTATGTATGAGTCTAGAGCTCCAAGGAGAGATCAAGACAGGAAGTATAAATCGAGAGCCTGTGGATGGCATTTAAGGCCACGGAGCTGGATGAGTTGCCTTGTGAGAGCAAGTAAGTTAAGAAGGGGGCCGGGATCAAGCTGGCAGAGCTCCAGCGTCTTGTGGTCTGGAAGGGGCGGAGAAGTAGCAAAAGGAACTGGGAGAGGAGGAAAACTCGAGAAAACACTCTCAAGGAATCACCAGCGAAGTCAATAACTGCTGAGGGATTTGGATGAAAAGTGAGAGCGAACATCGCCTCTGGCAGCAGGGTGGTTGTCGGTGGTCTCGCTGTGCAGAGCTGGGGTCTGGAAGCCAAGCTGGAGTGGGTTCAGGACTGAGCGGGAAGTGGGGGAGCTAAGTTCTTGGGTGGGTTACAAAGGTTGGGAGTCATGGCTCAGCATCGCCAGCCTTAGGTTTCCATCCTCCCAGATTATTTCGTTATGTTCCAAATGGAAGTCACGCACTGCCCTCCAAAATCTGTTCCTCCTCTTGTTTTCTGCTGATGAGTTCCCTTTGCTTCCAGTGATGCAGACAGGAACCCTCATGGTTATATATACTTTTCCCCCTGGATCAACTGCCATGGTCTGTTGACTCTTCTCCCCAGCGTTTTCAAATTGGACCCCCTCCCTTCATTGCCCCTGGAGGAGGAACTGGCAACCCACTCCAATATTCTTGTGTGGAGAATCCCATGGACCGAGGAGCCTGGTGGGCTGCAGCCCATGGGGTCGCAAAGGAGCTGAATATGACTGAGCACACTTTGTTGCTGGTGCCACTGCACTTGCTCTTTCCAGGCACTGGTTAAATCTTCTTCAAACTCCTCTAGTAGTTTCTTAAGTGCTCCCTGCTTCATTCTCCCTGCTGTCAGTACGTCTGTCCGTCACAACTAGAACATTCTTCCTGAAGCATGGCTTTGCTCGTAATATTCTCCTGCTAAAAATAAAAGCAGATCCTTTCAGCCTGGCACTCAGAAGCCTCTGCCTCTTCAACCTCGTCTCCCACTACTTTCTCTTCATTCAGCCTGCTGTCCTGACGGCTTGCTCTTTCCTGAAGATAGCCTGCACCATTCAGCTTCCACACCTTCACTTTGAGCCTGACTGCCTCTCTCCCTTCTGTTATAGCTTCTGTATTCCTGGATGCTGTTGCCTCTGGCATTGTGGAGTCTGCCCTAAAAATTACGACACTTCAAGGCTTTCAGGGCTTTCTTTATCTGGTCTTTAAACTTATAAAATTCTTCTGTCATACCTTCTTCTACCTTAAACCACAGTCACCTGTACCACCCCAGCCTCCACTGTCTTCTTGATTAAGGGTACAGGACTCTCTTACTTTCTGAAAGAAAGTTTCTTGGAAGTTTCTTGAATTGCCATGGGTCAGGGTATTCTGTAAATAAGGGCCTAGAAAGAGGCACACTGCTCACCTTGACTCTTTCCTCGTAGCAACTTCCCGTTGTTTTGATGAGGCAGCCAGCAGGTTGGAAGGTGGGCACAGTATCTCCAATGAAAGCTCTTAATCGGGCAATGACTCATTACTGGGCTTCCCTTGTGGCTCAGCTGGTAAAGAATCTGCCTGCAATGAGAGAGACCTGGGTTTGATTCCTGGGTTGCGAAGATCCCCTGGCGAAGGGAAAGGCTACACACTCCAGTATTCTGGCCTGGAGAATTCCACGGACTGTGTAGTCCATGAGGTCACAAAGAGTCGGACACGACTGAGCGAATTTCACCTACTTCACTGACTCATTACTAACACAGACACTGGATTCTTGGCTCCGTGGTGGTTATTTGGGGTAGCAGTAGGGAAGAGCAGTGTCTGTGAAATCGTTCTTCCCAGTTTCACCTTTTTTTAAAACAGGAGGTGCCTTTTTGAAATTTCACTGCTTCGTGTTCCAAAAGAAGGAAAGCAGAGGCTCTCTGAAGACTGTAATCAGAGAAAAGAGAATTCGTGATTAGAATACTGAACCGAGAGACTTCCCTGGTGGTCCAGTGGCTAAGCCTTGGCATTCCTGATGCAGGGAGCCCAGGTTCGATCCCTGGTCAGGGATCTAGATTCCACAGGCCACATCTGAGTGTTCCCATGCTGCAACTAAGACTGGCACAGGCAAATAAATATTAAAAAAAAAAAAAAGAGTACTGAGCCAAGTGTTCTGTCATCCTGTCCACCCCTTGGTGGCTGTGGGGAATGGCTCACATGCGGGCGTCTGGAGGGATACGTGAAGGTGCCCCCCAGGATGCTGTCTGCGGCACGTGCTGCCTTTCTCTTCGGCCTTTTCAGCATTCATCCCATTTGTTGTTGTCAGTTGCTAAGTCACGGCCGACTCTTTTGCGATCCTGTGAACTGTAGCCCGCCAGACTCCTCTGTCCGTTGGGTTTCCCAGGCAAGAATATTGCAGTGGGTTACCACTTCCTTCTCCAGGCATCTTCATCTCATTACTGGAATGTAAAATAGGTTTCAGGCAGGTTTACTTTCTACCTAATCTTTTAAGAATGAAGCTAGGCTATTGGCCAAAGGGAAATGATTGCACCCTTTTTAAAGACAGGATTGAAAGTAACTTTTTTATTCCTTAGTTAATGAACTCTGGCGCTGGAGTAATGTTATCATGAGTTAGTATTTTTAGGAAAAAAAAAAAAGGAGTGATACGACCACGTGATTTAAGAACCTCCACTTGGCTGTTTCAAGAACACTGGCTTTTCAGTGGGCAGCTTGCCAGTCCTCCCTGGCCAGCTGTTCATGGTAGTCAACTGTTTTGGAACATGAGCGGTATTATAATTAGCAATGAGGAATTCTGATTTGAGAATCCAGAATAGCTCTAGATTTTTAGTTAAACCCCTCATGCAAATAAAAGACAAACGTCTCATATTCTAAGTGGGATAAGCCTTTACAAATAAATTTGCCTCCTCAAAATTACTTTTAATTAGTACTGATAGTGAAAAAAATATAATCATAAAATTATTAAGGAAAATCTGAAAAAAACTTGCTTTTGACTTCTTTGTCAAAATCGTTTTACGACTGTTCATCTGTCTTCCCTGGCTGTACGTCTCCCCAGGAGACTTTGTGTTTCAGCATTCCTAAGTGACGCGAAATCACACACCAGAGGGTTTCCCGGAGGCTTGGCCCTTTTGTGACAGGATGGTCTGTGGACTTCAACCCTTTGATATATGACTTCCCCTTTCATTTAGAAAAGGAAATAACTGCTCCTCTTCTGAATGATTTTTAATTAAAGATTTTTTTAAATCTATGATTATTTATCCATGAAGGGAAAAGTAAGTCGCTTTTATAAACTGGTAGTTCAGTATATTAGATGGTTCGTGGCTGGCATTAAAATGCTGTTTGTTTTTCTTGTTTTGTTTAAGTGTTTCAGTGTTTTAATAGTTTAAATTTTGGTAGAGCTTTTTTGAACCATTAGTAGAGTGATAGCAGAAAAACTGAGAATAGTAGCTTTAGGCTGACTGTATTGGTAATTTCAAAGAGTAGTGGACTCCATGTGAGCATCCAGAAATACCACTCTCAGCAATTAAAGTACTTAATATTTTATTATAATCTAAGAGCAGTTTCCATTGGGAGTAGATTAATAAATGTATGTTTTCTTTGTTTTTCCTACAGGAAGGAACTTGAAACCTTCAAAGGTAATTTTGTGTTTAATTCTTCACTTTAAAGTAGATGAGAGTTAATTGATGTCAGATGTTTTCTCTTGATAATGATATAATACCACTCTCAGCAATTAAAGTACTTAATATTTTATTATAATCTAAGAGCAGTTTCCATTGGGAGTAGATTAATAAATGTATGTTTTCTTTGTTTTTCCTACAGGAAGGAACTTGAAACCTTCAAAGGTAATTTTGTGTTTAATTCTTCACTTTAAAGTAGATGAGAGTTAATTGATGTCAGATGTTTTCTCTTGATGATGATAATGAAAGAATGCATTCCTTTTTCTTTAAATCAGACAGTTTACATCAGAAAATGCAAGTTTGCTTAATACTGTTTTTGTCAATTTATTTAATCACGGTGGTTTTGATTTGAGCTGTAACACATGTACCAAGTGAGAGTTTCCGCTAATGGCATCATAAATAGTACATTCAGATGACATAATGCGGACTTAGAGGTTGTTGAGAATCATAGTTGGAGAAGATTCTGGTTTCTGTTGCGTAGATAGAGTCTGGGCCTCATGGAGAGGTGATGGTGATAGAGGTGGCCTTGCGGGCAACCCAGAGTTGCCTGAACTGCCTGCGAGGTTTTCAGTGCTGGTCCTGCTCGGCCACCATCTTGTAACTTTGGATAAGTCTCTTTACCTTTTTCAAGCTTATCTGTAAAATCGTTAAGCTTTGCTGAGCTATATTCTGAGATACTAAAAGTGCCTAGCATTGCTTTTTAATTTTAGGGAACTTTTGCAAGTGAGCGTGAGAAATAATTCTTGGTCATGCTGACTCTTGGAAACACTCATGAAAAATAGGGAAAACCACAGACTTTCAGAAGCTCAAAGCCCTTCCAGCTTGCCACTTTTCAATTACACTTTAGAGGTTGAGTAGTGAAATTTCTATTCTGAGAATTTCAGTAACTGAGAAGACTCTGAATTGTTGTTTATTATGTTTCATTTATAAACTAGTATTGACTTTTTTGAGTTACTGGTTAAAGATTTTCCAGAACATTATTTACAGTCGAATTGTTTATCTGTGTGATCTGTTTGGATGTTTTAGAGAAAACAGCTAATACTTGAGATAAAAGGTATAAAGGCTTATTCCTGCTACATCTGTTATTAAACCGTCTTGACTTGGCTGGGTTTCTGTTTGGCTGCAGTTATAGTGAATGATTTAGTTCACCAGTTTGTTGAGGGCCATGTTAAATGATCATGATATGATGTATTATCATGGATATCATTGTTCTCAATCAATTTGCGAACCACAACTCATGTACATTATTTTTCATCACTGTTTTAAAATAAGATGTGAAATCCCAATAAAGTGTTATTTTCTCTCTCCTCCTTTCTTTTAGTCTACTTGCGTTTTCTTATACTGTATTGGGGGAAGAAAAAAAATCAAGTTAATATTAAAAGACAGGCAGAGACCCAGATTATGCAACGTGTCAACTTTGCTTGCATCTCAGTACTGAGGCTTTTTTTTTTTTTTCGTTTTGTATGACAGTATTCCAGAAAAAGAGGGGACCTAATCAATTTGCGAACCACAACTCATGTACATTATTTTTCATCACTGTTTTAAAATAAGATGTGAAATCCCAATAAAGTGTTATTTTCTCTCTCCTCCTTTCTTTTAGTCTACTTGCGTTTTCTTATACTGTATTGGGGGAAGAAAAAAAATCAATTTAATATTAAAAGACAGGCAGAGACCCAGATTATGCAACGTGTCAACTTTGCTTGCATCTCAGTACTGAGGCTTTTTTTTTTTTTTCGTTTTGTATGACAGTATTCCAGAAAAAGAGGGGACCAGCAGTTTGCAAGAGGATAGTGTTATGTATTACCTGATAGAATAATTCAATTCATGCAGAAATATCTTGTTTTTACATATATCCCTAATTATGTACAACATTTAACAGCACATCCAACCTACCCACAGGCCAGTTAAAGCTCTCAATTAGAACAAACCCTAAATGGAGTATTGTATCATATCTAGTTGTTTAAAGAACTAATATTCATTAAAAATTATTTCCTCTTGAGTGTTTTGCTAATACTTCAAAAGCATGTGTAGCTTGCAATAAAAAATATAACTATTCTTCCAAGACATTACTGGAGAAGAGAATTCAAAGATATAATAATTTGTTACTTTTTAAACATTGCTTTTGCCTTTGTTTTTCCTTTTTACATTTCAGGAAAACAAAAAGTATTACTTCCTCCAACTGTTTTATTCAAGTTGTAGTTATATTTAGAAGCTTTTTGCTAAGTTGGGGAAGAACTAACTTTTCGGGGCAAAATTAGTAACCCTCAAGGTTGGTAACATAGCTCAGTGTGATCCACTGAGTTCTGGATTCTTCCTTCTGTACTCCATTGAGGTTAATGGGTTCATCTTTATCTTGCACTTGAGATATATCTAGCAAATCTCTACAGTATTATTGAAACAGTTCATTATTTGTTTTGTTTTTTTAATATTGGCAGCAGGAAGGTCTTCTCTTTTCTCCCCAATATTGCCTTTCTTTAAACTCTTTAGTGTTAGCCACTTGAATATTATACAGTGTGAAAAGGGTAAGATCTTTAAAGTCTTAATTTTTTAATTTTCAGTGAGAAGGAACCCCATTATTATAACTACATGTGAGTAAATAAATTGGGGTGCATGTATATTTTTACATTAGTTTTCTCCAGATATATGCCCAGGAATGGGATTGCTGGATCATATAGTAGTTTTTTTTAATTTTTTTAAAGACCCTCCATACAATTTTCCATAGTGGTTATACCAATTTACATTCCCACCAACAGTGGGTATCTTTTCTCCACACCTTCTCCAGGATTTAATATGCAGTTTAATTAAATATCAACATTTAATATGCAGTTTAATTAAATACCAGATAAAGTGATGAAACCTCTGTTTTAAGGAGACTGTTTTTAAGAAAATTAAGTTGACTGCTTTGGAAGACCTAATACAGGTAAATAGCTTTTTTAAAAATTACTATAAAATGTTAAATTAGAAATTAGAAAAGACTTGGGGGAAAATAATAAAAATTCTGAAAGAGTCCATACACAAATTGTTTCTCACATCTTAAATTCCCATTCTGCTTTTAAAAATAGGCTGGAAATTTTATCCAGTGCTGAATAGGTGGCTTATACGAGGATTTTTTTCAACCAGTGGACCTATACTCAGAGAACTCAGGAGAAAAGTATGGTTATATTTTAAGTTAAAGTGTCTGTATCTGTGTTTTTAAAAAGCCTTTGCTTTGGCTGCTCTGGGTCGTCACTGCTGTGCCTAGGCTGTCTCCAGTGGCAGTGAGTGGGGGCTGCTGTCCGGTTGTCGTGCGTGGGCTTCTCATCGCGGTGGTTTCTCTGGTTGCAGAGCTTGGCCTCTAGGATGCTTGGGCTCAGCAGTTGCCCCACAGCCTGTGGGATTTTCCCAGACCAGGGACTGAACTGATGTCCCCTGGCCCACCAGGGAAGCCCTTGCAAGTGTGTGTTTTTAATGATTTCCTATGTTAACTGCTTCATTAAAAATTAAATGAGCAGCATGGGATCTAGGGGTGTTGTATAAGAGGACACCTACTGTAAGCTCCTCTCTACTACAGCACTGCCCAGCCACGTCAGAGACGTTCCTGACAGCGTGAGGACGTGCCAGGGTTCAGTGGCTATCACTGTCCCAGTGAGTGGGTCACCAGAGAATGTGGGGAGAGGCAGCTAAGACCAGCCTGCGGGAGTGTGATCCCACTTAAGGCTCTGTCCTGGGAAGCAAAGCCAGTCAAGGATACAGGGCCAGTGAAAGTGAAGTCGCTCAGTTGTGTCCGACTCTTAGTGACCCCATGGACTGCAGCCCACCAGGCTTCTCCATCCATGGGGTTTTCCAGGCAAGAGTACTGGCGTGGGGTGCCATTGCAGTAAAGCCAGTGAAGGATACAGGGCCAGAGCGCTCATCAAAACTGTCCAAGACAGCTCTGTGACAGGAAGGTCCAGAGAGGAGAAGGCTTAAAGGAGAAGTGGTCGTCAGTGCTACAAGTAACGTAGGAAGGTTGAGCAGAGCGGGGAAGTCCCACTGGAGTTGACAGTGAATAGATAAGTGGTGACCTGACCGAGCTCTTTGTAAAGGGAGACTCCAGATTGCAAATCAGAAGCATGTGAGGCATTTAGGAAAGAAATGAAAAGGTCACGAGATAGAATCAGGGTCAAGGTCAGGGAAGAAGGTGAAGTTGAAGATGTTAAGGACTTGATTAAGATCTAGAGAAGATGGAGAAAAAATACCCAGATAGGTTGTCCTTGGAGAGGATCCAAGGATATCTCTTTTTCTGAGACTTTAGAGAAGGAAAGGATGGCAGGTCATAGGGGGAAAAAATCTGTGGAAAGAAAGACTGTCTAAACTTGCAAGGCTAGGCTCAGAAGTAGAAATATAAACCAAAACAAATAATGCTTTGCTTAACACAAAGCTGGGAATTAAAGAGCATATACGATGGGTCAGCAGAGCACAGTAATCTTGGCTGCTAATGAGATCAGGACTGAAAGGATTGGCCATGGAATTCAGGCCGGAAAGGAGAGGCCGGAAGAGACCCGTAAAATAAGCAAGATACAAGGTACCGGGGATGGTGTTCCCCTTAAAGATGGAAAACACGGGTGGTTGAGTATATGGTTGACCACGCTTCTTGTGGTCAAATAAAGAATTTCAGTTTGACATCATTGAGATAGGGCAGTTCCCAATGATGATCATGGCTAAATTTGAGTGAAAAAGAAGGCATAAAATGACAATGTCATCTGACTTGGGGAATTCTGAGGCCATTAGGAGTCACGCTTATTTGGTGACTCAGATATGAATTATCCATACCAGGGGCTCAGTAGCCACAGCAGGTCATGAATTTAGATGTGAAAGATAGATGGAGGGAGAACTTGGGTAGAACATGTTGGGTCAATTCAAGAGTTAGCTTAACACGTAAGGCAAAACTCTTCTGCTGCCATTTGGCAATATTTAGGCAATGGAGACCCAGATTGGGTAATACCACTGTCCTCTGTCCTCAAGGGGCTAAAGCACTGTGGCAAAGCTTCTAGGATAGAAAGGCAAATATCTGATTTTAATACAATGACAAAAATATTAAAATAGAAATAAGCACACTATGGTGGGAGTAATCAATCTTTTAGAGAGAGGCACTTGAATGCTGACCTGGCAGAAACAGATGATAAGGACATTCCAGGAAGAGGAAAGAACAACTGCAAAGATTCAGGGACGTTTATCTTATTTCAAGAGCACAAGTTAAAATTTAACTTCTTGTTCAATGAGGAGACTACAATTAGTTAGTGCTGAAGCATCTGGTGCGTGGGTACAGTAGTGAGGGGTGAAGTTGAGACGTGGGCAGGGCACACATGCCACACAGCTTGTATGTCACACAGAGGAGCTTTGGCTTTTTCCTTTGGACTAGTGGTCTCCAAAGAGGCCCATGAGTGTGCAGAGTAATGTCAGTGGTGGAGAAGAAAACTGGAACTTCTGTTTCTTTTTTTATGTCATCCTTTTATAATTCAATTATTGTGCATATTCTGTAATAAACTAGGACAGGTATTGATGTATATGTTACATCAGTCCAGTCGCTCAGTCATGTCCAACTCTTTGCGACCCCATGAATCGCAGCACGCCAGGCCTCCCTGTCCATAAATATACATATTTGGGGGTGCATGTTAAATGCTTTTGTTCATGGCAAGACTGCTCAGCAGTCACTCTTGTAGCTGAGAGAGACGAGGTAGGGATGGGAGAACCAGAAGGTTCAATTTAGGGTAACAGGAGGCAGTCTGCATTATAGAGCAGGTTTTCTGGGATCATAGGTTTTCTGAAGACGATTGGAAAAGAGCAGGTCTAGAGCAAGAAGGGTTAGTTGGGAAACTACTACATATACTTGAATGAAGGCAGTGGTAGAATGGAGAGAAAGGCCCAGATTCAAGAATCAAGAATTTCATCACTCTTGTGAGAAGTCTAGGATGACTGGAATTCTGGCTAGGACATGTGTGTGGATTTTTCTTTTACCAGGAAATGTAATACGGGCAGGAGAGCATATTGGGAGTGGATTCTGTTGGTTTTGGTAGGAGGAGGTACAGTATCAGTTGATTAATGATAATAATTAATCAGTTTATTAATGCAAGCAAGTTTCCAGTAACCCCACAAAAGGGCAGTTTGATATCTGATAGAGAAATGCTTTTTAAAATGTTTTATTGAGATTTGACTTCCATATCACAAATTTCATTCATTTTTAAGTGTACGATTCAGTGAATTTTAGTAAATTTATGGAATTGTGCAGCCATCATCAGAATGCAGTGTTAGAACATTTTCATCACCCGTAACCGTTGCTTTCTGCCTCTCTGCATTCAGTACCCTTTTGTGTTCCCAGCCCCAGGCACTCGTTAATCAGTTTCTGTCTCCATAGACTTCCCTTTTCTGGACTTTTCATTCGAATGCAGTCATGCGGTGTGTTGTATTTTTGCTTCTGGATTCTTTTAGTCATGTTAAATTTTTGGAGTTCATCCATGTTGTAGCATATATCAGTAGATGGTTCTTTTTATTGCTGAATTAATGTCCCATTGTGTGAATTTATTGCAATTCGTTTATCCTTTCACTGGTTTATGGACATTTGGGTTGTCTCCAGTTTGGAACTGTTGTGAATAGTGCTGCTATAGACTTTCATATGCAAGTCTGTGTGTAAAAATGAAATGGTCTTTTCATTTTTCTTGGGTATATACCTAAGACTGGAGTTTCTGGATTATATGATATGGTTGTACGGTGTGTGTTAGTTGCTCAGTCATGTCAGACTCTTTGTGACCCCATGGTCTGTAGCCCGCCAGGCTCCTCTGTCCATGGGGATTTTCTAGGCAAGAATACTGGAGTGGGTTGCCATGCCCTCCTCCAGGGGATCTTCCCGATCCAGGGATGGAACCCAGGTCTCTTGCATTGCAAGCAGATTCTTTACTGTCTTATCCACCAGGGAAGCCCGATGATAAGGTTATACTTGTTAAGAAACTGCCAAGCTGTTCTCTGCAGCGGTGGGAATGTAATTGGTTATGGTTTCTCCTCACCCTTGTCAACACTTGATATCGTTGACTCTTATGTCTAGCTCTGTGATCCATTTTGAGTCAGTTTTTGTGTCTGTATGATGGAAAAGTCTAAGTTTTTTTGCTTTTGTTTTTTACATATATCCAATTGTCTCTGAACTATTTTTTGAAAAGATTTCCACCCCCCCCATCCCCCATTCCATTGAACTGCTTTGGCACTGTCGCAGGAAACCAGTGGCCATAAATGAAAAGAGGAGTATATTTCTGGACTTTCAGTTTTGTTGCTTATTGTCAGTATCACACCACCTGAATTATTGTAGCTTCTGTAATAAGTTTTGAAATCGGGAAGTATAAATCTTCTAACTTTGTTCTTTTACAAAATCATTTTGGCTATTTTAGGTCCTTTGCATTTCTGTATAAATTTTAGGATCATTTTGTCTGTTTCTACCAAAAAAAAAGCCTGCTGGGATTTTGATAGGGATTGTTTTGAATTTCTAGTTCAGTTCGGGGAGAATTACTATCTTCATAATATTGTGTCTTCCAATCCATGAACATGGATACATCTTCATGTGTTTGTAGCTTTGATTTTCCTGAGCTGTGTTCTATTATTTTCAATGTGCAAAGTCTCACTTCTTTTGTTAAATTTACTCATAAATATTTTATTCTTGCTGAGTGAATTCAGTCTTGAGCATATTAAATCTGAGATATCATTACAGATGGAAGTGTCCAGTGGGTTGCTGGATGTCAGGAGAGAGATGTGAGCTGGAATTGGGAGCAGGCTGACCCGGGTGGGGGTGGGGAGCCTTGGGTCTGGGTGCAGTTGCTCTGAGAGACCAGGCAGAGGAAAACAAAGGGGTAGAAGTCTAGGAAGCGCTAGAATTCACCTGACCAGCATAAGAAGAGAGCTAGCGCCCCTCGCCGGGGGCGGAGTACAGTCAGCTGCAGAGGTGGGGATGCGTGTCTTGGGGCGTGTCTCAGGGAGCGCCAAGCAGTGCCACGTTGTTACAGAGAGGACAGAAGGGAGGATGGTCTGAGAAAGGGCATATGGTCTGTCAACTAAAGTTCACTGGTGACGGTCCTGGGAGCGATTTCAGCAGCACGGGGGTTCCCGTGTGGGCTGGGGTGGGGAACCCAGCTGGCGGAGGACAGGGGGCCAGGGGGAGGTTCTGTTGCGTTCCCCATGTGACCCGGGTGCCTGGCATGTTGGCACTGACTAAACATTTGAGTGAATGGGGGAGTAGAGTGGGGCTTTCAAAATCACAGGCTTAGAGGAGGAGAGAAGAGAGGAGAGGCTGGAGGGGAGGAGGGTTTATTGATTTCTGAGAAACTTGAGTGCCTTTGTGTGAAAAAAGAGGGGAGAAAAGAGGCTGCAGAAGGGGAGAGGCTGAGGGCACGGAGTGGCTGACAGTGAAGCTGGGATGCAGAGAGGACCACGGCGAGGGGCTCAGAGCACACGACTTTGAAACAGGAAGAGACTGTCGACAAGTATCTGTAACTATTGGAATTCTGAGGATTTGAGATACTTATTAAAAATGCATAGCACCTTCCAAGCTACCAGTGAGTGCGGCTGAATTTGAAGGAACCTTTAGGCTAAAGCTGTGCTGAAAGTGAACTGGGGGGAGTTTAAAGATACCCTTGTGTTGGGAGGCAAGCTGCATTCTTCGCCTTCATCTTAATGCTTGCAGAGCCCTGGCTCTCTTCTCTCGTCTGGTATGTTGTCACTAAGGCGTCTTTGTGCCTCTGTGACGGACTCAGATGGGTTTAGTGTGTTTTCAGCCTCTCCCCTACCTTCTGAGCAGCACTTGGTATGGCCCCAGATCCGTGCATACATCTTTGCACACCAGAGCCCTCAGAGCTTGCATTTGGCTTTTATAGAGGCAGTAGATTCTGATACATGTCTGCCGAAGTCATCAGCAGAAAACTAACAGGCTTAATAGAATTTCTTTGGAAAAACCTGCTTCGGGCTCCAGCCTCACTTCCTTTGTTCTACTCCCAGAAGATGCACAGCAGGGGAGCTGCCTGGTAAACTGGAGGTTTCACTTGACCAGCCTGAGCTGCTCAGTTCTGCTTGCTCAGTGCCCACATCCATGTCATCTCCAGGATTCACCGAAAATAGTCAGAGGAGTCCCTGTAGGTGGAACTTTATGTTTTTTCCTTCACTGCTTTTCTTTAAAATCTTTACCTCCATGCTTGGGAACATTGCCGTGTTTGCATGGTGTGCAGGCGATTCATCACTAAAAAGCAGAAATACAATTTCAACTCGATTGGAACCTCTAACCAGTAACATGTTAATGAAAGCATTATTTGTTTCTTTATATTACAAAGAAGTGATAGTCACTATAAATTAATACTTAAAACAAGAGGAAAATGTTTTCCTGGCAATCTGGGACTTTGCTCTTATAATTTTGTGTCTTAGCCCCATTGGGTGAAATTCACCAGTCGTCTTTATGAGGCAGCACCTTTATAATTGAAAGATAAATATAAAATGCCAGGCATTAGAGTAATGAGTCCATTTCTGACGTACAGCTCCGTAAAACCAACTCAGCATCTCTCGCTGCTGGTATGTGCATTTCCCAAGAAGTGGCTACTGTAGTTAAACATGTGAGCTGTAGCCAACACGACATGAAGTTAAAGTTCCTTCCATGCCGCTGTGTTGGGTTCAACTAAAATGGCTGATTTTCCAAATGGGTTTTGCAAAGGTAATAATGCTTCATACAGATTAAAACCTCTATGTTATTTTCCTAATTTTACAGAACTTTGGTGTTTCCTGTCATGTGCTGGTAATGGTTTTGTGATATTTTATTTTAATAAATAGCACATGTAAGGATATTAAACTTGTGGAATTTACTGCAAAAAATTATACCTTAAAAATTAACCGGTAGCTTTTTTTTTATTCAGTTGATTAATTTGTTATTCTACCCATGGAGATTACTGAAGAATAATTTTTAATAATTATTGCATTTTTTAAAACTTCATATTATGCCTCTAAGGTGGCACATGTTATGACATGTTATATATCATTCCCTGTCAGATGGATCCCACTTGTTTCTAAAGGGAAAAAATGAAAGAAATACATGTCGTCTGAGCTTTTTCTTACTCTATTGTGATTTTTCTGTTTCTGAGATTACATGTTAAAGTTGAACTTGAATTAAAAGGTAACTTCCTTCTCCCTTTCTTAAGTCTATCTTGCACATAGTGTGGCAGACTCTTTAAGCTCAGGGTAGACACGTTAATCAAAGCAAAATCGTAGCTCAGGAATTCATCCAAAGTTGGAGCATTCATGAAACTCTAACCCGAGGTGATCCTGCATTTTTGGTCATTGTTTGTTAAGTGTTCAGGAATAAACTGGTAAGAATAGAGTGAGAACCTTAGAGCTTATTTTTTAAAGTATTTATCAGTAATATCTGATAAATGACACTTTCTCCTCTTCCCTCAGTTACACTGTCTTAACATGGTGGTTGTGAGTAAATATTTGATAGATATAATCTGGTATTAAATTTATTTTTTTTAATTCTTTAAGAAATTACTCCCTGAAAATCTTGACTTCTTGGTGAATATTGGCTAGATCTTTTTTAAAAAATCTGCTTCCTTTTTTTCCCACATGTCAGTATGTGTTAGTGTATTAAAAAGATGGTTTATATTATGTAGGTTAGTATTTTAGTAAAGTTAGTATCTATATCCTAGGGTACAGAAATATTCATATCCTGCCTGTTGATTTTGTCTCCAAGTCAGTTTATTTTTAAGACCTAGTTGATTCTTTATTCTAATAACTGTCATAAGATGTTACACTGTGGCATGACCTAGAACTCTCAAAGATGACATTTTATATTGAAAAGGATTGTAATTCTAACAGCTTGGGTAGATATTAAACTGCAAAAAAGTAGAGCCTTGATCAGGGTTGTGGTGCTTAAATGTTACCTTTCTGCGCTTTCTTGTAATGCGTATATAGCACTCTTCTGTAAACAATAATTATAGCAAATAGAGTCTTCTTAGAAATGTATCAGGACAACTTTCCGTTGTATATCATGTGTGTTTGGTATCATGAATAAATACAGCTGTTCTGTTTCATTACCTTTTTGCTGGAACACTGTATAAACTTGACAGCAAAAATTATACCTTATAGAAAAACTAGATTCCAGTAAAACTAAACTCCAGCACCACGAAATAAGAGGTAAGTGAAGATTTTACCTGTCAGGCTCAAAAAGAGAGTTTATCTGTTGAATTCATATGAAGCCTTATGATTTTCTCTTAGTTTTTTGAAGGTTCGTGCTGGAAAATAACCTAAAGGGTCTTGTAGCTCTGCTGTTTAAACTGTTTGGGCAGGCGATGGAGTTAGCACTTTCTCAGAAGACTGGTCCATAGCTAATTATTTTTATGGATTTCCAGGGCCAATCAAGTGGCTGGCTGAGCCCTACAGGAGAGCCATCTAGTCACCAAGGAAAGTCAGCCGTGGCTTTCCTTGGAGAGATGTGCTCAGGCCATAAACAGAAAGAGATGCTGGTGAATCATTTTGTTCATGTTTCTGGCCACTTTCAGCTGGGATTTCAGTGCACTTAATGACCTTGAGTGAGGATGTTATATACTAAGGATATCAAATTGTTGACATATGTATTACAGATATTTAAAATCTCAGCTTGGTTATTTGCCTAATTTTGTTTGCATTTTTCTTACACATGGAAGTTTCATATTTTTATGTATTCAGACAGGTATTTTAAAATGACATCCTCCATTGTTTTTCTGCCTAAACAGTTCTCTCCCAATCCAAAGAAATAAATGTTGACTTGTAATCTCTTCTGGTTTTTATTTTAGCTTAATTATCATTTGCTGATTTTACTCTAACAAATTTGGAACTTATGTTGATGTATAGCGTGAAGTAAGCATCAGTTTTTTGCTGTAGAAATAATTAATTTTTCTAGAACTATGAAATCATCCTTTGCAGTCCTCAACCTCCTATTGCCGAATTTTGTTGGCTGCACTTTTAAATTTTTATTTGTTGATTTTTGGTTGTGTTGGGTCTTCATTGCTGCACGGATTTCATTCTCATTGCAGCGCGCAGGGGCTACTCTCGTCGCAGCGAGCAGGCGTCTCATCGCGGTGGCTTCTCTTGGTGAGCACAGGCTCCAGGGCACACAGCCTTAAGTAGCTGCGGCTCCCAGTAGTGGCGGTGCATGAGCCTAGTTGCTCTGTGGCATGTGGAATCTTCCCGGACCAGGGATTGAACCCGTGTCTCCTGCATTGGCAGGCGGATTCTTTACCACTGAGCCAGTGGACCTTTCTCTGGCACTTTCTCCCTCTTTCTTCCTGCATCATCTGCTGTATCATTCCAGCACTTACTCTGAACTATAAACTTCTTATTTGGTATTAGAGTATGTAGCCAAGTAACAATGTCGTGGTAGCTTCAGGTGAACAACAAAGGGACTCAGCCATAAATATATATGTATTCATTCTCTCTCAAATCCCTCTCCCATGCAGGCTGGCATGTAACACTGAGCAGAGTTCAGTGTGTGCTGTACAAACAAAGAGGTCCTTGTTGGTTATCCATTTTAAAATATAGCAGTACGTACATGACGTTCCCAAAGTCCCTAACTGTCCTTTCACCCAGGCAACCACAGGTTTATTTTCTAAGTCTGTGAGTCTCTTTCTGTTTTGTAAGTTCATTTGTATCATTTCTTTTTAGATCCCACATATAAGGGATGTCATACAGTGTTTCCGTTTCTCTGACTTAACTTCACTCGGTATATAACACTCTCGAGGTCCATCCACGTTGCTGCAAGTGGCATTATTTCATTCTTTTTGATGGCTGAGTAATATTCCATTGTGTCTATGTACCACATCTTTATCCACCCCTGTCAGTGGGCACTTACGCTGCTTCCGTGTCTGGGCTGCTATAAATGGTCCAGCACTTACTCTGATGTTCCCCATGCTTCACTCCTATTTTTCTCAGTCTCTTTTGCCTCATTGTCCTTCCTACCCCACCCATCCCAGGTGGGAAGAATCTCTGGGCTGCATCCTTGGGCCTTTTCACTCACCGTTCTGTGGTCTCATCAGTTCCAAGGCTTTAAATACCATCTGATGCTCATGACTCCCTAATGAGATGGCTCCTGACCTGCCTCTCCCCTAAATTCTAGACTGGAATAGCCAACTACCAGCTCAAATCTCTGCAGCTGTGCCTACAGGAAGCCTCAACCCAGCACGGCAGAGCCTGGTCTCCACACCCATCTTCCTGCTTTCCTGGCCGCTCCGTCATCCCAGTGACACCACCATTCACTCTTCCTGGGGCTCTGACCACGACAAGCTCACAACCAAAAAATAAGATGCTGCTTGATCCCTCGCTTGCTCTCTCACCTCACATCCAATTCGTCAGTAAATCCAATCAGCCCAAACTGGATCCCAGACCTGACCGGATCTTCCCATCGCTCCCAGCAGGTCCAGGCTGCCTCATCCTGTGTGGGAGCCCCAGTGGCGTCCTCGCCCAGTCCCTGCCACTCCTGTCTCCCTCCCTCCCCACCCAGTATCGCCTTCGTGCCCCAGATGCCCTGCGGCTTCTCGTCGCACTGAGAACAGTGCCCTTCTCTCTGCTCGCTCAGCCTGCTGTTTCCCCCACCCCTGACCTCACTTCCTCCCGCTCTTTCCCTGCTCCTCTGTCCAGCCCTGCCGGCCACCCACTCTTCCTCCCGGGGGCCCAGCACGCCCCGGGTGCCTGGGGCTTCTCCTGAGCCCTCCACCTGCTCTGCTCCTCCTCCAGACAGTCTCCTGGCTCCCTCCTTTCCACTACCTTCTCAAAGGTATCCGTGTTTTCAGTTGTGCATTCTTCTCTCTCTCCCTTTACCTGGCTTTCTTTTATGACATACCTTTCTTTTCTTTCTCTTCCGTGGAAACCTGATATACACTTACCTGGCTCTTCTCTGCTGCACACTGCATGCTGAGACAGGGACTGACCCAGGACTCGGCGAGTGTTCACTGGCTCGATGGAGTCCCAGGGCAGCATCCTGTCCCCTTGCCTTCTGGCTTGGATTCTTTTTAACTCTGTCTTCTAAACACTGCGGAGCCATCTAGCTAGCTGTCTAAAAATTCAGATAATCAGATAGAATTCCCATCAGTCACATCGTGAGACCTGGAAGTGGCTCCTGATTCTTCCAGCACCGCTTCCTAGCTTTAGTCACGAGAGCGTCACAGTCACGGACTTTGTCACATCCACGGCATATCGGCTTTGTCATATCGGCTGTACCGCTTCTGACTTTCTTTCTCTAAGTCAACTTATTTTAAAGAGAGATTTTAAAATACACTTCTTAGGGAATTCCCTGGCAGTCCAGGGGTTAGGACTCAGCACTTTCACGGCCAGGGGCCAGGGTTTTTGAGCCCTGATCAAGGAACTAAGATTCCACAAGCCATGTGGCACAGCCAAAAACAAAAAAAAAGTTTTTAGTAAAATACTCTTCTTACTATAAATGGAAAACGAGTATCACTTGACACAAATAGAAACTGCGCAAGTAAATACATAACTATTAAAAGACTTCTGCCACCACACATTATTCTGCACGCAGCGTTTTGGAAAACTGAGCTTCAGGATTAACTACAAGCTCTTTAACAGAGTCGATAAAATTCTTCCCAAAAGCCTCTGCTTGCCTCTCCGGCTTCGTCACAGTTTTTTTTTTTTTTTTTTTTTGTTCTGAAAACTTTGAGGATGTATTACTAGCTGGTTTATCTTGAACCAGACAGTTTTTTGAAAAGTGTTTTTCTCACTGATCTGTTAAGAAAGAAAAAAGAAAGCACTTCAAAAAGAAAGGCTGTCACACTGAAAGCAGTTTTGCCGAGAGGCAAACCTTGATGACTGAGCATTCCCCGCCTTCCTGCCCCGGGTCCTCTTGGCAGGAGCATCTCTTCACTGCTCCTTTTGCAAGTTCCACCAATTGCACTTTTGTGAGACCAACGTGAAAATACCAGTCCCAGCCGGAAAACGGCAACGTGGAATCTAGGAGGAGCTCTTCTGTGGTCTCCTGCCTGCACGCATGACTTTGGAGAGTGGTGGCCGCTTTGTAAGGGTGAGCAGACTCCGGGTTTCTCTTTCACTCTTTCCTTCCTCTCATTTCCCGGCAGCATCAGTAATTACTGTGAGAGGATGCTGTATTCTATCTAAAGAGCAAGTGCATTTTCTCACAACTAGGGTAAGAAAGTTTATGTTATAGTGTCTGCCCCCTTTTCTTTTCTTTTCTTTTCTCTCTCTTTTTTTTTTTTTTTTTACAAATTTCACACTGGAAAAGCCCAAAGAAGTGTTAGAGTCCATGAAAGTCAGATGGAGCTATGCCTTTAAATTGCTAATTTGGTTGGTGTAGAGTCAAGGGTGAAGATATTACTGTTTTCTAGAGTAAAATGGTTTTGTTAGGTTGGCAAAATTTTGTGCTTTGTATTAGGGGAGACCACATAGCGGAAAACTGTGTTTGTAAAATAAACCAGTTTTAAATGATGTGTTCAGAAAAATGAGTCCTTAGAGCCCCATGGTGGAGAGCCCTCGACTGAGATCAGAACCCCCTCTCCTCTTTCTGGGCTGCTGCTTGGATTAGCAGAGAAACATTAGAAGGTGTCGCCGCTGACTGGCGAACGGACTTGCATGTTCTCATGTCCAAGTAACTCCTTAGAGTGGCTACTCTCCTCCTGCTCCCTGGCATGCACCTTTTGAGCATTTGGGTGGAATGCATGCTGAGGGCCGTGCTCCCTGTGCTAGAGGACGCTTCTTTCCGTGCTCATTGGAGAGCGCAACCGGGCTTTCCCCGTAGCGCAGGGGTAGAGAACCCGCCGAGTGCAGGAGATATAGGTTCGATCCCTGGGTCGGGAAGATCCCCGACGACCTTCTGCCACTGGGAGTGGCAGTACCCACTCGCAGTACCCACTCCCAGTGTTCTTGCCTGGAGAATCCCATGGACAGAGGAGCCTGGCAGACTGCAGTCCAGGGATTCGCAAAGTGTCAGACACAACTGAGCATTGCTACGTTGGAGAGCATGACAGTGGATTCACTTCTAGTAATTTTTGGTGAAAGCACTGTGCTCCGAGCAGAATGAGATCCACAGTATGAGACACCCCATGTGGTATGAGTGATGTGTCCGCATCTTCCTTTGGGTCTTGGGACCTGGACACCTGCCTCCCCTCACCTACTTAATTTCCTCTGTCTCAGGGGCCTTGGGTGCCCCCACACAACCCCTCAGGGCTTGAAGTGATGCTGGTCCCCTTAGTGAACACCTGTGCTTGTTCTTGCCATCTACTCTCTGCACACCTGGGATGTGCCCACCAAGGAAGAGCCCGCCAGTGTTGGCATCCCCCGCCACTGATGCAGCGCCTGGCACCCACCAGGCCCTCGACCCGTGCTCGCGGGAGGGAGGGAAGGAGGGGGGGAGGGGGGCAGTCATCCATTTACGCACCATCTCTGTCTTCTCTAACTTTCTGTTTTTGTGATGAGGCGGTCTGAGTGGGTTTTGCCTTGGTGTGTGTGCTCAGATTCTGGAGAACGGGTGGGCTTCTCCTGAGACAAGCTCGCTTTGAAGTGCTTAACCATGTGGGTTTGTCATCTTTCTGTTGTGAAGACATTTTTAGCAATAGCGACAGACTCTCTTTTATGCTTTAGAATAATGCTGAGAACTTGCATTAACTGCGTAGAGGAGAAGAAACTGTTTACAGAATGACCGTTCTGTTTTTCACTTTTAAGAATTTTGCAAAGTTGACTTTTTGGGATGAGTGTTTTTGTGGCTTCTGTTCTCATTTCTTTTGGGTCAGCTATCTAGGATGGTGATTGCTTCCTCATGGCCAGTATATGTTTACTGTTTAAAAGACTGCCACACTCTTTTGAAAGTGGCTCTTCTCTTTTTCAATCCCACCATCAAATATATGAGAGTTTCCGTTGCTCCACATCCTTATCAACACTTATTTTTATCCACTTTTTAAATTTTAGCCATTTTAGTGAGTATGTAATATGGCAGGGTTTTGGGGGGCAGTTTTAATTTGCACTTCCTTATTACTAATAATATTCAACATCTTTTAAGATGCTTATTTGCCATTAGGATGTCTTCTTTGATAAAGTGACTCTTCAAATCTTTTAATTTCAATATTTATTTATTTGTTTGGGGTTTGGATTTTTTACTGAAATATAGTTGACTTACAGTGTTGTGTTAGTTTCAAGTATACAGCAATGTAATTCAGTTGTGCGTATCTACATATTGTCCCTAAGTCGTGTCCGACTCTTTGTGACCTCATGGATTATACTGCGGCAGGATCCTCTGTCCTCCACTATCTCCTGGAGCTTGCTCAGATTCATGTCCATTGACTTGGTGTTGCTGTATAACCATCTCATCCTCTGTCGCCCCCTTCTTCTTTTGCCTCCAGTCTTTCCCAGCGTCAGGGTCTTTTCCGACGGGTGGGCTCTTTGCCTCAAGTGACCAGAGTATTAGGGCTTCAGCTTCAGCCTCAGTCCTGGCAGTGAATATTCAGGGTTGATTTCCCTTGGGGTTGACTGGTTTGATCTACTGGCAGTCCATGGGACTCTCAAGAGTCTTCTCCAGCACCACAGTTCTACATAAATATATATTCGTTTTTACACTCTCTTTCCTTATAGGTTATTACAAGATAGTTAACATCGTTTCCTCCAAAGTTGACTCTTTATGATGACTTATATTAAAAGCTCATTAGCATTGACTTGCTCACACGTTATTGATTTGGTAAACCAAATTCTTGAATTTATAAAAACCTTTGCTTTAGTTTTCTCTTATTCTGTACCATGTATCAGACATTTCCTATGTGGTAGCAGGATGGAAACTTTGGGTATTGAAACTAGACTATAAAATATACCTGGGAAAAAATAGTCAAAGTTAAAACAAACAAACAAAAACTGGTAACTTTGCTCCAGAGAGGATATACAAAGCTTAATCCTTAAAGCACACATTCTAGTTCAGCCCAGGTTATGTGTTCCTCTTGGGCACTGGGGCCGGTGATTAAGAGCACGGAATCTGGAGCCACTCAGAGTGCTCCCTGGGCATGTTACGTAACCTCTCTGAGCCTCCATTTCCTCTTTGAAAGATGAAGATGAGAACAGGACCTACATCCTTGAACTGCTGTAAGGACTAACTGAGTTGGTACATGTACAGGGCTTTCAGCAGTGCCTGGCGTTTACATAAGAGTTAGCTGCTGTTACTACAGAGATGAGGCAGATAGAATAAGTGACCTGTTTTCCATTATTTGCTCTCTCTGTTGTACTTGAAAGGCTCAGGGATACAGAAAAAGGGAAGAATCAAGTCCAAACCTCTCTGGGTTACAGAGCTGAGTTTCTGTACGTCATAAATACGGGAGGGGTTGTCAGCAGTTCAGCACACGGGCTGGGTTTTTGTATCCTTTTATCACTTTCAGCTGCATATCCTTGGTGAAGTGACTTAACCTCTGAGTCTGTTTGCTTACCTGTAAAATGGGAATAATAGTGGTACCTATCTCATCAGGCTTTTATGAGAATAAATGAAATAATAATAGTACCAGCCATATAATAAATTTGGAATGATGTTAAGCTCTAATTATGAGTTCATACTAATCATAATTCTTATTGATGGGACTCATAGCTCTCCATTTTTGATTAGCCATGGGCTGTCTCTCTAAATGAAAACAGTGGCAAAGCTCTGTAGATTAAGGTAATTGTTCACATATAAATATGAGTTGGCTATTTTTATCTTCAGGACTCAAATTTTGGTTTCAGAAACAGTTTAACAAATGTGTGTTAGTAAGATTAAACTAGAGTATTAAAATAGTTTTCAGAAAAATGTCTTGAAATTACAATGTGAAAACCAACAAAATATTTTGAGTTCTAAAATGAGCTACTAACTTTTGAGATTTACAGATTTACTCTCTCATCCCTCATTTATTCTGCTCCTGTTGAGTCCAAGTGCAGGATGTAAAGATGAATAGGACTTCGTGTCTGCTCCCATCAGGAAGTTCACAGCATAGCTGGGGGACAGTGAGCAGCTGCAGGACCAGGAGTGAACGTGGGGTCAGTGCAGGCTGGTGCAGGGTTCTGGGGGCGCCTGCCAGACACGGAAGGGCGCCCAGAGGAAGGCCGTCAGACTTCCTTGCAGTCACGTGGCACTAAGCTTGTGGCATTCTGGGCACCTGTCTTGTGAGTACGCACTGATCTGGAAGAAGATCCACGTGGCTACTGAAACCCCGGGAGCAGTGCTTGGCACTGAAACTAGGAGAGACAGTAGAGGGAGCAAGGGGAGGGAAGCTTCTTCACGGGTCAGTGGTTTACAGTCTTTAAAGAGATTACAGTGAGGTTTAATATGACAGGTAATAGACCTTATCAGCCTCTTAATTTAGATTGACAGTGCTTTGAATAAATTTGAACTGGAACTAGCTGAAATCCTTCATTTGATCAAGTAGACAGTTAAAAGAATTATTATGCTTCCCTCACCCCCTTTTTGTTACGGAAGTTATCAAACATGTACAGAATAGAGTATGGTGAAAGTCCACGTCCCCATCACCCTGCTTCAGTACCAACACACAGCCCGTCCTTTGGAAACAAATTCCCTTAAGTGGTATAATTTCTTCCATTAGTATCTCAATGTATACCTCTAAAAAATAAGACTTAACTGCAACACCATTATCATACCTAAAGTAATTATAACTTCTTAGTACCATTAAGATAGAGAGAGGTTGTAATGTTAGTTTTTTAGGTTAATAAGTGAAATAGAAGTTTCACTTATTGATAGAATAGTTTAAGTCGTATATCTCTGTATGTACATATATCTCTGTAATACCTAGTTTACTAATTTCTAGTTTACTAAAAGTATGCTTTTGAATTATTCTTTAGTTGCATATTGTCTCATATTCAGTTCACAAACTGCCTTAGTTCACATTAAAATATTATTATTTTATGCAGAAACTTTAACCCTCTTTAAGTGGAAATTTACAAAAGTCTGTGAGCATAGTCGGCTTATGTAAAGTACTCCAAGGAAGAACAGAGTGATCAAACAGAATCAGCATGTCTCAGGGATCTGTTGGAAGGGGAAAGAATTTGTAAACTTTTTTGTCTGCCAGTGAGCCCCCTGGTTTAGAGGGTGGAGTTGGTGTTTGCCCAGAGAGGAAGCAGTGGGCAGGTGCAAACATACGGCTTGGTTATGGCCGGGGGTCCATGGTCCTCACGCAGCTGATGAAATGGCACGTTTGCAGGCTCCTCTGCTCCATCCTCCTTTTGTTCTCTTGGGCAATGAGATTAGGCTAATGAGCAGATTTCTGCTGTTTTTATAATAATTTTTCAAAAGTTGGCCATAAATGTCACACAGAAATTCCAGTAGTGTCCCCCCATTTCAAGTTGCTGCATGTGCTACCCTGTGAAATATAACCAAATACCTGTGGGTCCTTGTTTAGCAGCAAAGGAGGAACAACTCTTTCCACCTTAAAAATGTTATTAACTCTATTGCTACAAATATGTAGAATTGATTTTTTAATGAAGAGAAAAGGATATTTTGGTTATTAATACTCTATTCAGTACATCAAATAAAAATATGAGACAGCCAAAGAAAGCATTCTGTACATCACAATGCATTTTTGAATGGAGCTGGTTTTTGCAGAAAAGTGATTTAAATCCTTGTTTCAGTAAGCCTTTATTTGAAAATATGAAATCCATTTTCATGGGAGTGTCTCTCGGCAGGCTGTGAGGTGTGTTTTTTTTTTGGCTTCTGCATCAACTTCAAATTTTAGTTTAGTCCCACAAGATTATTGTTAGTAAATCAGAAATTGATTTAGTCAATCTCTAAGTCAGAGTAGGTCACAATACCAAAATATGATCTGATAAAAGTATGCAATGTAGGAGACCCGGGTTCTATCTCTGGGTCAGATTCCCCTGGAGAAGGGAATCTTACCTTGGAGAAGGCTTACCCACACCAGAATTCTTGCCTAGAGAACTCCATGGACAGAGGAGCCTGGCCGGCTGCAGTCCATGGGATCGCACAGAGCCACGAACACTCTCACTTTTGGGCTTCCCAGGTGGCGCTAGTGGTAAAGAACCTGCCCACCAATGCAGATGAGACGTAAGAGATGTGAGTTCGATCCCTGGGTTGGGAAGATCCCCTGGAGTAGGGCATGGCAATCCACTCCAATATTCTTGCCTGGAGAATCCCATGGACAGAGGAGCCTGGCAGGCTGCAGTCCATAGGGTCGCACAGAGTTGGACACGACTGAAGCGATTTAGCTGCATGCATGGAAAGAGTATATAGCCCATGTGTTTTACTTTTAGATTTTTTTAATTAAAAAATTAATTATTTGAATTTAAATTACTTTTGTGTTCAAATATATCTTATGGAAAGTGAAATCAGGCTCTTTGGAGATGATATAGCTGGTTTGGCTTTCTGTTTCTGATTGTCTATTTACAGCGTCAAAGTAAAACCAAATCGATCATTTGCACATTGGTATCTATGAAGGTTGTCCAAATAAAAATAAGGTTTTTAAAAGATAAATTTCTGCTATAATCAGTGTTTGCTGATTCAACAAAGACTTGTGCCTGTTTCTTTGCTAAGCTTGGGGAAGTTGAAGTTGAAAAGATTCTTACTTTCAAGGAGCCGATAGTCTAGTGGGAAGAGATAGAAAAATAGTAAGACCGGGTGTACAAATGTATTCGGAACAGAAGGGAATCCCTAAGTTATCTCAAGGCTGTTGGGAAACGTACTTGGAAGCCTAGGTTAAAGGTCATGTTGTTCTGTAAACCTTAACAAAAAGTTAGAACTAGAATTCACTTGTTGATTGCCCGCTATGCGCTTGGCACTCTGCTTGCCAGTAAGTAGGTTCACGTGTATCAGTACGTACATGTTCATATAGTAAGTGTATGCACATATGTGTACATACACAATATACATGCACTTGTACAGACACGTGAGAGACGGGAGAGATGCCCTCGTGGAGGGGGGTCCAGCAGGAAGAGACAGGCAGTTTACAAGCAATGACCGTCATTATCACAGGGACACAGTTTAGACTGGTGAAGTGGGTGGAACGGATGACTGTCGTCTGAGCCAGAAGAATGAGAAGGAGAAAACCAACATGAATAAAGGAGGGGGAAGAAATCTCTAGCAGCAGGAACCGTGTGTTCAGCGGTTACAAGGGAGTCAAGAACTTGGCAGGTGTGAAGATTGCCAGAGGCTGGAGCCACTGCAGAAGCCAGACCCCCGAACATCTTACAGAGAATTCGAAAGAGTCCGGACTTCATTCGTACTGCAAGGGAAGGCCGGGGAAAGGAGTAACATCGGATTCATAACTTAAAAAGATGACTCGTAGTGAGTATGTGGGGAAATGACTGTTGCTTTCTGGTCAGGCGCATGGGAAGGGTTAAGTTAAGAAGCAGAGGCCAGATAGAAGGATGAGGGATGGGACTAGGATGGAGACCGTGGGGTTGGAAGAGACAAAAGTGGATTCCCGGGATATTTTGGAAGCAGAATTAACAGAATTTGGAGTAACTAGATATTGGAGAGAGTGGGCAGCTTTGTCATCTTTTCAGAAATAGGAAGACTGAAATAGGTCCTTTGGAACTGGCAACACGCGGACCATTGGTCCCCACGAGGAGAGCCACTTCGGTGGCGTGAAGGGGACGTGAGCCATGTTGGACACATCTTGTTAATTCTCAAAGCAGCCTTAGTGGCCTTGTCCCTGTTTTACGAATTTGAAAGGTTTGAAAGTGACTTTCTAGAGTTAACCAGCTAGTAAGTGGTGAAGCAGGCGTTTGGACACTGTCCTCTTGCGGCTCCGTCTGCCCTGCTAGGCTGCCTCGTGGAGGACTTGTGTGTTCCCTGTCAGGTCACTTTGATTTGAACATGTCCACTGACTAATGATGTTGAGTAGCTTCTCATGCGTTTTTTAGCTATTCATGTTTCTCTGATTAAATGACTACTGAAATATTTTGCCCATTTCTTAACTAGGTTATCTTATTGAGTTGAAAGAGTTCTGTATTTTGGATACAAGCTCTTTATAAGATATGTGGTTTGCCAATATTTTCTTCCAGTTTGTGGTTGTTCATTTCCTTATTTATTTTGAAGCATTAAAGTTTTTAATTTTGGTGAAGTCTCTTATCAAAAATAAACTGTAATGAATTGTGCTTTTGTTGTCATATCTAAGAATTCTTTGCCAGACTCAAGGCCATGAGACTGTATTCTCTTCTAGAAGTTTTATCATAGGGTGGGTTTCACTTAATTGTGGAGGTCATGGAGTCCTTCTGTGAGGAAGTGGTACTTAGGCTGAGGTCTGGAAGCTGAGTAGAACTAAAAGGGGAGGGGGGAGATCCTAGCAAGAGGAAATAGCATGTGCAGAGCTGAAGTCTGATGAGATTGTGTCAAGTCTGAGGAGGTAGAGGAAGGAGACCATTTGGGCTAGGGGCAGGGAGTGGTACGTGTGAGACTGGAGAGGCGATGGGTCGTTCAGGCCCTGTGAAGCAGGGGTGTCCAGAGGCTTTCATTAGGCAGGGAGTGACATGACCGTGTTTGCTATGCAGAATAATCACTCTGGCTACTGTGCAGGAAAGGATCGGAGGAGGGCTGTTGAAGATCTGACTGACCAGCTCGGAGGCTCTTGACTAGGTAGTGAGAAACGGTGGTAGCTTGGACCCAGGGGAAGTGGGAAAATTAGGACTTTTAGGGACACTCATGGGCTTAGCTGCCTTGAGTTCTGCATGGTCGAGCTTCCCAACCAGGAGCTTATAATAAAGCATGAGGAAGCCAGCGTCTGTGGCTTCCCTTCTGTTCCCTAGCAGACACCTCTTCTGGGTTCTGTTTGTTGGATTTTCTTTACCAGAAGGAGATCGTCCTAACAGCCCACACACGGCAATTTAGTTTGAACATTTTCACTGCTTTGCTTCTACTTCACAAGGTTTTGGAAAAGAAATTAAAAGCAGGTTATTCATTCCTATGTCCATTTCATTAAAAAAAAAAGTAAGTACTTATTAAATGCTACCCACATGTAAGATCAAGTCCCTTTGTTGTAGAAAAGTGGCTTACAATCTAGAGTTGAGTAGTCTCAGATGGACCCTCCTGTACTGATAATTCAGGAAGTTATCAGGGGAAATGTGACTGAGTCTGGTGAATATGAGAGAACAATCACAGTGCCACAGACTGAGCTCTAACCCACTAATTCAGCAAAAGATGATTGTGAGACATTTTCAGGGACTACAGTATCAACTTGAACTCTGAGCTTTTATTTTAGTTCTAAGATACGAAATGTGGAAGAATCTTTTCTTTGATTTTTCCATTGTCCTTTAATTGACTCAGTGAATTAATAGAAGCAAATTACTATTTCTCAAAGGGATTACAAAAAAATCAAATTCACTTTATCTTTCAAAATACAACAGAAAGCACTGGGATTTCTAGACTGATGGTAAGAAGCATCTTACTCAGAAAACTAACACATATAGGTTTTTTTCTACATGCTTCCATTCTGTCTGTGAAATTGATACCTGTGAACAAATTTCCTCTTCTACAACTTCCTGAAGTGTACAGAGAATCCAGAGCTGCTCTTGACTTCAGTTATAGAGAAAGAGAGGTAATGAAATGCTGCTGTAAAGAAGGAAAGACAGTGTGATGCTGAAACCCCTTTGCCAGGTCATTTCAGCTTCTTAAGGGCATACATGGTAAATGTAGGACCTTTTAGACCCTCAAAATTTAGTGATTCTAGAAAACTTGAAAACATTTCATCTCATGTGCATACCCATGACGGTAAATGGGAAAGAGTTAGGATTAAGAAGGGGCTTAAAAAAAAAAAGTCGTAAGAAGTGAACTATCACATTCTGGGACACGTAGGTTTTTATAAGCAAACTTAAGTACTGGCAAAGCTGTCTGAGCGGAAAAGGCAGAGCTACCTCTTGCCGAGAGCATCGTCATTAACTGCCTTGACCTTGGAGGACCAGAGTCCGCCTGTGTACAAGGGAAGGCAGGTGTAGGACAGAGAAAGGCCTGGGCTGCTGCTGCTGCTAAGTCACTTCAGTCGTGTCCGACTCTGTGTGACCCCATGGACGGCAGCCCACCAGGCTCCCCCGTCCCTGGGATTCTCTAGGCAAGAACACTGGAGTGGGTTGCCATTTCCTTCTCCAATAAGGCCTGGCCAGTGTGTGGCAAAGTGCTGATCGGATCACTTCTGTCTCTCTGGGGCGCTGTGTGGTTCTGTCTAACCCAGACTGAGAACAGAATGTACATGGATCTGTATGGTGCCGTCACACATAATATGAAGTTTGTGTTTTTAAGGGCTTAAAAATCTCATATCTCTGTCCAAGGCCTTACTGTCAGTTCAGTTTGTGTTACTATACCTTCAGGCAGACTTTTTCATAAGATAGCAAGCTTTGGAGGCTTTTTTGGTTGGCTTGTTTTTCTCCTCTGCTTATGAAAACATAAAGTGATAACCTGAAATTAGTTCTGTTTTGGTTTAAACTTCTTTCTTGAGTGAGTGTTTCCTGAACGCTGTGCCTTCTTACTCCTGTCTTGTAATTAGTCATCCATTTGCTATTTTCACAATCATTCTTAAGTCCCTACTTTGTACCTAGAACAGGGGAAGTTCCCTAAGAAGACAGCATTTCTATGCAGTGGATTGGTGGGCAAGGCTTCATTCTAAGGAATATCGCCATTACGTGGAAAGTTCACGGAAAGGACTGTCATGTCACATCCCAGCCTCAGAACCCTCCGGGTCTTGTTTTAGGAGTGGTAGCTCAGATTATGGACTTTTCTTGAAAGAGAATAGGCTTCTTATGTATCTTGCTGCTGTGTTAAGTACATATCATCGAGTACATATAAGGGAATTCCCATAATCTCATGTATATGTTGAACTCTTCATCAAAAGGATAAATATCCTTACGGTTGTATGCTTCTGAATAAACTCAATTCTCTTTCAGTTTCTCAGCCCACTTTCAGTTGTCAGCCCCAAGGGAAAGTTCACTGCATCATTTTGTAAATATGAATTTTAAGGAGTGGCTCAGAGGCTATATTTTATTGATCATTTAAGAGTGGCATTATTTTTGGAGCGCCTGTCTGCACCCAGCCCGTGGGATCTAGTTCCATAACCAGGGATTGAACCCAGGACCCCTGCTTCGGGAGTGTGGAGCCCTAGCCACTAAACCACCAGGGAAATCCCTGGAATGCCATTTTTAATGGTTTACAGGATTCTCGGCCAGCTTTTCCGTAGTCCTTGGGTAATGGCATTTCTGTATTACAGTGAGTCTTGCTAAACTCACGTGTTTTTGAATGTGTGATGCACTGGTTTTATGGGCCGATCTGACGTCACTGTCCACTGCCAGCCCCCGAGAGCCAGCTGCAGGCACTCCCAGCTTGCACTCTTGGTCTTGGTGGTGATGCATGTCTCTTCTCAGCACACGTGATGAGATGCCAGTGTTTCCCTTCAACCACAGCACTCTTTCCGGGGCTGCTGTGTCTGTCTCCTGCACGACTGCACCTTAAACACCCGGCCTGCTGTGACTGCTTTCCACGCCTCTGCCGGCAAGCAGCCAGTGGGAAGCCTGCTTACCACCCACCTGTGCACGTGTCCCTTTTTCCTGCCAGGGTGGTTCCCAGGTCATTCACCACTCAGCCAGGCACTGAGGGCACCAGGTTGAACATGTAGGGGAAACTCTCTCCTCCATCTCTTAGGTTTAGTACCTACAGCATGAGCATCAGCCTGACAAAAGACAGATATTTTTAAAATTTGATGGTAGTATTTTAATTTGTATGTGCTCATGGAGGCCTCCATGGAAAAGAAGTGAAGACCCAGAGCAGCAGTTATACCCAGGGGTTTATATACCATTTTAACAAAGGGTGTGATAAACTCAGTTCAGTTCAGTTCAGTCGCTCAGTCGTGTCCGACTCTTTGCGACCCCGTGAATCGCAGCACACCAGGCCTCCCTGTCCATTGTGAAGATGTTAACTAGACAAGGAGGGAGAGTTCAGGCTTCCAGAGGTGGCGAGCTGTGGGAGGGTGAGTGTGTGCGGACCTCGTGGGAGCCAGGGGTCGCTGAGTGAGGTTTGCTGCGCACTCCAGTGGCTGCCTTCTCTGTTGGTGCCTGGTAGGGAAAAGGGAGCCTGCGTTACAAGTGGAAATTTACACTAAATGCTTCCTTTGCACTCTGCTTTTAGAGAGGGGAAGGCCAAAGAGCTTCTCCCACTTCCGCTGTTTCTATGTCGCCTTTAGCCGTAGCTGGAACTAATCCCCCTGCCAGGGTGGTATATTTGGGGGTGGCACACCCACAGCCCTTTAAAAGACACTGTGTCTGCCCTCGGGGAACCTAGTGTCCGGTGGGGGGGACAGAGGCAAGCGAAACTCATGCCTCACAGCAGGAGGAAGCAGGAAAGAGCGCCTGAAAGGCCCTGCGTTTGTCAGGGGGGCTGCAGTTGAGCTGAGACCCAGAGGTTGGCCGGGGGGCACCTCTGAGCCAGGGGCCCTGCGGGTCACAGGCAGGGCAGGGGAGAGCACGTGGTTGGTTGGAGCCCCAGGATGTAACTGGGGAGGCAGTTTCTCAGCCATACCTCCTCGGCAGGGGTCTCGTTTCCAGGCTGTTCTGACGAAGTCCTCACTGTCCATGATGTGGTTGAAGAGGAAACGGGAAGCGCAGAGCGTAAGCTAACCTCTGAACACAGCTTTGACTCAAGACAGTGTGCCTTTGACACTTCGCACTTGTCTCTTTCACTCTCTGGCCCCTCTCTCTGCTGGGCCTTTATTTCCCTCGTGGCCTCACTCCTGAGGCCTCCATCATGGCTGCCCTGCCGCCCACCTTTCTTCACCATCATCTGTCTTTCTACCCATTTCCCCCCCCGCCCATCTGCATGAGCCGTTAATCTGAGAGAAGCATTAGGAAGAGAGCAAGCATAAGACACTAATTCACATTAAATTTTGAATGCTGAAAATTTCTAAACACTCCTAAACATAGTATTCTCAACTTTATAAAAGAGAAATGTTAAATATGTGACCCTCTAATGGTGAAATTTCAGGAAGTAGGAAGTGAGGAAAGGAAGTGAGGAATTTGGCCTGTTCAGCAGGCTGCCCCGTGTGTTGAGCCCCTTCTTCCTGCAGCCTCTCCCTCCCCTTCTGGACTCTGGGATCTCGAGACCCATCCCGCGCCATTGCTCCCGGCTGTGCCACCAGCCTGTCCGGGAAGCAGGGAATCCACGTCTCAGCCCCCACCCTGTTAGCTGGCTGCACTGTGCTTAGTCGCTCAGTCGTGTTGGACTCTCTGCGACCCGTGGACTGTAGCCGGCCAGGCTCCTCTGTCCATGGGGTTCTCCGGGCAAGAATACTGAAGCGGGTTGTCATGCCCTCCTCCAGGGAATCTTCCCGACCCAGGGATTGAACCCAGGTCTCCTGCACTGCAGGCAGAGCCAGCTGAGCTTCCAGGCGTTGGGGGGCTTGCAGTGGGAGGAGGGGGGGCCGAGGCAGCCATTCCTAGTACTGAGTTATTCGCTAAGTCGCTCACTCGTCAGCCTCCAACAGCCCCTAACTGAAAGTGATAGATCCCCATTTCTAAAGTATTTTCTGGAAATAATGAGGCATGATGGGCTTTCAAGCATGCTGAGATTTGCCACTGACCCTTCCAGGGGCATAATGTTTCCAACTTGGGGCACAGGAACATTTATGAGGCTGGTATCCAAAAGCATGTTGAGCTTTGGGTCTCGTGTGGTAACTATTTATAGTTGAAATACATGCACTCTTCTGTTGTAAATACTGTGGGAAATAAAATTCAGAGTCCTTTCAAAAGTATTCCTGAATTCATAATAGATTTCTGTTGTCATGCATTCTCTCAGTAAATTGTCAATAACAGTGCACCCACTCTTGAAAAGGTTCGAAACCATGGTTCTAGATTATAATTTTTCAACTACTTAATTTGAAATGAAGGCAGCGCAAGTGAAAACATGTCTGAAGGTAATTGTTTTGACTATTACTGAGTGTTCTTCAGTGTTATTTAGCCTAAAGAAACCTAACATCTGAATTATTCTATCAGCATAGAGAATCCTTATGCTAATGTGTAACATTACACTGAACCTGAGTTTGATCTCCCAGCATTGCACCGGTGGAGTGTAGGGGAATGCCTGTCCATCCAGTGGGTCCCTTCCCCTGTGGACAGGACAGCTCCTAAGGGGGAAGCAGGGTCACCCCATGGGAGCCGGGTTCCGGTGTTCTGACCTGGGCTGTCAGGGGACAGGAGATGAAGAACAGTTCCTCAAGTTTGCTTTCTCCTTGTGTCCTGTTAAAATGCAGATGTCCTGTTAGCTAGCTGCACCACACTGGGAGCTCAGCCTGGTGCTCTGCAACACCCGGGGGTGGGAGGGAGCGCCAAGATGGAGGGGACACACGCATGCCTGCGGCTGATTCATATTGTGTGTGGCAGAAACCAGCACAATACTGTAAAGCGGGTATCCTCCAAGTAAAAGTAATTTTAAAAAACGCTGGTAGGAAAGGTAACACAAGCTACTGAGGGCAGAAATGAGCTTCGTTATGTAGATAGCTCTTTGATTCTTTAAAAAAATATATATGTATTTACTTGACTGCTCTGTGTCTTAGTTGTGGCACGTGGGACCTAGTTCCCCGACCAGGAATCAAACCCAGAGCCCCTGCGTTGGGAGTGCAGAGTCCAGGCCACTGGACCACCAGGGAGGGCCGCTCTCATTCTTTTGGGTTATGTCCTTGCTGTGCCTCTTCAGAAGTGGTACCCTGAGGTGAAAGAATAGATTTTTAGATTTAGATTGCTTTTTAAGAGTCTTCTTAACAATTCATTTCATGCAAACACTGGTAATGAAAATGTCTCACCTCACTCTTGTCAGAATTGTTTTTATATCGGCCAGTATGCAATTGGGTAAAAACGGTATTTCATCTTTGATAAAATACTGTGCTGAGCAGTTTTTTTCTGTGAATTGTCTTTTTTCTACTGAAAAGGTTTTATTGAGGTCTGATTTTTTCTAGTAGGTGGTTGTTGTTTATGGTAGGAATAATGGCCTTTTGCCATTTGTGGCAGCTTTCTCCTCAATCTGCTGTTTCCCTTTTCATTGTATTTTTTAAAACATCCAAGAACGGTTACTGTTCGTGTGACTCAGGATCTGTGGATTTCTTCAATACTGTGTAAGGTCCCTTACTTGTAACTTTAAAGATTTAATTTGGTTTTCTTTTTATTTTTCCATATGTCATTTTTGGTATTCAGTTATTTAATTCATCTCATATGCCCTTAAATTGATTTTATAAATAACAAGCTAATTTTCACAATGCCACTTATTGCAAAATGCCTTACTTCCTCATTTGTTCCAAATATATCCTGAATTATATTTTTTTAGCATATGATCAACTCTTTCTTGGGGGTTTTCCATTCCAATAATCAGCCCATCTCTTTTTGTTTTCCTAATGTTTAAATTGTTGTTTTGTGAAGTGTTTTAAAATCTGGTGGGACCTACCTAGGCTTCCCCTCACCCCCTCCTTTTAAAAAAAATACATGATTAAGTTTTGATGCCAGAATTACTGTGAAAAATCCATCAACTAGCTTTTGATTCTTTCCCATACCCGTGGCCTTTGAAAACTTGAAATCGTTTGTCCATTAGAGCTTGGTATTTAACAGTTTCACTTCTTGTGCTAATGTCTGTAACCTGTACTTTTAAATCAGATTATCATTTCATTGATGCTTCAAAATGTGTTAGCCTGTATTTAGGCATGATAGTTAGTATGGGGAGGAAAAAAGTTTTCCCCTTATTCTCTTAGGGTCCTTGGCTGAGTCTGAAAATTAAAATGGCAACATCAACAGGAGAAAAGTATAGAGATTAATGTTAAATTTGACATGACTTGGGGGCCTTCATAAGGAAATGAAGACCTGAAGAAACAGTTAGACTTGAGTGTTTTGAGCCAGGTTTGATGAAGAGCGGACGTTTGGGGATAAGTGTTGTTAGGACAGAAGCTCTGAGTGACCTGGAGGAGACTTCGCCTGCATGTTGGAGTCTTCTTCGTGTCTTGGGGGAAAGGATGCTCCTCTCCTGTAGGTGCAGGAAGAGAACCCCCCCCCCACCATGAGGACCTTATGACCTACTTCAAGGGCAGAAACAGGGGGCATCAGAGCGAGTGCCTGCTTCTGTTTCCTCAAAGTCCATATGCCAAGTTCTGAACCCCAACCTTAGTCACGTATTTTTCATCTCTTCTGCCTCCGTTGCCATACCCTTTGTCATATCTCACTGCGTACATGTTCTTCTTCTTAATTTTTATTTGTCAGAGTTTATCATTTTAAACACAGATGTAATGTGACGCTGTGTACGTGAATGTCTAACGGAGGTGATGTCTCTGCAAATGGAGAGGACGAGGACCCGCCGTCCCTAGGTCAGACCTGGGTTCAGGACAAAGAGCAGAGGGTCACATTTTTTGTCTCCTGTTTGTATGAAGCCCCAGGGCCTGTATGAAGAGCCAGGGCCTGGTCAGGGATTCCACAGAATGAGGGAATAGCATTTTCTGATTCTGAAGGTACTTGCCTCTCATCAGTGAAGAGGACTGATGAGAAGTCATGGTTGTTTATATGTTTTGGCTGCTGCTAGAGACTTTCCTTTTTAGATGACTTTGTAAGTATTCAGAGTTTAGGGGAGGACATTTCTGTCATTTCCATGAATTGTGGCAGCTTCCCCATCTTGTATTTACTCTTTTCTGTTGTATGAATGGTTGTGGAGAGCACAGTCTGGATGGCGTGGATGCACCGAAATGGCTCATCAGGAGCGTGGTTCTGAGTCTGGTCCTTGGACTAGCAGCAGCGGCATCGCCCTGGGATTGGTTAGAAACGCAACTTCTCTGGCCCGACCAGGCACCGAGTCAGAAAGTCCGGGCTGGAACGCGGTGATCCAGCGGCCCCGCCTCTGCCGCCATCCCTTGAGTCGATTTTGATGGCACTGCAGGCCTCCTACCTCCATCAGGCCTTTGAATGAACTCTGCAATAGTTGATTTGATACTTAGACACAAGCAGCTGGTTTGTACTTTGTCTAGAGTGTTTAATTGTACTAACAACAACAACAAACTGTGGAGTTTGGAAGGATTCCTATAGCAGTATAAACCTTTCCCACCCCCCAATAATTATTAAGTAGGTCACAACTCTTAAGTAAAATGAAGGAATCTGTCAGATAGGACTTAAAAATTCTAGGAAATTGTTAATAGTTGAATCTGATTTTCTTGAAATGTCACTGTCTTCAAAGGTCCTAAATTCCTTACTGCTAATCTGATTTTCAAAAAAAGGAAGATAGGATTTGGGAGACTTCTTCCTGTCCCAATCAAAAGTAAGTAAAAATAGAATCATACTGTTTAAGAGCTGGAAGTGACTTTCCTATGGATATCATCCAACCCTATCCCCTTTCTAACAGATGGGGAATTGGAGGCCTGGAGGGGTGACCAGCAGAGAGCAGTAGCCAGGCTAGGGTCTCCTAAGCTGCCTTGTTCCTGCACTAAAGATAAGGTGCAGTTGAGCATTTCTAGCCTCCTGCTTTGAGCAGACCTGGAACACGCTGTCTCTGCAGTGTCCATTTTGCTAGTACTCTAGACAGTGGTCATTTCCTTCAGGGTAACTGATTTAAGAATTGTTTTAAGTGTTCCAGAAGCTTAGATATTAGAAGAGTGTCTGTTTCCTGTGACATGGGTTTAGGAAACAGCTGCTGCAGTAGCTGCTCTGAAGGAGCAAAGTTCACACCTCCCCCCGCCCCCCTCCCCCAGTCCAAATCCACGATCATGTCATCTCATAACTTTGTGATGTTCAGTCCTTACGAACTCCCATGACTTGTCTGAGTTACTTACTCTGTCTGAAAAACCAGTCATTATTCTAAACTACTACATTTGAGGTAAGAGTTATCCTTTATTAGTTGCAAGTAAAAGAAATGTGCCATTTGGTTCTTGATAAATGTGTGTGCATACCTGCACATACTTGGGTGTGTGGGAGGGAGGGTGAAGAAAAGTTCTGTAAAGTCATTTCACTTGCTTTTTAAAAATATGTTGACTTTAACATACACAGAATTTTTTTCCCCTAAGATTTATTTTGAGGAATAAGGGACGAGCTCTTATAATACTTTTGAATACACATAGAAATAATATCTGGTATAAAATAACTGTAAATCTGTCTTGGAAACTAATTATTGATGAAGGCTAGACAGAAAACTCTTAAAAACTGTAGAAACATAGGGCAGAGAAGTGGGTATTTTAAATGAATATTTAAAACCAACCGTTCTAGGACAGTATTAAAGCTCTTTTTGTCCAGTCTGAGACAATTTGCATTCATTTAAGGTGAGGCAGAAGGTTGGGGAGACTTTAAAAATGGTTGAGTGTGCCTTATTGTGAAAACTTTATTTGAGACAGAAATAAAAGTTAACTGTTAAATGATAAAAATACAGAAGAGGTGGGGGTTTAAAACTGGAAGGAAATCATGTATATTTTTGTCTTCATCTAACAAGTCCCCAGTTCCTGTGTAGAATTTTTCTAAAACTAAATGTTTTTCTACTTAAATAACAGCAATTATTGAAAGTGATTAAGAGGAAGCTGAGCCTTGTTTCTGACAGACACCTACTCTGGGGAGAAGGAGGGAAGGAAACGATTCCCTGAGCACACAGTCTGTGGGTCTCACCAAATGCTGGTGAGGATGTCGGGGCAAGATGTCACCCGGACATTGGGGATGGGAGCCACTCTGCAAAAGTTAGGCAGTTCCTCTCAAAACCAAAAGGTGCACTCACTCGCCAACACAGTCCTGGGTGTTTATCTCAAATGACTTATTTTCATGGGCTGGCTCCGGAGCAGCGAGCAGTGTGGATAAGTGTCCCGGGCTTCCTGGCCTTCCAACCCCGTGCATGCGTGTGTTACTTCACTTGTGTCCACTCTTGGCGACTCCATGGACTGTAGCCCGCCAGGCTCCTCTAGGTCCATGGAACTCTCCCGGTAAGAATACTGGAGGGTTGCCATGCCCTCCGCCGGGGGGTCTTCCCAGCCCAGGGATCAAACCCGTCTCTCATGGCTCGTGCACTGGCAGGCGATTCTTTGCCACTGGCGCTACCGGTGAAGCCCCTTGGAAAGCTCTGCTCCCTTCCAGATGCCTCTGCGCGCAGCCTTCCTCTTCTTGCCTGGCCCTGTTCTCCATACCCTGCCCCCTCATTGAAGCCCCTAATTAATGTTACCCTCACTCCGGTCCCTGTCATTCAACTCTGTGCCCCTGCAGGAGAGGTTAAGGAAATCAAAGAATGAGGAAGGAAAAGCATGTAGAAAAGACACTCAGGGATGAATGGGTCAGAGGCACTGGAGGCTGTGGTGTGGACCTGTCTCTTATACACATCTAGATGTGTATAAGAGACAGGCTGAGACCAATCAGGGAAAGTCCAACTGAAAAAAGCCAACCTCAGAAGACTATATACCACATGATTTCATTTATGTAACCTTTATGAGATGACATGATCATGGATTTGGACTGGGGAGGGGGGGAGGGGAGGTGTGATTACCAGAGGGCAGCAGGAGCCGCCTTGTGGTAATAGTAACATCCTGATTGCGGTTATTCGTGAGCCTGCGTAGAGCTCCCCCGCCCCGTGCACTCACACGCGTGCACACATGACTGGTGAGGTCTGAACAAGCTCTGCCTGGCGTACCAGAGCTGCAGTGGCCGCGGGGCTGCCTGCAGCCTTGGAATTATGGTTTTCTCTGGGTTGTGTGCCCAGGAGGGAGTTGCTGGGTCACACGGTAGTTCTATTTTTGGTTTTCTTTAAGGGACCTCCGTACAGTTTCCCATAGCGCCTGCACCAATTCCCATTCCCTTTCTTCGACACCCTCTCCAGCATTTATTGTTTGTAGATTTCTTGATGAGGGCCCTTTTGACTGGTGTGAGGTAGTTCCGATTTGCATTGCTCTAATAATGAGCGATGTTGAACATCTTTTTTATGTGCCTCTTTGCCATCTATATGTCTTCTTTGGAGAAATGGCTATTCAGGTCTTCCGCTCAATTTTTCATTGGGCTGTTAGTTTGATATTGAGCTGTATGAGCTGTTTGTATATTTTGAAAATTAATCTCTTGTCAGTTGCTTCCAGGGGTTAAAACTGCACTTCTAATGCAGGGGCATGGGTTTGATCTCTGTAGAGGAAATAAGATGCTGAACGCCTGCTGTGCAATGCAATGGAAAAAAAAAAAAGGATCTTAATTTTATTCTTAGTCTTAATTATTTATATTGAATGACAAATGTTCTCAATCTTAAAAATAAGTAGAGATTGCCAGAATTTTCCGTTAAAAAATATCGTTTAAAACGATATTAAATTTTATTGTTTTCTCTTTTAATATTTTTGTATTAAAGAGACTCTCCTTTTTACCAGAGAGGTTTGTCCTGGTTTTCCTTGTATCATCCATTTCCTTCTTCTCAGCAGCCCTGGGCTTTTTCAGTCATTAGCACCTCACTGTCTTTTATTACTTATCAGCTCTGTTAAATGGACTTAGTTGTGGAATAAATTGAAATTGTTCCTGAAGTGAACCTGATGGATTTTTTATATTGGATATATGTTGTGCTACCCTTCCCTGGTGGCTCAGAGGTTAAAGCGTCTGCCTGCAATGTGGGTTCGATCCCTGGGTTGGGAAGATCCCCTGGAGAAGGCAATGGCAACCCACTCCAGTATTCTTGCCTGGAGAATCCCATGGACAGAGGAGCCTGGTGGGCTGCAGTCCACGGGGTCGCAAAGAGTCGGACACGACTGAGCGGCTTCACTTTCACTTTCACTTTATGCCCCATTGAAACATAATGAGAATTGATTATACCGTCTTTGCTGGTAATGGAATTTTTTCCCTTGTTTTGAGAAATCATCCATTTGAAATTGATAGTGGAGGCTAGACTGGAAGTTGCAGTCAGATAAAGCTTGAGCAATGACCTGGAGTTGAAATCAGAGGAGACACGGGCCTGGGGTGGTAATGGAATTAAACGATTACGCCTGACTCCTGGTAGAAAAACGGCAGCATCTTTTAATGTTTGGGGTTTTTTTTTTTTTTTTTCTTTTTAATCTTTAGGCTAGTTGTTGAAGTTATTTAAATCTTTGTCAGGTTTTCCCGAGTATAATAAATGACATCTTAGATGTGAACAAGCGGTCAATTTTCCTTGTAGAAAATGTTCTATGTCTTCCAATAGTCATTCTCCCAAATTCAGGTGATATTAAACCTCCAGATTTGAAATACTCCCTGTGTTCTTACATCATTTCTCTACTCCCAAATGTAGTTGTTTCTTGGCAAAAGCTGAACTGATAATTCTAGAGCAAACAGCACAATCAGAACACATTTGCTCAGGCACCTAGCTGGGGCTGAATCCTTAGCTGCTGAGCAGGACAGTTATCTTTAGCATCTGCCGGCTGCTTTCGTCATGACTGTCCTGAGTGCAGAGCTGGTGTAGAGTAAAGGTGTTTAGTTCTCAGTGAATCTGGCTTAGAATTCAGCAAAATGGGAAATGACAAAGGGAGCTTGGGGATGTTTCAAATAACTAGGAACATGTCTTAAAACAGTGATTATTTTCCTTTAAGTCATTTTAAGTTTGATAATCCAACCATCCCCTACCTTTTGTGAGGGCTGGAACGTGATTAGATTTCATTCCAACATAGAAGACTTAAGATAAAAACTATAGGACTTATCATTCAGAATTGAACTTTTGAGGCAGAAGTCTTGAGAAGAAAGTTTTCAAGTTACATAATTATACATCTATAGAAAATCTTAAGATAAAAAAGATACTCTTTAATGAAAACCCCTTTGATGGTTTCTGCATTGATCTTTGTTTCTGAGCTGCCTATTTTGGAAATTTTTTTTAAGAGTTTTTGAACTTCATTTGAAGTGTTTGAAGCATACTTAATCTATTCGAGGGTTGACTTATTCTAATGCACTTGGCAGTCTTCAAGCAGTTGAGCAGATAGGGTGATGGCTGAAGTGAAATAAATGAAAAGACATCCTCTTGAATTCCCTTTTCCCTCTTACAAGTACACTCTCAATTCCTTGCACATTTAATTAAGGGCACTGATAGGTGACTTGTTCTGAAGAGTCTGCACGGGGCTGAGAGAGCTGGGGTGACTCCATGAGTACAGGACGCCGTACTCATCCAGGTTCCGGTAATATTTCCTAACATGTCCTTTTCCTAATAGTAACACTGGTCATATTAGTCGTCAGCTCTTGGTCAGTACTGTGTGCCTGGTGGTTCTCATGTTACGTCCTATTTAATCCTGCCAACACCCGTATGAAATAAGTTTCTCTCTCCCTGAAGCCCAGCAAGGCTCAGTTAGTTGTAGCTGGTACTGGACATCCTTGCTTGGGTTTCTTGGGAAGCAGAGCCTGAGACGAGGATTTTGCTACAAGTGGTTTGAGAGGTGATCCAGGGATGCAGAGGTGAGGGGCCAGGAGGAAATGTTGACGGAGGGATGCATCGCTGGCCACCACTGCAGCCCCACCAAGATCCTGGAGACATGTTCAGAATGCCTCCAGCGTTGCCCACCCAGTGGCTGGGAGGCAGAACCCTGACTGCTGCCTCCGTTCCCAGGAACGCCTGTGCTAGGCCAGCTTATAGGTCCCCTGAGCTTGAGAACTTGAAACATGTGAGATGAACCTTGAGTGAAGATCTCGTGGGTGTATGGATGAGCTCACAGAGAAACCAGAGGTGGGCTAAAGGGGGGTGGTGTGACGTGCAGAAGCATCTGCTAAAAGGGTAAGGGCCCGAGCCAGCCCCGTGCTCTTGCCAAACCATCTCCCTGTGGGGAGAGAGGTTTGGGGGGAGGAGGTGAATTCCGGGAGGGTGCAGTGACTGTCGGTGAGGAGACTGCACGTCGTCGCCTCTCCCTGTGAGGACAGTCGGGAAGATTTACCTTCCTGTTAGTACTGGTTCGCATTCGTTGCATATATGAAGATCAGGATGCAAGAATACCCAGGGTATTCTAAATGCTGACGACTGATTAGGGGTTGAAAATATACAGCATTATCAGGTTTTCACAGTCTCTGCACAGAGGATCACGTTGTACCCAGGAGCTGTGACACAGTGTTGAGTATTTCTGGAGGGAATGATTAAGGTCCATCCTTGGGGCCTCGGAGACCACTGTTCACTGCAAATTCTGGTCTTGCTTTTTGGTTAAAATCACTTGATAACACCATGTAGACTTTCTTAAAGAGTTTTAATTTTTTTATATAACTGACATATAACATTGTAGGAGTTGAATGTCCATCACACTGATTTGACACATTATGTTGCACCATGAGGACCAGTGTGGAGTCCGCTCACACCTCCATCCTGCTCAGACGAGTTAGCACAAGACTTTGCAAGCTTAGCCCACTCAGCCAAGTGGCTGGTTCGTGGCCAGGCGCTCTTCTTGCAGACCCTGGCGGCCATGCGCTTGCTGGGCGTCTCCTGTGCGCCGGGCCAAGCCGGGTGGAGTCAAGGCAGGTGCGCGGGTGGCCTCATCAACGAGACTGACCCTCCAAGTGGGTATTTGCGTCAGTTCCTGAACCCTGACCCCGATCTCTCTGCCTCCTCAGCTGAACTTGATGCAGAGCACTCCCAGAAGGTCCTGGAGATGGAGCAGACCCAGCAGCTGAAGCTGAAGGAGCGGCAGAAGTTTTTTGAGGAAGCCTTCCAGCAGGACATGGAGCAGTACCTCTCCACGGGATACCTGCAGATAGCGGAGAGGCGAGGCAAGTCGGGGAGCCCCCTAGCGGGGGTGCATGTGGGCTGCTGCCCCTGGAGTGGGGCTGGGGTGAGGCCTCAGGGGTCTTTTGTTACTATACCAGAACCCCAAACTGGATGCGACTGGCCATTCTTGTGTTGCTGTTGTTTTTGCCTCATTGAAGGTAAAATTTGGGATACTTTTTTTTTTTTTAAGCAGAAAGAGACAAATAGTAGCCCTAAATCCGTAGCAGACTAATCTCTCTTACCATTTGAAAGTAAGTCAAAGTGAAGTCGCTCAGTGTCTTTGCGACCCCATGGGCTGTAGCCTACCAGGCGCCTCCATCCATGGGATTTTCCAGGCAAGAGTGCGGGAGTGGCTGCCATTTCCTTCTCCAGGGGATCTTCCCGACCCAGGGATTGAACCCGGGCCTCCCGCATTGCAGGCAGACGCTTTACCTTCTGAGCCACCAGAGAAGCCATTTGAGGGTGATGTTTTTGGGTGTATCCAATCTTCCTTCATGCTGCATGGGGCTCCTGCCCCAACATTATCAGAAACCTTTGCAGGAGATTAAGAGTGGCATCTGCACGGTCGGGATGCAGCCTCACAGTTTCCTCATTGGACGTTTAGGATCCTTGGCCTCTGTAAGGGGCTTCTCGGGCTCAGTTGGTCTAGAATCCATCTGCCATGCAGGAGACCCTGGTTCAGTCCCTGGGTTGGGAAGATCCGCTGGAGAAGGATAGGCTACCCACTCCAGTATTCCTGGGCTTCCTGGTGGCTCAGCTGATAAAGAATCTGCCTGCAATGCAGGAGACCCTGGTTCAATCCCTGGGTTAGGAACATCCCCTGTAGAAGAGAACAGCTTAAAAAAAAAAATCGGTGCTGTGCTATCCGTCTAGATGTGCGAATGCTCGTGTCTGAGGAGGGGCTGGCTCCGGAGCAGCGAGCAGTGTGGATAAGTGTCCCGGGCTTCCTGGCCTTCCAACCCCGTGCATGCGTGTGTTACTTCACTTGTGTCCACTCTTGGCGACTCCATGGACTGTAGCCCGCCAGGCTCCTCTAGGTCCATGGAACTCTCCCGGTAAGAATACTGGAGGGTTGCCATGCCCTCCGCCGGGGGATCTTCCCAGCCCAGGGATCAAACCCGTCTCTCATGGCTCGTGCACTGGCAGGCGATTCTTTGCCACTGGCGCTACCGGTGAAGCCCCTTGGAAAGCTCTGCTCCCTTCCAGATGCCTCTGCGTGCAGCCTTCCTCTTCTTGCCTGGCCCTGTTCTCCATACCCTGCCCCCTCATTGAAGCCCCTAATTAATGTTACCCTCACTCCGGTCCCTGTCATTCAACTCTGTGCCCCTGCAGGAGAGGTTAAGGAAATCAAAGAATGAGGAAGGAAAAGCATGTAGAAAAGACACTCAGGGATGAATGGGTCAGAGGCACTGGAGGCTGTGGTGTGGACATAGTGCTTTTTAAATTGAGGTGAGCAGTGCTGTTGGGGTGCTGATGGGTTAGTTGAGCTGTGCCAGGTCTTAGTCGCGGCATGTGGGGTCTAGTTCCTTTACCAAGGATCAAACCCAGGCCCCCTGCACTGGGAACGTGGTCTTCAGCGACCCTATCACCAGGGAAGCCCCAGCAGTGCAGATGAGTGTGGCCGCTTCCTTTCCTCTGTCCGCCAGCCGTGAGTCCCGCCGTCATCTTCATCTGTTCCCTGTGGCGTGTCCTCAGGGTCGGGCACGGGTTAGGGACACCGCCCTGGGCTGCTTGGGCCGCTGTGCCTCCACCGCAGGCTGGCACCATATGCATAACAAGCTCTCTTGCGCCGTTCTGGAGCTCATTTGTTCCGGTGAGGGCTCTGGGGTCTCTTCTCAGGAGGGCAGTGATTCCCATCCCAAGGGCCCCACCCTCAGTGCCTCATCTCAAATAATCACCTCCCTGCAAGGTGTGTGTGGGAAAGTCAGTCGTGTCCGAATCTTTGTGACCCCCATGGACTGCAGCCCACCAGGCTCCTCTGTCCATGGAATTCTCCAGGCCAGAGTACTGGAGTGGGTAGCCATTCCCTTCTCCAGGGGATCTTCCCAACCCAGCGATCAAACCCAGGTCTCCTGCATTGCAGACAGGTTCTTTACCAGCTGAGCCACCTCCCACGGGGGTTAGGGCTTCAAGGTAGGAATCTGGGACGGAGAGCACGCATTCAGTCCATGAGGGACAAACACCACAGATCTGAGCATGAGACAGCAGGCCGCGAGGGGAGGGGGGCTACGAGCAGCCGCGTGCCGCCACTTAGCTGAGCTCAGCACTTTCAGGGCACCCGCAGCAGAGGCAGAGACCTTGAAAGTCCTGCCAGGAGCTCGTGTCTCGGGTCCACAGCTTGAGACCCGCTTCTTTGGGGTATGTAACTAGGAGAGTGATTACCTGGTCATGTGGCGAGCTCCCCGGGATACCCACGTGTTTACGCTTGCCCAGCGTGCATGCCTGCCCACTCCACAGCCCTGTCAACACTGTGTGTCAGATGCTTAAACTTTTGCCACTCTATTTTGGTTTTAATTTGCATTTCCTTGACTGTCCATCTTTCTACTGGTTGGTTGTCTCTCTTAAAAAAGTTACCAGACTTTTCTGATTATATCTGTGGCTGTTCTAGTGTGGCCTTTGCAAAATACGTTTATTCTTAATGTGACCAGCTGAGCCCACTTTTGTTTAGGAAGCCCTTCTCGCCATGTTTTAAGAACATTATGCTGTTTTATTGCAAAAGTTCAACTGTTTCCCATTTGGCGCCTCAAGCCGCCAGCTGGTTCATGTCCGTCGGGAAGGAAGGCTCTCACTGCCATTCTTCGCAGCACTGACTGTCTCCGCACCATTCTCTCCTCCACTCAGTTTCTGAGGCCTCAGTACATTCCCGAGTGTTTCTGAGGCCCTCTTCTATTCCACTATTCCACTTATCTGGCCCGTGTTGGATGTAATTTACTTCTGACACTGTCAGGGACGCATGCTTTCCTGGGGGAAGAGCTCAACTATTTTTCTCTGACGGTTCTAGAGGTTTGCTTTGAGTTTCCGATGGATTTGTTTAGATTCTACTCTTCAGATCCACGTACCGTACAGTCTTTGCAGTCCTTGGGGTCAGGTCTGTATTCTGCACCCCGCAGGTTAACTTGTGCCTTTAATCTTTCTTCTTGGTATATTCTCTGAATTTTGGTAAGTTCCTGGGTTTTTAAAATTTTTTTTCATCGAGATGTATTTGACTTGTGAAGTTGTTTAGAAGTGTTTTTTAAATACTAAATTTTATTGTGGCTGGAAAAGGGGGATTCTTCTTTGATTCGAGTGACACTATGGCCTTTTAGAGCATTTTCTTACATGTTGTGTGTGTGGTTAAGAACAAGATTCTAGGTGACAGGCATGAGGATCTGTAGGTGTACATTTGAGACAACTTGTAAATTGGCCTGTTCAGATGTTTCCTATTAATATCCATTTTGGATTGCTTAATTAGAGGTACATTAAACCTTCCTTTCCCCCTCAATTATGGACTCCTTACATTTTCCTTGTCATACTTCCATATTTTACTTTAAAAATAAAACCACAAAATATATAGTCACACAAATTTTGAATTACCTTCCTGGTGAATTGAATTTAAAAAAATTATTAAATGCTATGCTTTACCACAATATTGCTTTTCTTTCCCCTTCAAATCTTTTTTGTTTGATAGTAATACAGCCATATCAGCTTTCTCCTTTATTTGTTTGCTAACTTCCTATTTTTCCTTACATTTTATAAACAGAATGTAACTCGACCTTTATCACTAATAAGAAACACTTTCCATCTTCAGGAAACTAGAAAGCATCTAATGAGATGGCAATGCAGCCAGGCAGGCAGTGACCACAGCAGATGCTAAAGGAACCAGGTTTGCCACAGAACAGATGATCAAGTGGCTTCGTTCCTGCCTTATCTGGTGCTTTCTACTCTCCTGAAAATGTTTCCTATGCTTTTCAGTCCAGTTTTTTTTCCCTCCCCTTTGTAAGAGGACAGCCAGAGAAAGAAAAAAGGGAGACTGCTTTCAAAACTGAAGAAAAAGAGCCCAGAGCCACCAAGGCCTCCCCAGCCCCAGAGAAGACCCATGTGCCCCTTGCCCTTCCAGCAGTCCCCCCGCCCTCTCCAGGAGGCAGCCCCAAGGCGAGCGGGCTCGCCCGCCAGGTCAGCCTTGCAGGAGCCCTCGGATGGCACTGCCCAGTGTGCCTGTGACTTCTGGCAGCCAAGGGTGGCGCGGATGGCAGGTGCCACCCGCTCTGCTACCTCGGGTGGCTGTCTCCGCTGTCCCAGAGACGAGTAGATTCCTACCTTCCCAGGGGACAAAGCTGTCACCTTGTGCCCCGTCCCATCGGCATCATCCAGTCCTTCTGGCTGGAGTAAATGCCCTGAGTTAGGTATTATCTTATTCAGAGCTTTGTGTTTACTCACACTTAAGATGCTGTCTTCACTGAACATGCCTCCCTCCTGGGCCCCCCCACTTCCGTTGGTCCGGCCTCTCCAGAGAGCAGGCTCAGGGGGCATTTCACACATCTCTTAATTTTAAGAGATGGTCTTTAGTTCACCTCTTTGAACTTATCATTCCACTGTCTTCTGCCTCCTGCTCTTGAGAAGCCGCCAGCGTTTCCTCCTCTTTCCTAATCCGCCTTCTCTGATGCTCGTCGTTTCACTGCAGTTCAGGTGACGGTTTACCTGCCCTGCTTGGAACGTATTCTGTTCCTAAGTCTGGGATGTCAGATCTTGCAGCAAATCTAGATCATCAGCCTCTGAGAATGCCGCTCATCCCGTCTCCACTAGCACTTTGAACTGGGAAACTTCTGCACTTTTTCATAATTCCACTTCTTTCTTTGCTATGTAGTGGAGAACTTATCCAGTCTTCTAGTTTACTAGCAAAACTTTTAACTTGGGCCACAGTTTTAAATTTCAGTGATTTTTCCTATTTGGAAGTTATCTGGCTCTTTTCAAATGCCTGTCATGATTTCTGACAGGGTTCCTTATCTGATTCTAATCTGTAAGATATTTAAAGCCGTTTAGATTCTTGGGGAAAGATTATTATAATCTTTGTTTCTGCTGCCCCTCACTCGGGGATGTATGTGCTCTAAGTTCTAGACTGGACTGGCTTTTGGGTGGAGTTTATATTCCTGTTGAGACCCAGGTTAAAGATGGGTCCATAGCCAGAAACTTCTATCTGCTTGCGACAGGCACCATCTACTACCTGGCTACTTAGGCTACCTGGCTCGTAGTTTTCTGGATTTGCAGAACTCCAGACCCTGGACACACCCCTCACCAGGCTCAGACTTCTTGCCCTGTAGCGTCTTTATGCTGGTGGGCTGAATTTTTTTCTTAGTTTGTGCTTTCACCGCAGGAAGCTCTTAGTTCCAACTTGCCGGCTTGCAGCAGACCCAACCTTGATCTGTTGTTAAGATGGAAGACCTGAGAAATATCGTTAAGGGCAGGGAAGATGCCAAATGGAAGTGTAATAAAGTTAGAGGCGACTACCGTGTCTGGCAGGAATGTCAGCCTCTTTTGAGTTGCAACTGTTTAATGCAGGAAGGGTTGCCTTCAGCACATGCAAGCACACAGCTGGCGATGAAAAGAGGATCTGCTGTGGGAGGTCTAAGAGGTAACAATAACCATGGTTAAGCTAGGATGGATTAAAAGAACACCAAACTGGGACATGTCAATAATATATTACTCCAAAATCAATTTTGAAGGTAGAAGGTATTTTACACCCAGAAAACACAACATGCTAATACCTAATGCAGTGGAAGTTCACCCGGGGCAAAGCCTAACCTTCTCTCGTGCCGGTCCCCGCAGAGCCCATGGGCAGCATGTCGTCCATGGAGGTGAACGTGGACATGCTGGAGCAGATGGATCTGATGGATATCTCTGACCAGGAGGCCCTGGACGTCTTCCTGAATTCTGGTGGCGAGGAGAACACCCTGCTGTCTCCTAGCTCAGGTAGGGGTGAAAAGCCTGCACAGACATAATCACTCTTAGCACCGTGATTTCCCTCTGGTTTGGTGAGACCCCGTGTGCTAAGTTGTTCCACTGTCCCCCGAGTCTGGCGTCAGACGTGGACACACGACACACTGGCGGTTGCGCTGGATTTCTCAAAGGCTCTCAGTGCTTCTCCCAGATACCGTCAGCAAACGGAGTTTTTCTTAAAATTGCATTTTTATGTTCTCCTCCTCTGTCTCCAGAGTTAGTCGGAGTTGGGTCTGTGTGGTCGAGCACTAGATTCTGGGGAGGTGGAGGTCTGTGTGGCTGCCCACCCCCCCCATTCAGTAGATGGTATTTGATGCTGGGGGCAAGGCCAAGGCATGTGTTCAGCCATCAGCTTACGTTTTAAAAACTAGTGGCGATCCTGGGGGCACATTCTCTCCATTTAATAACTTACCATAATCTCACGTTCATTTAGATCTTTACTGGTGCTCCGGCACTACACCTGGCCTCATTGTAAATTTCAGACCATTCCTCCTGGGTGGGTGGGCTTTGAGGCTGTTGTCATGGAAAACGTGTTTCTTCCATGCTCCGGAAGATGGGAAGGCCAGCCCCTCACAGCACCTGCCTCCTACCAGGTGGTCCCACACCACGGGCTCCATGTCCTCAGTCAGGCCTGGGGGCTTCCCCTTGACCTGTTTCCAACAGAGCAGCTCCTTCCTCCCCTCCCCAGCGGCAGGAAAGGACTCCTATCATCCGTGTGAGGTTCTGGTTCCTGTAAGAGGCTCCGCAAGCGTTCTTCTCATGAGGGCTATAAAGAGGTAGACCTAGCTTGTCAAGGTTACGAGGAATGCAAGTCGCACCTGCAGAACTTGCGTTGGGTCTTGAGCGTGGTGTCACCAGAGGCTGTGGGGAGGGTTCGGGATCTTTCCACCTGTCACAGGGGGCAGAAGGGTCAGCTGGAGCCCCAGGTGGCCTCCCGGAGCCACTGAGCTCAGCGCCTTCTACAAGAGCTTCCTGCACGTCGCAGGAACAGAGAACTTCCGCCCCCTGGATTCGCTGCAAGTTCAAACGCTCGTCGAGGCCAGCAATGCTGAGATGCAGGACTTCTGTGATGGGCTCTCCTCTGCTCTCTCCCCCAGGGCCTGAGGCAAGCCCCGGTCAGGATGCAGTCACTCTCCAGGTGCCCACTCCCTGCCAGTCCCCAGCCACACCACCTTCCTCATCCTCACCTGGTACCGACCCAGCCTCCCGCGACCCCAGCGAAGGTGGGGAGTCGCCCGTGGTCCAGTCTGATGAGGAGGGCGTGGAGGTGGACACCGCCCTTGCCACCCTACACACTGACGACAGTGACTCCTAAGCCTGGGCGCCTGCGCACCGACCACCTTGAAGGACGATGCAGCGTGCACAGAGGCCCGTGGTGAAGGCGGGTGGACTGGGGGGGCTCTTTGTTTTTACACAATTGACAGTAACGTGAGGCAAGTGACTGCAAGAGCTAACAATAAAGTCTGAGAACTTTAAACGTAGCCAGTTTGTCCAGAAAGGCTGCTAAATACACACGCCCTGCAGGTGGGCCAGGGAGCTTGGCGTCCGGTAGGAAATCGGGCCTCCTCTCAGCTCTAACAGAGTTCGGGCAGAATGTTCAAGTTCAACAACAGTCCCTAGTTTATTTAATAGCACAGCCCACCTGGGCACGGAGGGAGAAAGGAAACAGGGGCCCAGTCCCCACGCTGTTTCACTCACCAGACCCCGGTCCCAGAGGGGTGTGTTTCCCCCACCACCACTCACCACTGTCAGCAAATGAGATTAGAACTCAGTGTTCATGCCACTCCCTGGCCGAGAGGATGGACCCTTAGCCCTTTGATCAGAAAAGAGCTGATTTCATTCACTCATCTTCCACAAGACAAACAGGTGTCCAAAAAACTGTTTTATTATTAAACCTTGTAGTACAAACCTGAAAAGTAAACAAAAAAACTGGCAATAAACAACATGAAAAGTCTTCCCTCCCCAGGGAGGGGTGCAGAGCAGCGCTAATAAATTAAAACGTCAGGCCGTAAGCCGTAGGCGGAAGTTCACTGTCCAAAAGAGGGCCAGCACGCAGCAAGCCACAGACGGACAAGCACACTGGAAACACGACTCTGCTCATGTCACTGCTAAACACGCCAACACAGTTCAGTCTTCGGCAACGACAACCGACAGAGTGTACCACAGGACGCTGCTGACGGCCCCGCCGGCCAGCTCAGTGCAACACGGGCAGCTGCGGGCTCGCTGAATCCAATTACGAAACAAAGAACAGCTTGTGAAAACAGTTTCCCTTTTTTATTCCACACATACTGTACACACAACCGGAGAAGGGCAACAGCTACTCCATTATTATTTTTGTTGTTGTTGTTCAGTGATGTAAGCAGCACTTATAAATGTTACAAGAAAAACCCTGTAAGCATCCAGTCCACCCGATGAAGAAACGGAAGTGTAAGGCTTTTCTTCATCTGTCCTCGCGCCCTCCCCTCCCCCACCCAGAAAAAGGCTCAAGTATTTGAAACAATTTACAGGCGTATGTACAAAAGGGACGGTTTTTTTTTTTTTCCTTTTTTTCTTTCTTTTTGTTACAACATGAAGAGAAAAAATAGACCAGATGAGCGCGCAGATGCATTTTCACATTCAAAAAGAACCGCAGACCTCCGAGTGGCTCTAGATGTGATCACCAACGAAACGAGTTTAAAAAGAAAAGTTAATGCTGACCTGTGAAGGTGTAAAACAACAAACGGGTGAGATGAAGATGGAATGTTGGAAAGATTGCACATCCATGACAAAGAAGCACTTCTGGCTTCAATCACTTTTTTTTTCTCCTTAAGGATGCTATTGAAGGGTTTTTTGATAAAGTAGCCAACAGCACCAAAAAAGAACAGAATGGATTTCCTAATGAAATCAGGCACAGGTTTCCCTCACGTGACCCCTCCAAGGCAGGCAGTCTTTTTCTTCTCTTCCTCTTTCTCCTTTAACAGATGCATAGTGAAGTGCTGGTAAAGAGAGCCCAGTGGCTCCGACCTCCTCATTTTGCCTATGGTTAGGAAACAACGTCCGCCTTCAGCTGCCATAACCGCCCAAAGAAACAAAATGGGGATTCTCCGGTTTTACACTTACAAACTCATCCTGCACGTGACAGAAGAAAAGACAGCCAAGTAAAGCCATTTCTTTCAAGTTTTGTGTGTGTGTGTGTGTGTGTGTCTATCCCTTTTCCTCTCTAGAAAAAAATCTGCTCACATGACTGATGGTTTTAAAATTTGTTCTCCAAACTTCACCCTCTTCAAAAATGGGTTAAAAAGCCTTTTTTCCCCCAACAATTACAAAAGAAAAAACAAACAAACAAAAAAACAAACACAAACAAAAAAATCAAACAAAAAGGCTTTTGTCAGCCACAAGGGGCGATACAAATTAATACAGCCCCTCAAGGGTTTAAAACAGTGGATATACGGCAGCTTCAAAAATCTGACTGCAGTATCTAGTATCTAAGTACAAAAAAAAGTTCAACAGTTTAATGCTAAAACAAAATTAGTTCTCTAAAACCAGAAGAAAATCTTCTTTAGAGCTAGTGCAAAGACAGCTTGTATCCTACAGCAAGTACTCCAAACTAGAATATAATAATTACAAAATAACGTCTATCCCTCGCCCACGGCGCTGGCGTCTTCAGGAGGATGCGAGCCTGGAGGGCGGCACGTCCACCGTGGCTCTCTTGCGGGGCCCTCTTTTTGGTGTGGGTTTACTGAGACAGTTCTCAACGCTGCCGTTTTTACCAGATACCTTGCCACAGATCTGATTGACCAGGCTGATAATCTGTTCCTGTTTCGGGTTGAAAAGGGAGACACAGAATTAGCAGATGAACAAGCGCCATCCCCAGGCCATCAGCTTCATCAGACAGCAGCGGCAGCAGCGGCGCCTGGGGTGGCCAGGGCCAGGGCGGCCTGTGGTTGGGACAACACTTGCTGAGATGGAAGCCCCTGACCAGGCACCTAAATTAAACTTTGCTTCTCTGGGGGAAACCTGCCTTTTCTCCTGTGGAATCCAGAGAGGCACACAGAGCCTCCCCCCTCCCTTCCCCGTTCAGGAAGCCCAGGAGCACCGCCCACCCCCCCATGGTGGTGAAGTGGAAACAATTTCTGCAGCCCCATAACCAACACACACCGTGGGGACAGGTTGCTGAAGGCCGTGTTCCTATCGAGGTCCCTCACCCGCTAAACAACACAGCAGAAGGTGTCCTGCAGCCACCCCTGTGCACTCCCAGGGCTTAGAGGCCTCCGGGACCACTGGGGACGCGGGGTGGGGGTAGCTGTGAAGTGAGGAAAGACTCGCGCACCCTGGCTGGGGATGGGTCTGGGCTGCTTGTTTCTCTGGCTACACTGAAACCTACTTGACCTACTCGTGCACATAAACACAAACACTTGTCCACAAATGCTTGTTATTCCCTCTGCAACAAAGGGGGAAAGAGTGAACAGGACAGGAGAACCAGCTATCTGTTGGGCATCAAAAACTAATGTGTAACTGTAACACAACTCAGGTTACAGCCATCCAGGTTTACAAGGAACCACAGGGAAAACTATCCCAATGGTGTGTGTCCTGACATACATTCCAGAGCACTTGTTTGAGCCAAGGATGGATGGACAGAACAGGAAGCCACGGGGACAGGAGGCCACTCGGTCATTCAAGCTTGAGGGTCAGCATAGTCCTGGCTCAGGCTGGGTGCTGCACACCACTTAAATCACTTACAATACACACGCTAACCAAGAATGAGCAGACGAGCTTTGAAGACCAGCTACCTTGGCTAAAGCTGCTTTGGCAGCAGCGCTGTGTAGCCAGAGATCATACCTTTGCCTGTGTGACCAGAAGGCTGGGCAGCAGGGACCTGAGTGCTGGGTGCTGGGGCTCAGAACAAGGGCTCTGGTCTCATGAGCCATTTCTGGAATCCAACCCAGAGCTGGAAATTCCCCAATTAAAATATTAATAATATAGTTCAGCTCAATAGGGAACTGATTTGTGATTTTCATTTACTAAAATAAATTTAGGCCGCTGGCAAAGTGGGAGGCTTATAAAAACCCTTCTTTTCCCTACTCATGAGAACCAATGATTAAGCTTCAGACCAACAGACCCTACGTATGTGATTCTTTTCCAGGATTCTGGTCACATCAAAACACCAAGCTCCAAAATGGGCCGGAGGTGGAAACTAACCCACGTCTTGTCGAGCTTCAGAATCATCTAAGAAGCCGCAGTGCCGCCGGCTGCACCCTGCGAGCTGCCAGAGATGCTCTGACTCAGGCATGAGGATTTATTTTTAACCATGTTCTGACATTTGCTGTTCAAGTGAAGAAGCAGGGAGGGCAAAGTGGTTGCTGCCTTTGCTGAGCATGCTCTTTAAAGACCAAGAAGATGCAGAGAGATCTGTTTCCAGCTTTCTAACCTTGTAATTTAGCCAAAGGCTTCTCATCAAATCTGACCACAGCCTGAGCCCCTGAGGGCACCCCCAGAGCCTCCTGAATCAGGCCTGGGCACCTCCCTGGGGCTGGGGGGAGCTAGCAGGTTCCGCCCCGAAGGCGGGGCACACAGCTGGACAGGAGGGTGGGCCAGCAGGGGCAATGGGGGACCCGGTGGCAGTCTCCCAAGGAGACCTCCAGGAAGGGCTCTGGGTCACTGTGGGGTAAATGCTGCACGACCACGTGTCCCGGAGCTACACACGTGTGCCTCATCTGAAGCCACGATCACAGGGCAGCCTAGAAGCACGTGGACAGCCGACAGGGGAGCCGCGTGCCAGCCGCTCTGGGGACAGAGATCCAGGTGCTCCTCGCAGCTGAAGGCAGCACCCGGCCCTTACCCACTGGAGGGTAGAAACCGGCCACACAGACGGCACGTTGTACCTGCCTCTGGAGACGACGGGTTTTTAGATAGGGTGCAACTGGGACTTACTCGGAAGGTGAAAGCTTCAGGAGCAGAAAGACTTCAGCTCTGCCCAGGTCCCCAGGTGACAACAAGGGCCTGGGTGCTCCAGGGCCACCCCCTCGGGCTTTGCCTGCAGCACAGTGGGTGGCCACGGGCCCCACGGTTCACCACCCCCCAAACCACAGCAGCACCCCAGCAGCTGCAGGGAGGGACCCGATGTGCGCAGAAGCACACGGACATCGTCACGGCGTGTCCCAGACACTCCTGGAACCCCAGCAGGAAGGTGACGCGGGCCGAGTCCTGCGCTCTCCTCCCTGGATCTGCCCCAGCCCGAGGGGACGGCACGGCCCCCAGCAGACAGTGGGGTGCCCACGTGTCAACGCACACTGCTTGTGAACCGCTGGCTGGGGGCGCTGCAGGTAGGTGTGCCGGGACGTGAGGGGCATGGACGAGGACGTCAGTCCCCAGCCCCAGCTGCCAGCTTCTCCAGGCCAGTGCAGCCCCGGCTGACCCTGCTCGCCCCGTCTCAACCCACCGAAGCCGCTTCCCCACCACGTCAAGCCCCATCGGGTCAGAGGTGCCCAGAAGCAGGCTGGGTGCAGGGCCACGCAGGTGGGCGGTCGCCCTGCGGAGGCACTGACCTCGTCGTAGCGGTACATGAGCTTCAGGCCGCGGCAGGACTTCTGCTTCTCCACGTGGCGCAGCGCGCACTCGAGGCAGAAGACCACGTTCTCGTTCTCTTGCACGACCTGTGGGGCGAGAGACAGCATGGCTAAGGCATGTGGGGCAGGCAAGGGCACCCCAAAGAGGGTGGCAGGCTCTCAAGAGCAGAGCAGGGGAGCCCACTGCTCGGGCCGGAGGCATCTGTGGCCCAGAAACACAGGACGCTACCGCGAAAGCAACTGAACATCACGGCATCACGAGCGGGAGCTGCGGCCCGGCAGCCTCGGGGCCCTCTGGCTTCTCTGCGCTTTCCTGCCTGAGTCGGAGCGTGGCGGCCGGGGCTGCGGGGTCTGTGGGCTCCTGAGCCTGTTGGTTCAAAACCTCCCGCAGGGTCAAAGGTGCCGGGATGGGCAGCCTGGACACTCGTGACAGGGTCTCCCGCTCCTGGGCGGCTCGGGCAGCCCGGCCAGTCGCGCCTCCCGAGGAGCTGGCCTCTGCCCACACTCCAGCCTGCACGGCTCCCGACCCCGGGGACCAGGCTGCATCTGGCCTGAGCTGCTCTGCACCCGCACCCCCACGCTGACCTGGCCTGGTCTCCCTCTGTGTGACTGATGGGGAGACACTGCCTTCATACGCCAGAGACAAGAGCATCACAGGCTCTTTCACAAGGACTCCAGGAAAGACCTGTTTCCTGTCTTTGAGCTTTCTAAGCAGAGACAAGAAACCAAGCTGCAGGTATAAGGAAATGATGCTTATTGGCAGAAACACATCACTCAAAGCTGAGGATGAAACCACATAGAAACACAAAACAGTGAATAGAAATGCACAAATCCCTTGTAAAAAATCTAGGTAATGAAAAGCACGTACAAATAAAACCTCAAGTTTTACCCGTGAATTCAGGATATGTGCTTTCTAAATAACAGGCTAAGAAATACTGGTGACCACTCTGAAGGTCAGCTTTCTGAGGGACAATGCCATCCTCGGAACCCACGGGAAGGGACAAGGGCCACACAAGGTCATAGTAGTCACCCAGGCTCATGGGAAACCTACAATGATGGTTTCCCATGAGTACAACCCCATTCCAACGCAAGAAGAACAAACCCGGATCTATGCAGCTTTCATGAGTGATGTTCACAAAACGTTTCTAAAGTCGGGAAATTCTTATGACTTGTTTGTTTTAAAGACAGCGTGGTTCTTATTTGTATTTATTAAAAAGCCTCTGAAAAAACAAAGCTAATAGAAGAAATACATAAAATGGGACACGTGGTTGTCGTGGACTGAATTATTATCCCCTCCCCAAATGCAGATGTCCTAACCCTCAGTAACTCAGGAGGTCCTGAGCAGGAGCGTCAGAGACAGAAGCACGGAAAATGAGGTTGTAGGGTGGATTCTGGTCCCATATGACTTACACCCTTTCAAAGACAAGAAGAGATTAAGACAGAAGCACTCACAGGAAAGGCCCCGTGAGGACCAAGGGGAAGCGGATGTCTACACGCCAAGGAGACGCCTCAGCCAGAACCAACCTTGCTGACACCTTGACCCGGGACTCCCAGCCTCTACAACTATGAGAAAGACGTTTCTGCTGTTCACGGCAGCGCTGGCTAACGACACCAGCTACAGAGACCCGTGCGGGGGGCGGGGCGGGGCGCTGCCTGAGGGAGGCGGGAGGTATGGCTGCGCTGTCCGGTGGGGCTGGGCGGGGTGTTGGTGCCTGAGGTGTTTAACTCAGCCCCAGGCTGGGTCGGACAAGCCCCTCATGGAGGCTGCGGGGCAGCCAAGAGAGAAGGCAGAAGGGCTGGACTGCGCTGGTTTCCAGCCACGACCAGGGACAGAAACCTGGGAACAGGAAGTGCTGCTTTAACCAGACAGACTTCAGAGTCCTCGGGGCAATCAGAGCAATCGCGCGGCTGAACAGAAGCTTCAAGAGGCCAAGAAAGCGACGGCGTGAGCTGCGTCCCCGCAGAGCCAGCCCCCCGGGAGAACCAGCCCGCGGGGAGGCCGGGCGGGGGGAGCCGCGTCCCCGCAGAGCCAGCCCGCGGGGAGGCCGGGCGGGGCGCGCGCGGGGCTCACCATGGACAGGTAGCACAGGTGCTGGCACACCTGGCACCGCCTCTCTGAGGTCTCCAGCTGCAGCCACTTCCGAGGCTTCTTCTTGCCGTCGGGCGCGGCGCTGCTGCCATCGTGGCTGCCGTAGCGGGCGGAGGAGTGGAGGCCAGCCTCGAAGAGCTGCCGCCGCTGCCGCAACTCCGTATCCCTGCCAGAATACCGGGGGTCAGCACGCCCGCAGGAGCTGGGGTCCCCAGATGGGCACCCAAGTCAAAAGGCCAGACCGGTCCCAAGGCCTCTTGGACGGCTTCATTCTGCCTGCTGTTACCGCGGGGCACACGGCCAAGTGCAGAAGAGCCACCACCCGCAGCCCTCAGCCTCCAGCCGAGCCCCAGGCATGGGAGGCCAGCGCTTCCCCACAAAGGACGGGCCGCACCCCTACCATGCCTGGCTGGGCCCAGACGGGCCGGCCTAGAACTGTCTCGTGTTACCTGAGCTCGTCCAGAAGGGCTGAGATGGTACTGAGAGTGGAGCCGTTTTCCTTTTTTGCTTCCGCTTGTGCGATCTGGTAGAGTAACTTCTCCATCGAGAATGGCTTAGCTATATGGCGACGCTTCATCTCCTGAAAGAGGCAGTCACATCCCTTCAGGGTGGGTTTTCATTTCTAGGCAGCTATCAAGGGTTTCCTTTACTGGGGAGGCAGTGCTATCTGAATTTTCAAATTCTGAATTCCATTTGGATGAAAAGCAATGCAAAAACCACACAATGATCTGGTCTCCCCTGAGGAAGACCGCAGAGCCCAGGTCCTCCGCCAGCCCAAGGCAGGGTTCGCCTTTCACACCTCTGTAGCGATGGCCCAGGACTGAGCAAGAGGACTCAGCAGCTTACAGGGGGCTAACCAGCCTCGAGACACTCTCCCTCCCCAAAGAGCTTCTCAGCCGCCTTAGGCTGTATCTACAATCAGGACCCCCCTGGGGGACGTGGGCCGAGTGCGGGGTGGCCGCCCGCCTACCTTGGCCGTCTCGAAGCCCATGCTCGTCCACTGGGTGGTGGCGAAGTGCACGGTCTCGGAGACGCTGTAGCCACAGCAGACTTTGGACACGAAGGATCCCGGGAAGCAGACGATGAACTGGCCGCTCTGCTGCACCGTCCTGTGCACCTTAACTCCCTCCCTGCACAGCACCTCCGGGGAGATCTGCGGAGACGGGGGGCTGAGCCGCCTGCCTCCGGCCCGCTTTCCGTGAGGACTGCCTGCGGCAGCGGCCCAGCACACCGGCCCCCCGGACGGGCGTCAGGGCTTAAGCCTGCTCCCCACACGGAGTGTGTTCTGTCTTACAGACTCTCTGCTGCTCTTTTAGAAAATAAAGCAGACGTGACCCCTAAGTGGACGAAGAGGAAGTTCTAAACTGATACAGGCCCAGGAGCAACACCTCAGATAAGGGCGTAGCAGCGGTGATTGGGGACCCTTGCAAGCAGAGCCCTGGATCCCCGCCGCACGGCGGCTGTGGGCTTGGGAGAGAGAAGACCCTGACAAGGGCCGCAGAGGCCAGAGAATACCTGAGATCAGGCTGTCAGAACACAACAGGACTCAGCAGGCTCTGAGAAGCGGGCCAGCCACCTCTGCGCTCAGCCCCCAGTGATCCTGCCCAGCGTGCAGGCGCCTGGCCCGAGCCCAGTCACCATTTACAAAACCACCAGGCCCGAAACAGAGTCAAAGGGCCCCACGTGCAGCAACCCCACATCCTGGGCAATGAGAGGAGCATGCTCTAGTTGGGTTTCCATGAAAGAGGAGGTTTTTTTATGATGGCTCCCTGGATTGGTTGTTCACGGTCCTCTAGTTCTGCGGGGCAGGTCAGCCCAGGGGTGAGGAAATGAAACCACCACGCGGCCCCCGCCGCCCTAGCCTGTGGCCCACGCCACCCCAGCCCGCGGCCCTTACCATGACGTTGCTCTCGAGCATCTGCAGGCCGGGGGTGCCGTTGGCTTGCAGCAGAGTGTGCACCACGTCCTCCAGCTTGCGCTCCTCCTCAGCAGGAATGCAATACCTGGGCGGTTTGGAATCAGGGCGGAGGCTGTTGACAAGGCTCCTCCCCAGGGAGCCAGCCCTCCATACTCCCCCAGAGAGGCCCACAGCTGCCTGGAGACCAGCCTCAGCTGCAGGAAGGGAGGTGGGCACGTGCCCAGTGGCCCCGGGTCTCTCTGGGCAGCTCTGCCGCTTGTGCCCCGTGACGAGCATGCCCACCTGCGTGCGGGTCCGACCTACGCCCGAGCCATGCAGCCTTCAGACCAAAACCAGACATTTAAAGCCCCTATAAATCAGATCCAGACACATCGGCAGCTTCAGCAGCCTCTTGTGAGCCTCCAGAGCGGGGATTTATTGCTGGGCTGGCAGCTGACCCTTCTCTCCAGCAGACGGAGGACAGGGCGGGACCAACGCTCAGTGTGGAACCCACACCAACGGTCTGTGCAAGGCGGAGGAAGTGGCCACACAGGGTGGGGCTTGGACAACTCGGCCCCCGCTCACTGGGGCCAAGGAGCCCAGGGGGGTGGTGGGAGAAGACGTAGCCTGAACCCAGCCTGAAGAACAAGGACCCTCAGTGCGAGCCGGGGAGCAGGAGGAAAGGAGTGACCACTCGGGTCCCAGGAGGACCCCGTGGGACACACCTGTCGCCTACAGCGCTCGAGACGCTGGTGGCAGTGGTCTGCACACAGGCAAGCTCCTCCTGGCCTCCTGCTCTGGGGACTCCCAGTCCTGCCGTCCACAGGCTAGAGTGGACACCTGACCACCCCCTGCCCTCCCCGCAGCAACGTGCAGGGCTTCAGGCTGCCAGTCCCCACCTCCCCTAGGCTGGGCGGGGAGGGCACCCGTGATGAGCAGTCCATGGGGCGGGGGTCCTCACTACTACTAACCTAGTCAAGGTTCTTCGAGAGGCTAGTTGTCTCAACACCAACACATTCTATTGCTGATTTAACTTAAGTCCAGAGTTTCTAACCTCACTCACAGGTTTTAAGAAAAACCACACAGTGAAGTCCTCTGATCCTATCTGGCAACCTGACCTTGCAGCAGAGACGTTCCAGAGCCTTACGTCCCCTGCCTCTCACTCAGCAGTCACTCAGCACGCAGGCCGCGGCCTCTCACCCTGTCTCCCTGAAGGGCCGAGGCCACATGGCTCCACTTTCTGATGAAGTACCAGGCGAACAGGGCGGGGGGCTTACACCCCGAGTCCACGCGGCTCTTCAACCCTCCACGCTGCCCGAGACCCTACCCTGGCCCCACCACGGGAAACCGAGCAGAGGGCCCGCCTGCTCTGACACCGAAGGCCCGTTGCCCCGAGGCGGCCCGAAGGCAGGGGGAGCCGTGATGAGACCGCTGCCGACGCCGGCTCCTTCGAGTGAGAACATCAGCTCTAGGACTTTAATAGAGGAGCCAGTCACCCCACTAGGACAATAAACTGAGTAAGTGGAGGATGGATGCGATGCCAGTCGCCTGTCAGACGACAAGACATCTGATGATCTGCAGTGATTTCACACCTGCCGCCATTAACAAAGGCGCTGAAGAGCCAGCTCGGAGCAGGACTGGGGAGCCTGACAGTGAAGGATCACGCTGGGGAACCAGACCAACTCCTAATTCCTGGCGGCAGAACTCCACCTCCAGGAGACCACTCTGTGCAGAGGGTGGGCCGGGAGGCGCTGAGAACGCCCGCTCACGTGAGCCCATGCAGCCAACACGCCTGCCCTGCTTCCTGTTCCACCGCTCGTTTCTGACGCCAGAATGACACGAGCTCCTGGCCCTCAACAACCCCGAGGGGGACACTTCAGAGAGGGACAGCCCCGTGCCGGCCCGCAACTGGAACGGACAATGGCCAGGAAGAGATGCTTGACCGTGCTCATCGCCGGAGCAAACTAAGACATCCTCCACCAGCTCGACTTCCAACCACGCTCCTCAGACTCTGAGGGAACACAGGACGAGCTCGCACAAGTCCGTCCACCCCCAGCGAGTGAGAGGAGGGGGCAGGCCGGCATACTCACCAAATGCAGTCAGCACCCGTGTGTAAGTAGTCAATGTAAGGGAGGTGGTTTTGGTCTCGAGACCAGCATGAGGTAGAAAAGACCATGCCGATATTCAGCCAGGGAATTGTCACTCCTGGAACAAAGGGGACGGGGAGCACGGAGAGCCGTGTGTCAGGGCGGCAGCGACAGACGTCGCATTGCCTCCCCAGCCAGAAAAAGGAGGAAATGGGGTCAGAACCAGGCGAACTCAATGAGAAGGCGTGTGCTTCTTCCTGCTGCTTATATAGGAACCAAGATCACAGAAACAGTTACAAAACAATAGTGAGGAAGCACCTTGACTAGCGACTGAAGGCAGGAGGAACACGCCCACAACGGTGGCCCGTGGGGCCTCAAGGCCAAGGACACAGGAAGGGGACCGTGTCTGGAGCAGCCCCTCCGCCAGGGGACGGCCCTCAGTGCGCCAACACCCAGGATGACTGGTTTCGCTCCTACCGGGTGTGGCAGGAGCCCCAGAGGGACAGAGGTCAGCTCTGAAAGCTCCCAGGTGGAAAGCGGACCACACGAAGTGTCTCCCCAGCTTCCAGATCAGCGATTTGGTTTACCTTTCCACGTTTTTATCGACTCCAACTACACCCCTGACTCCTCTCCCTTCTCGAACAATCCCCGAGTTCTCGCACACCCTGTGCACCGTGGTCCCCAGCCCTCCAACCTGCAGCCGGCTTACCAGGCACAGCACCGAGGTGACGCAGGATGGAGCCTGTGTTATTGGGGAGGACGGTGAGGTTCCATCCGTGTCTGCAGGGGAAAGCACAGGGGCGTCACGAACTGGCACGAAACAGTGCGGACAGACGCCAGGCAGGAGCGTCCGACGTTACCTTGAAAATGGTTCTGACTTTCCCACCGGGAAGCCGCTGCCGTGGGTGTTGGTGTCCACCTTGCCACAGTGCACGGCCACGTGGCAGTCCTTCTCCTCCACAAGCCGCCAGTACTCTTGCTGCGGGGAGGAGAGGGGCCATCAGCACCGCGCTGCCCGGGGCTGCCGAGCCCCCATCTCAGCCTGCGACCTCGGGGCCGTGGCCTCCCGGGCGGCCGGGGCTGCAGGCAGGAACGCACGCCCAGGGTCACGGGGCCAGGTCCATGACCGACAGATGCATCAACACGAGGTACGGCGTCTGCCGAATACAACTCGGCCTCAGAGAGGGAAATGCTGACACTCGCCAAGGACGTGACGCTAAGTGGAGAAGCCAGTCTCAGAAGGACGAGTACTGATTCCGTCCCCGTGAGGCACTTGGGACAAAATCAGACAGAAAAAGGGAATGGCGGGGCTGCGTGGACTCAGTGACTCACAGGAGCGGACTTCCAGTCTGGGAGGATGGACAATCTGCAAATGGGTGGTGGGGTGCGTCACACGATGACGTGCAAAGGATTTTGGTGCCACTGAACTGCACCTAGGAACGGCTTGAGTGGTACCTGTCACGCGTACACCACCACAATCAAGGATCACTTCGGTGAGAGGGAGGTAGAAAGCGGCTCAGGAAGGAAGGGGAGACGCCCCCCACTGCAGGTGTGGCCAGTGCCCCCAGACCGGCGTCTGGGCAGACACGCTACTCAGTCCGAAACAAGGAAAGTGACCACCCTACCCCCGAGGCTGTGACCCCAGCCGAGGAAACAGATGGCGGAAGGGTGGGCACGACCTGAACAACTGCAGGGCAAATGAGGGTCGGGACGGGCTTCGCTAACAGGTGAGAGGGTTCCGTGCAGAAGCCCAGCAATGCCCTCCCCACCTCAGCCAACCCTGGGGTCAGCCCCAACCCTGCTGCACGTGCGGCCACTACAGCGAGGGGCCAGGCTGGGGGCAGCCAGAGGCCCCACCTCAAGGACAAACTGGACCATTAAACGCGCCAGGTCCTGAAGGGCCAGAGATGGTCCAGGCCAGTCAGGTCGGCCGCCTGCCGGGATTCACAGCAACGCGCGCTGAGCAAGAAAAGACAGCGGGGGCAGAAGGACCGTGCACCACATGGGGGCCCCTTCCGCTGGGGAGCACCGGCCAAGCAGAGGCTCCAGCCCCTTCGGAGGATCCAGAAGTTAGCCAGACAGACTAAAGATTCCAATTTTAGAAATCTGCCTCTTGTGCTTAAATATTATACAACTATTAACATTAAAGCAAAACCAAGACACTCAGGGAGGAAGGTCCAAGAGGGAGGGGATGGACGTGTGCCTATGGCGATTCACACTGATGCACAGCGAAGGCAACGCAACGCTGTAAAGCGAGCACCCGCCAGTTAAAAAGCAAAACCACCCAGGACCCTCAGAATCAACTTCCCAGCAGGAGACGACGGGCAGCAACAATCCTCCACCTTCGGGGACTCCGCCAAGGACCCATGTTGTAAAGCAAAGGCCTCTTTCTCTAGCTCAGGTGTCCACCCCGGGGTCACGCTCCTCTCCTCTGGCACTCCTCTGAAGCTAGCACGAGCCGGCAGAAGCCACGGTGACGAGCACACGCGTCCCCGGGTCAGGCCCGCAGGCGCTGTGGGAACGGCACGCGGCTCTGGCAGGGCCAAGGGGCCACCGCGTGGTCGGCACACATGCAGCCCAGGGTGCAAAACTGGGACCGAGAGGGATGACGACGGCGCCAAAGCCCAACAATGAACCCAGGCCCGAGCACCAGGCCGGGCCTCATGGGCTCCCGAGGGCCACCATCGGAGGCGGGGCAGCACGCGGCATGGACACGGGGGGCCGGGCGCCCGGGAACAGACAGTCCCCGAGCCCCACTCCCAGGACGCCTGGTCACATCAGGGCCGGGGCCGACGCCGTCAGCGTGGTTATGCTGAGAAGAGGAGGCCCACAAGCTTGAAGAAAGAGAAGCGGCCTGAAGCCCGCCGTCAGCCAAAAGCCCAGGCAGCCGCGCCGCCTCCTGCTCGTCCAGCAGGCCCCGAGCCCGGAGAGGCCCCCGGACAGGCCCACCCACGGCAGCACCTGGGAGGCCCCAGGGGACAGACCCGGGCTCTGTCCTCCTCCCCAGAGCCCCCTCCACTGACTGGCCGGGGCGCAGCCCCGCTTGCCTGCCCAGTCTCACACACCTCGGCACAGAGTTGGCAGAAGCACAAAAATGGCAGCCTGCCAATCCCATTAAATGAAAACCAGGAGAGAGGAAAAAGCACAGCCGTGGTTTCCAGGGACTCCAAACATTCTCTTGCCGAACAGGCACCCGGAGGATGGGGTGAGAAGGGCGAGAGGTGGCCAGCGCAGCACGGGGCCTGCCTGGGGCAAACAGGGCGGTCAGGGAGGACCCGGGAGACACGCTCGCTGCACTGCCTCCTTTCTGACCCGGAACAAGTTTGGGTCAACAGAGTGGAAAGTTCTGGCCACGCCCGGGACCCAGAGGATGGACTTGGGACCCTCCACCTGCCTCCAGGGAGCAGAGGCCTGGGGGCTCCACCCCAGCTCCAGGCAGAGAGAGGGCGGGCCGGCTCACACACCTCGATTTCAGCTGGTGCGGGCTCCTTGCTGAAGCACATGTTCATGATATTTCTTGCTGTTCGGTAAAAAGTTGTTAAAGAAACAGACCTTCCCTGGAAAGGAAACAAAAGCAAGAGTCAAGCTGGAGAAATAAAGCAGGGCTACCCCGTCAGGGCCCCGTGCGCGTGTCCCTGTGACCAGGGGCCATGCCCCTAGCTGACAGGAACACAGAAGCGGGGACCACATTCCCCGAGAAGGACCCTCAGTGTGGACAAAGGAGGTGGCGCCCCCCTGACCACCGCAGCCCCAGCCAGACCCCCCGCCACCCACAGGACACACTGCCCCAGGCGCCCCAGTGAAGACCAACATCGCTGGAGCAATAGGGACAGCCTGGAGACGGGAGGAGAAAGGCTGTGATCCGGGGACAAGCCAACAACATCCAGACAGACACTGGCTGGAACTCGGGACCCGAGACGCTGGGAGAGAAACCTGGGGCAACTCTGGACCCACCCTGAGGGTCCTCCCCTGAGAACCAGGCAGATCTGTAGGGGCCAGAGGGATCCAGTCCTCCTCCAGCCAGGGGAGGCCCCTGCCCTCCACTCCCCTGCAGGGGCCCGCAGGATCTTCAGATTACCTATCCGCCCACCTCTGCCACCGTGCCCCCGGAACATTCGCAACGACACGCCCAATGGGATGAATGGTGATATGTCCTACAGGCAAGCCCGCCACTCCTCCCTGACCAGGCACGCTCACCCCTTGACTGCGGAGTACTTATCAAGCACCTACTGTGTACCAGGCCTAGTTCAAGGGGCTGTAAGTGGAGTGGTGCACAAAACACACAGTGTCTCTGCCCTCGAGGCGCTTTCAGGCTGCCCGGGGAGTGTGGCCTGGCACAGAATGGAGCTGGGACGCGGCACCAAGCGTGATGAGCCAGAGGCAGGGGAGCAGGGCCCCTAATGGGGTGATGCTGGAGCAGCCCACGGACAGAGCTGCCTCTGGAGGGACAGTGGGCAGTCACCTCACAGACCCTGCTCGTGTCATCGTCAGCTCTGCAACCGAGGCTCCTAACCAACAGAGAGACGTCTGCGCAAGCCCAAACTGCTCACCTGTCATTCCTCACAAGATAAAGTTGGAACCGCCAGGAAGAGCCTGACTTTCTATCAACTACAGCAGGCGCCTGTAATTCACCATGACGACACCCAGCACCCAATGCTGAGCGGGCTCAGAACCTGGAGCCGTGAGCTCCCAGCCAGCCCTCGGTGCACACCGCCTCCACGGCCACCAGCCTGCAGCCACACGTACACAAATCCAGCCTTCCCTGGGTCCAGTCACAGGGGAAGCTCCAGGCAAGCAGGCCTCTCTCCCCAGGAAGGAGGCGAGACTCCAACCGAGGCGAGGACGCAGAGGGAGGCCGGGAGGGACCTCTGAGCGCAGACTCAGAGGAAAGAGGCCCGAATCCGGGCAGAAGCCCAGACACGCGTCACGTTTCTGCACCGCGGCCAGGCTCACGCAGGTGGGCATGGCCACCAAAACTTCCACAGGGGCCCTGCCCTCCTGCAGTCTGCAGAACTGATCAAGTTTGGGGGTCTTGAGCCCCCTCCTGGCCTGGGGCCCAACTGCCCTAGAGGGTCAGGGAGAGGGGAGCCCAGCCTCTGTGGACAGAGCCAGGCTGCCAAGCAGGGAGACACCGAGATGCCCCCTTGCTCCCTGGAGGAGGGGGTCTTGGAATACCTGGGTGGGTACACGGTGTGGGCAGAAGCAGGGGCCCGCCCCGCCCTCTCCCCAGGAGATCCGCATGACAGACACGCACCACAGCAGCGTGGGGTGTGACCGGGAGCAGCAGGGGGCCCGGTCCCTGTGGGTACGAGAAGCCCCAGCCTCTGGAAAGAGGAGCTGTGCCTCCCAGGGTGCGTCCCTGGCATGCGGGCACACGTGTACAAAAACACACATTTAACGAAGCCCGATTTCCCAGGGGGCACAGTGGTAAAGAACCTGCCTGCCAAAGCAGGAAATGTAAAAGACCCAGGTTTGACCCCTGGGTCAGGAAGATCCCCTGGAGGAGAGCAAGGCAATCCACTCCAGTGTTCCTGCCTGGAGAAGCGTCACGGACAGAGGAGCCTGGCAGGCTACAGTCCACGGGGGGCACAAAGTCAGGCCCGACTGACGCAGCTCAGCACCACACCAAGGCTGGAGCTAGGCGCCCGGAGCCCGGTCCAGACGCTCGTTCCGCCCCAGACCGCAGACGGCTCTCCACAAGGGACGTGACCAGGCCCGGCTGTCAGGGGTCTTGGGGGTCCCGCGGCCCACAACGTGCACGCGAGGCCGCACGGCAGGCCCACAGGCCCTACCTTGTATATACACTTGTGGAAGTCGCTGAGGATGCCCTTGTCCTCCTCGTCCTCCTTCACCACCTCCTTTTCCTGAGCAAAGAGTCGCCGCCGGCCCGTCTTGAGCTGCGCGGGGCCCACCTCCTTCAGCTTGCTGCGGAAGCCGTTCCTGTGGGCCACGCCATTGATGAGCCCGTTCTTGGGCTCGAAGCGGGGCAGCGGGTGGAAGCGGTGGTAGTCCTGCTCCGTGTGGCCCTCCAAGGGCCCCTTGCGCCGCTCCAGGCTCTCCTTCTCCATCAGCACCTCCCTCTCCAGGCGCCGATGCTCCTCGGGCGACAGGGAGTCGTAGGAGAGTAGGTACTGGCAGTAAGCCTCCTGGAGCTTGGCCAGCCGGTCCTGGGCGGTCCTGGGGACGCGCAGCATGTCTGCGAGTTTGTTCCACTTTTTGAGGTCCGTCACTTGCTGCATGCCACCCATCTCGTTAATCAGCCGGAAAAAGCAGGCCAGGTCGAGCTCACAGCCTCCTGGGACGGGAGAGGAGAAAAGAGAGCGACAGAGGGTGAAAGGGACTGTGAACGAGACTCTTCCATCACCTGAGAGTCCACAGGCACCCAGTGCCCACCACGTGCCAGGGAGGCCACCAGGCCAGGGGTCAGAGCCGCAAACAGGGCCACCCAGCCTACAGAGACGAGGCTGAGACCATCTTAGCACTAGGACGGTAAAGAATCAGGACAAGCTGAGGAGCAGCTGACAAAGGAGGGTGGTCTGGGCAGGGAGCCCCGAGGAGGGGGCACTTAGGCAGAGGCCTGAAAGGAAGGAGGGGCGGTCCCTGGGGAGGGAGAACCCAGCATGGCTGGGGCAGGGGCAAGGTGCACGCCCCTCACACCCCAGGAGGAGGGGCACGGCTCAAGGAGCGGGGCTTTCCTCCAGGGCTGGCAGAGCCTGGGTCGTGCTCTCGGCCACCTCTGTAGCCCAGCATTGCCTTGAATGGCTGTGGGATGGGAAACCGCACACACCGAGCACGCGCCATCAGTTCCAATTCCCCTCCAAACCCTCCCCCACCACACACACACATGCACGCACAGTAACCTCCCTTCAGCCCCTGAGATGTCCAGGCAGCGGGCAAGGCCCCCCTGAGGGCAGGCGGGAGTCTGTCCGCCCCTCAGCTCCTCCCATCACTGCTCACACGCCTGCTCATCTCCGAGGGAGTGTGGGCTGGTTCTCCCTGGTCTCTCAATCAGACTGCACAAACCACAAGACAGGAGACTGCACAAAACGTGCGAGGGCCTCCAGTGACTGTCTCGACGGGAACTGGAAAAGCAACCGCCCTTGGACCAATGAAAAGGAAAAGTCTTCCAGAATAATCATCCACTGGCTGTTAGGAGATAAACGCCCCCCAGAATGCTAGGTGAGCAAAGTCAACATTAAGGCTGTGTCTATCTTTAGAAGTGGGGACACCTCTGTATAAGATAAAGGAAGGGAAGAGCAGCGGGGCTCCTGAGAACAGCATCGGACCACCTCAGCCAGCCGTGTGCCAACGGGCCCAGCCGGCCAGCACGGCCGGGGATGGGCGAGTGGCACCCCGAGCCCATCTGCTGTGCCAGGTGGGACGCTGGCTGGTTGCTTGGTTGAGGCCAGCAGGGGCCACGTCAAGGAGGAGACCTGCCCCGACCTTGGCCATCCGGGCCTAAGGCCCAAGGTTCCAAGACGCGCGGCAGGGCTTGTTCTGGGTCGGGGCACCTGCTGGACCTGCCGAGGTGGACGGGGAGGTATGTCACACCAGAGGCTGACCAGAAAGGAGGTCACCACTGTAAGCCACAGCACAGACACCCTGACGCGGCCCCGCAAAGGCGTCACGTTGCCCTTCTCCTGTTTTCACCAACCTGCTCTCAGGACCCCAGGACACTGCGGGACAGAGCGCCACCTTCCCAGAGAAGGGGCAAACAGTCTGTGGACGCTGGGAAACTTCCTTCAAAACCAAGTCCCTCACGCTGCAAGGAGGCTGAGCGCAGAGCCACGACCGAAGGCGGGTGGCAGGCCAGCCAGCTCCTCCCCGACGCGGACGGGGCTTCACACCTGGGCCAACAGCAACGGTGTGAACACACCCAGTCACATCGTGGCTTATGGCGCCGTGGGAACCGAGGTTCAGGAAACCCACTCTGACGTCTCTGAGTTTACGTGAGTCTCATCTGCTGAGAGTAACAGCAACACCTCCGTGATGCACGGAAACCCGTCTTACTGCCCACCCTGACCCCCGAGTGACCGCAGCGGCCCCCCTGCTCCCTGGAAACCTATCTTACTGCCCACCTTGACACCCTAGTGACCGCAATGGCCCCTCTGCTCCCTGCCTCCAAAAGGCTGCTCCAGCCTGAAGGTGGGCCCTGCGCTGCTCCCGTCCAGGGTCCCAAGCCAGAAGAGAAGCATGTGAGGTTACCACTCCATGGAACCGGCTCACCCTGACAGAGGGGCTTAATCCTGGAGGTGCAAGGACCCGCAGAGGAGGAGGGAGACGGGGATTCCAGGAGGGCCATGTGTGTGCCCAGCCCAGGCCCTCACCACGCCAGCCGGCCTGTTCACAAAAGCAGTCACGAAGGCGAGCGCGGCTTGAGCGCAGAGCTGTACCTGCGCTCGGGTCCAGTGTTCCAGGAGCTATAAGCTCCAGTGGGACCTGGTTCTCACCGGGAAAACTGAGAGGCAAGGAAGGAAAAGGGGAGAGAGAGAGAAGGCTGAAGCGCCACCCACCCACAGTCCTGCGTGGAGGCCCTAAGCGTGGCTGTGTTTAGAGGCAGTCCTGGGAGCGGTGATCACAGTAGAAGGAGGCCATCGGGTGGGCCCTGAGCCCATGCGACTGTGTCCTTATAGCAAGAGGAGGGAAGCCAGGAATCTGTGTGTGGGGGAGTCCGGCCTCTCCCACCTCAGCCCCAACCTGATCCACTCTGCTTCTTCACACCAGCTCACTCCAGGGTTCTCAGCATTTCTCAGAGACCTCATTGTCTCCAAAACCAGCACATGCTTCCCAGCACCTGGGACTCTCGAGCTATTCTGTTTCCCCATTTATTCTTTCACAGCACCTACCCTCTGCATTCACGTCTCTGGTTGTTTACCGCTTCCATCATCACGCTCTCCAGAATAAAAATGGTAATTATTTGCCTGTCTTATTCATGGCCACTGACCTGCCACTTAGGGATGCACCCGGCAATACCCTTCTGCTGAATGTGTGTGTGGACAGAGGATGGCAGGAGTGGATGCTGAAAGATGGTCCTGCTGCGTCCTGAGGACCATGCCTTTCCTTCCACAGGACTGGCTCTGCCCATTCCCCTGTGCCTAGAGGGCCAGGCCCACCTGTGGACGCCTTACGGGACCAGAGCTGAGTGGAGAGCGCTGGGAGGGCGTGGAGAACGCAGCCTCCATGAGCAAGCCACGAACAAGTTGTGTGTGGCCCCAAGACGAAGAAGCACAGGGACTTGTGTTTTTGCCCATTAGCATAATTCAAGCCAGTTATTTAGCTCTTACTTTACATGTCTTGGGGCTTCCCTTGAGGCTCAGCTGGTAATCTGCCTGTAATGCAGGAGACCTGGGTTTGATCCCTGGGTTGGGAAGATCCCCTGGAGCAGGGAAAGGCTACCCACTCCAGTGTTCTGGACTGGAGAATTCCGTGGACTGTATAGTCCATGGCATCGCAAAGAGTCGGACACGACTGAGCAACTTTCACTTTCATGTCTTACCTCCTTTCAGCCTCTAAACTGCCTTGCAGGGTGAGAATCCCTGTCTTCCATGACAACAAACGAAGAAAGCACTATGTGCGCTCCCCTCAGCCCCAAACAGCTGTCCCTGATTCTCCACGAGGCCAATTCCTGATCAGTTTTCAGGCCCCCTCCTCAGGGAGGTCTTCCCCCGCCCTCAAGACCACACGACAGGTGTACCCTCCAGACGAGGCAATCGTCCCTTACAGCGCTTGTTCTGCCGGTAAACACATTGTTTCCGTGTAGACACTTTTCAGGGCAGGTCTCCTCTCCACCACCCAGGACACGGCACTGCACCCCCCAGCGCAATGCCTGGCCTGTGGTCGCCAGGAATTATTTTGTGTCTGACGAGTGAATGAAACCCAGGCTCTGACAGACTGTTGAGGCCCTGCTGCTAGTGGAAGTGGGGCAGCTGGGGGGAAGGCCAGGCCCCCCTGACTCCAGGACCTGCTTCTCCCAGTAACTGGGTGTCAGAGAGGTCTGGATGGAATGGAGAGGAGCGCGTGCCCGCCCTGGAGGGGCACACAGCTGAGCGGCAGGGCTCCCAAGTGGGACGCGCTGGAGGCGCCTCGGGCATCTGTTGCGGTGGGGGGACCCTTCCAGCCTGGAGACACGCCAATTCCTGGGTCTTGGGACTCACCAGAGCTTGCTCGATAAGCAAGCAGAAGAGGATGGCATTGCCCACCTCCCTCAGGCTCTGGAACACGTCAGTCTTGAGCTCTGCGTATTCGATGATGTCCTTCAGCTGGTGGTGAAAGAACTCCAGGATCCCTGGGAGGTGCAGGGGAGGGTTAGTGGGAGGGTCATGTAAGCACTGTATCTGCAATAGCTCATGTAACAGTCATAAAAACACCCTGGACCAGGCACCATGACCCCTCTTTTCAGACGAGGCTCAGAGAGGTAAGTGGCATCTCCACAGTCACACAGCCAGTAAGTGGGGCAGCTGGCAAAGAAAGCTAGAGCTATCGGCCCCAGCCCTTTCCTGCTCTGACTCACACTGACCCAGCACCCGACATCTTGGTATTTAGGAAAAACACCTGGTACTAAACTCATAGTCTCCACTCTTCCCCATCCCCCAGGCTCCAAACTCATTCCAGGTGCCGTCACTATCAGGGAGGGGAAGACTGGCTGACTTCTCTGCCCAGAGATTGAGTGGTGAAAACTCCTATTTCCTGACTTCGCAGGATCTTCAGATTACCTATCCGCCCACCTCTGCCACCGTGCCCCCGGAACATTCGCAACGACACGCCCAATGGGATGAATGGTGATATGTCCTACAGGCAAGCCCGCCACTCCTCCCTGACCAGGCACGCTCACCCCTTGACTGCGGAGTACTTATCAAGCACCTACTGTGTACCAGGCCTAGTTCAAGGGGCTGTAAGTGGAGTGGTGCACAAAACACACAGTGTCTCTGCCCTCGAGGCGCTTTCAGGCTGCCCGGGGAGTGTGGCCTGGCACAGAATGGAGCTGGGACGCGGCACCAAGCGTGATGAGCCAGAGGCAGGGGAGCAGGGCCCCTAATGGGGTGATGCTGGAGCAGCCCACGGACAGAGCTGCCTCTGGAGGGACAGTGGGCAGTCACCTCACAGACCCTGCTCGTGTCATCGTCAGCTCTGCAACCGAGGCTCCTAACCAACAGAGAGACGTCTGCGCAAGCCCAAACTGCTCACCTGTCATTCCTCACAAGATAAAGTTGGAACCGCCAGGAAGAGCCTGACTTTCTATCAACTACAGCAGGCGCCTGTAATTCACCATGACGACACCCAGCACCCAATGCTGAGCGGGCTCAGAACCTGGAGCCGTGAGCTCCCAGCCAGCCCTCGGTGCACACCGCCTCCACGGCCACCAGCCTGCAGCCACACGTACACAAATCCAGCCTTCCCTGGGTCCAGTCACAGGGGAAGCTCCAGGCAAGCAGGCCTCTCTCCCCAGGAAGGAGGCGAGACTCCAACCGAGGCGAGGACGCAGAGGGAGGCCGGGAGGGACCTCTGAGCGCAGACTCAGAGGAAAGAGGCCCGAATCCGGGCAGAAGCCCAGACACGCGTCACGTTTCTGCACCGCGGCCAGGCTCACGCAGGTGGGCATGGCCACCAAAACTTCCACAGGGGCCCTGCCCTCCTGCAGTCTGCAGAACTGATCAAGTTTGGGGGTCTTGAGCCCCCTCCTGGCCTGGGGCCCAACTGCCCTAGAGGGTCAGGGAGAGGGGAGCCCAGCCTCTGTGGACAGAGCCAGGCTGCCAAGCAGGGAGACACCGAGATGCCCCCTTGCTCCCTGGAGAAGGGGGTCTTGGAATACCTGGGTGGGTACACGGTGTGGGCAGAAGCAGGGGCCCGCCCCGCCCTCTCCCCAGGAGATCCGCATGACAGACACGCACCACAGCAGCGTGGGGTGTGACCGGGAGCAGCAGGGGGCCCGGTCCCTGTGGGTACGAGAAGCCCCAGCCTCTGGAAAGAGGAGCTGTGCCTCCCAGGGTGCGTCCCTGGCATGCGGGCACACGTGTACAAAAACACACGTTTAACGAAGCCCGATTTCCCAGGTGGCACAGGGGTAAAGAACCTGCCTGCCAATGCAGGAAATGTAAAAGACCCAGGTTTGATCCCTGGGTCAGGAAGATCCCCTGGAGGAGAGCAAGGCAATCCACTCCAGTGTTCCTGCCTGGAGAAGCATCACGGACAGAGGAGCCTGGCAGGCTACAGTCCACGGGGGAGCACAAAGTCAGGCCCGACTGACGCAGCTCAGCACCACACCAAGGCAGGAGCTAGGCGCCCGGAGCCCGGTCCAGACGCTCGTTCCGCCCCAGACCGCAGACGGCTCTCTACAAGGGACGTGACCAGGCCCGGCTGTCAGGGGTCTTGGGGGTCCCATAGCCCCAGCCTCTGGAAAGAGGAGCTGTGCCTCCCAGGGTGCGTCCCTGGCATGCGGGCACACGTGTACAAAAACACACATTTAACGAAGCCCGATTTCCCAGGGGGCACAGTGGTAAAGAACCTGCCTGCCAAAGCAGGAAATGTAAAAGACCCAGGTTTGACCCCTGGGTCAGGAAGATCCCCTGGAGGAGAGCAAGGCAATCCACTCCAGTGTTCCTGCCTGGAGAAGCGTCACGGACAGAGGAGCCTGGCAGGCTACAGTCCACGGGGGGCACAAAGTCAGGCCCGACTGACGCAGCTCAGCACCACACCAAGGCTGGAGCTAGGCGCCCGGAGCCCGGTCCAGACGCTCGTTCCGCCCCAGACCGCAGACGGCTCTCCACAAGGGACGTGACCAGGCCCGGCTGTCAGGGGTCTTGGGGGTCCCGCGGCCCACAACGTGCACGCGAGGCCGCACGGCAGGCCCACAGGCCCTACCTTGTATATACACTTGTGGAAGTCGCTGAGNCGCAGACGGCTCTCCACAAGGGACGTGACCAGGCCCGGCTGTCAGGGGTCTTGGGGGTCCCGCGGCCCACAACGTGCACGCGAGGCCGCACGGCAGGCCCACAGGCCCTACCTTGTATATACACTTGTGGAAGTCGCTGAGGATGCCCTTGTCCTCCTCGTCCTCCTTCACCACCTCCTTTTCCTGAGCAAAGAGTCGCCGCCGGCCCGTCTTGAGCTGCGCGGGGCCCACCTCCTTCAGCTTGCTGCGGAAGCCGTTCCTGTGGGCCACGCCATTGATGAGCCCGTTCTTGGGCTCGAAGCGGGGCAGCGGGTGGAAGCGGTGGTAGTCCTGCTCCGTGTGGCCCTCCAAGGGCCCCTTGCGCCGCTCCAGGCTCTCCTTCTCCATCAGCACCTCCCTCTCCAGGCGCCGATGCTCCTCGGGCGACAGGGAGTCGTAGGAGAGTAGGTACTGGCAGTAAGCCTCCTGGAGCTTGGCCAGCCGGTCCTGGGCGGTCCTGGGGACGCGCAGCATGTCTGCGAGTTTGTTCCACTTTTTGAGGTCCGTCACTTGCTGCATGCCACCCATCTCGTTAATCAGCCGGAAAAAGCAGGCCAGGTCGAGCTCACAGCCTCCTGGGACGGGAGAGGAGAAAAGAGAGCGACAGAGGGTGAAAGGGACTGTGAACGAGACTCTTCCATCACCTGAGAGTCCACAGGCACCCAGTGCCCACCACGTGCCAGGGAGGCCACCAGGCCAGGGGTCAGAGCCGCAAACAGGGCCACCCAGCCTACAGAGACGAGGCTGAGACCATCTTAGCACTAGGACGGTAAAGAATCAGGACAAGCTGAGGAGCAGCTGACAAAGGAGGGTGGTCTGGGCAGGGAGCCCCGAGGAGGGGGCACTTAGGCAGAGGCCTGAAAGGAAGGAAGGGCGGTCCCTGGGGAGGGAGAACCCAGCATGGCTGGGGCAGGGGCAAGGTGCACGCCCCTCACACCCCAGGAGGAGGGGCACGGCTCAAGAAGCGGGGCTTTCCTCCAGGGCTAGCAGAGCCTGGGTCGTGCTCTCGGCCACCTCTGTAGCCCANTCCCTGGGGAGGGAGAACCCAGCATGGCTGGGGCAGGGGCAAGGTGCACGCCCCTCACACCCCAGGAGGAGGGGCACGGCTCAAGGAGCGGGGCTTTCCTCCAGGGCTGGCAGAGCCTGGGTCGTGCTCTCGGCCACCTCTGTAGCCCAGCATTGCCTTGAATGGCTGTGGGATGGGAAACCGCACACACCGAGCACGCGCCATCAGTTCCAATTCCCCTCCAAACCCTCCCCCACCACACACACACATGCACGCACAGTAACCTCCCTTCAGCCCCTGAGATGTCCAGGCAGCGGGCAAGGCCCCCCTGAGGGCAGGCGGGAGTCTGTCCGCCCCTCAGCTCCTCCCATCACTGCTCACACGCCTGCTCATCTCCGAGGGAGTGTGGGCTGGTTCTCCCTGGTCTCTCAATCAGACTGCACAAACCACAAGACAGGAGACTGCACAAAACGTGCGAGGGCCTCCAGTGACTGTCTCGACGGGAACTGGAAAAGCAACCGCCCTTGGACCAATGAAAAGGAAAAGTCTTCCAGAATAATCATCCACTGGCTGTTAGGAGATAAACGCCCCCCAGAATGCTAGGTGAGCAAAGTCAACATTAAGGCTGTGTCTATCTTTAGAAGTGGGGACACCTCTGTATAAGATAAAGGAAGGGAAGAGCAGCGGGGCTCCTGAGAACAGCATCGGACCACCTCAGCCAGCCGTGTGCCAACGGGCCCAGCCGGCCAGCACGGCCGGGGATGGGCGAGTGGCACCCCGAGCCCATCTGCTGTGCCAGGTGGGACGCTGGCTGGTTGCTTGGTTGAGGCCAGCAGGGGCCACGTCAAGGAGGAGACCTGCCCCGACCTTGGCCATCCGGGCCTAAGGCCCAAGGTTCCAAGACGCGCGGCAGGGCTTTGTAGGGGCCAGAGGGATCCAGTCCTCCTCCAGCCAGGGGAGGCCCCTGCCCTCCACTCCCCTGCAGGGGCCCGCAGGATCTTCAGATTACCTATCCGCCCACCTCTGCCACCGTGCCCCCGGAACATTCGCAACGACACGCCCAATGGGATGAATGGTGATATGTCCTACAGGCAAGCCCGCCACTCCTCCCTGACCAGGCACGCTCACCCCTTGACTGCGGAGTACTTATCAAGCACCTACTGTGTACCAGGCCTAGTTCAAGGGGCTGTAAGTGGAGTGGTGCACAAAACACACAGTGTCTCTGCCCTCGAGGCGCTTTCAGGCTGCCCGGGGAGTGTGGCCTGGCACAGAATGGAGCTGGGACGCGGCACCAAGCGTGATGAGCCAGAGGCAGGGGAGCAGGGCCCCTAATGGGGTGATGCTGGAGCAGCCCACGGACAGAGCTGCCTCTGGAGGGACAGTGGGCAGTCACCTCACAGACCCTGCTCGTGTCATCGTCAGCTCTGCAACCGAGGCTCCTAACCAACAGAGAGACGTCTGCGCAAGCCCAAACTGCTCACCTGTCATTCCTCACAAGATAAAGTTGGAACCGCCAGGAAGAGCCTGACTTTCTATCAACTACAGCAGGCGCCTGTAATTCACCATGACGACACCCAGCACCCAATGCTGAGCGGGCTCAGAACCTGGAGCCGTGAGCTCCCAGCCAGCCCTCGGTGCACACCGCCTCCACGGCCACCAGCCTGCAGCCACACGTACACAAATCCAGCCTTCCCTGGGTCCAGTCACAGGGGAAGCTCCAGGCAAGCAGGCCTCTCTCCTCAGGAAGGAGGTGAGACTCCAACCGAGGCGAGGACGCAGAGGGAGGCCGGGAGGGACCTCTGAGCGCAGACTCAGAGGAAAGAGGCCCGAATCCGGGCAGAAGCCCAGACACGCGTCACGTTTCTGCACCGCGGCCAGGCTCACGCAGGTGGGCATGGCCACCAAAACTTCCACAGGGGCCCTGCCCTCCTGCAGTCTGCAGAACTGATCAAGTTTGGGGGTCTTGAGCCCCCTCCTGGCCTGGGGCCCAACTGCCCTAGAGGGTCAGGGAGAGGGGAGCCCAGCCTCTGTGGACAGAGCCAGGCTGCCAAGCAGGGAGACACCGAGATGCCCCCTTGCTCCCTGGAGAAGGGGGTCTTGGAATACCTGGGTGGGTACACGGTGTGGGCAGAAGCAGGGGCCCGCCCCGCCCTCTCCCCAGGAGATCCGCATGACAGACACGCACCACAGCAGCGTGGGGTGTGACCGGGAGCAGCAGGGGGCCCGGTCCCTGTGGGTACGAGAAGCCCCAGCCTCTGGAAAGAGGAGCTGTGCCTCCCAGGGTGCGTCCCTGGCATGCGGGCACACGTGTACAAAAACACACATTTAACGAAGCCCGATTTCCCAGGGGGCACAGTGGTAAAGAACCTGCCTGCCAAAGCAGGAAATGTAAAAGACCCAGGTTTGACCCCTGGGTCAGGAAGATCCCCTGGAGGAGAGCAAGGCAATCCACTCCAGTGTTCCTGCCTGGAGAAGCGTCACGGACAGAGGAGCCTGGCAGGCTACAGTCCACGGGGGGCACAAAGTCAGGCCCGACTGACGCAGCTCAGCACCACACCAAGGCTGGAGCTAGGCGCCCGGAGCCCGGTCCAGACGCTCGTTCCGCCCCAGACCGCAGACGGCTCTCCACAAGGGACGTGACCAGGCCCGGCTGTCAGGGGTCTTGGGGGTCCCGCGGCCCACAACGTGCACGCGAGGCCGCACGGCAGGCCCACAGGCCCTACCTTGTATATACACTTGTGGAAGTCGCTGAGGATGCCCTTGTCCTCCTCGTCCTCCTTCACCACCTCCTTTTCCTGAGCAAAGAGTCGCCGCCGGCCCGTCTTGAGCTGCGCGGGGCCCACCTCCTTCAGCTTGCTGCGGAAGCCGTTCCTGTGGGCCACGCCATTGATGAGCCCGTTCTTGGGCTCGAAGCGGGGCAGCGGGTGGAAGCGGTGGTAGTCCTGCTCCGTGTGGCCCTCCAAGGGCCCCTTGCGCCGCTCCAGGCTCTCCTTCTCCATCAGCACCTCCCTCTCCAGGCGCCGATGCTCCTCGGGCGACAGGGAGTCGTAGGAGAGTAGGTACTGGCAGTAAGCCTCCTGGAGCTTGGCCAGCCGGTCCTGGGCGGTCCTGGGGACGCGCAGCATGTCTGCGAGTTTGTTCCACTTTTTGAGGTCCGTCACTTGCTGCATGCCACCCATCTCGTTAATCAGCCGGAAAAAGCAGGCCAGGTCGAGCTCACAGCCTCCTGGGACGGGAGAGGAGAAAAGAGAGCGACAGAGGGTGAAAGGGACTGTGAACGAGACTCTTCCATCACCTGAGAGTCCACAGGCACCCAGTGCCCACCACGTGCCAGGGAGGCCACCAGGCCAGGGGTCAGAGCCGCAAACAGGGCCACCCAGCCTACAGAGACGAGGCTGAGACCATCTTAGCACTAGGACGGTAAAGAATCAGGACAAGCTGAGGAGCAGCTGACAAAGGAGGGTGGTCTGGGCAGGGAGCCCCGAGGAGGGGGCACTTAGGCAGAGGCCTGAAAGGAAGGAGGGGCGGTCCCTGGGGAGGGAGAACCCAGCATGGCTGGGGCAGGGGCAAGGTGCACGCCCCTCACACCCCAGGAGGAGGGGCACGGCTCAAGGAGCGGGGCTTTCCTCCAGGGCTGGCAGAGCCTGGGTCGTGCTCTCGGCCACCTCTGTAGCCCAGCATTGCCTTGAATGGCTGTGGGATGGGAAACCGCACACACCGAGCACGCGCCATCAGTTCCAATTCCCCTCCAAACCCTCCCCCACCACACACACACATGCACGCACAGTAACCTCCCTTCAGCCCCTGAGATGTCCAGGCAGCGGGCAAGGCCCCCCTGAGGGCAGGCGGGAGTCTGTCCGCCCCTCAGCTCCTCCCATCACTGCTCACACGCCTGCTCATCTCCGAGGGAGTGTGGGCTGGTTCTCCCTGGTCTCTCAATCAGACTGCACAAACCACAAGACAGGAGACTGCACAAAACGTGCGAGGGCCTCCAGTGACTGTCTCGACGGGAACTGGAAAAGCAACCGCCCTTGGACCAATGAAAAGGAAAAGTCTTCCAGAATAATCATCCACTGGCTGTTAGGAGATAAACGCCCCCCAGAATGCTAGGTGAGCAAAGTCAACATTAAGGCTGTGTCTATCTTTAGAAGTGGGGACACCTCTGTATAAGATAAAGGAAGGGAAGAGCAGCGGGGCTCCTGAGAACAGCATCGGACCACCTCAGCCAGCCGTGTGCCAACGGGCCCAGCCGGCCAGCACGGCCGGGGATGGGCGAGTGGCACCCCGAGCCCATCTGCTGTGCCAGGTGGGACGCTGGCTGGTTGCTTGGTTGAGGCCAGCAGGGGCCACGTCAAGGAGGAGACCTGCCCCGACCTTGGCCATCCGGGCCTAAGGCCCAAGGTTCCAAGACGCGCGGCAGGGCTTGTTCTGGGTCGGGGCACCTGCTGGACCTGCCGAGGTGGACGGGGAGGTATGTCACACCAGAGGCTGACCAGAAAGGAGGTCACCACTGTAAGCCACAGCACAGACACCCTGACGCGGCCCCGCAAAGGCGTCACGTTGCCCTTCTCCTGTTTTCACCAACCTGCTCTCAGGACCCCAGGACACTGCGGGACAGAGCGCCACCTTCCCAGAGAAGGGGCAAACAGTCTGTGGACGCTGGGAAACTTCCTTCAAAACCAAGTCCCTCACGCTGCAAGGAGGCTGAGCGCAGAGCCACGACCGAAGGCGGGTGGCAGGCCAGCCAGCTCCTCCCCGACGCGGACGGGGCTTCACACCTGGGCCAACAGCAACGGTGTGAACACACCCAGTCACATCGTGGCTTATGGCGCCGTGGGAACCGAGGTTCAGGAAACCCACTCTGACGTCTCTGAGTTTACGTGAGTCTCATCTGCTGAGAGTAACAGCAACACCTCCGTGGTGCACGGAAACCCGTCTTACTGCCCACCCTGACCCCCGAGTGACCGCAGCGGCCCCCCTGCTCCCTGGAAACCTATCTTACTGCCCACCTTGACACCCTAGTGACCGCAATGGCCCCTCTGCTCCCTGCCTCCAACAGGCTGCTCCAGCCTGAAGGTGGGCCCTGCGCTGCTCCCGTCCAGGGTCCCAAGCCGGAAGAGAAGCGTGTGAGGTCACCACTCCATGGAACCGGCTCACCCTGACAGAGGGGCTTAATCCTGGAGGTGCAAGGACCCGCAGAGGAGGAGGGAGACGGGGATTCCAGGAGGGCCATGTGTGTGCCCAGCCCAGGCCCTCACCACGCCAGCCGGCCTGTTCACAAAAGCAGTCACGAAGGCGAGCGCGGCTTGAGCGCAGAGCTGTACCTGCGCTCGGGTCCAGTGTTCCAGGAGCTATAAGCTCCAGTGGGACCTGGTTCTCACCGGGAAAACTGAGAGGCAAGGAAGGAAAAGGGGAGAGAGAGAGAAGGCTGAAGCGCCACCCACCCACAGTCCTGCGTGGAGGCCCTAAGCGTGGCTGTGTTTAGAGGCAGTCCTGGGAGCGGTGATCACAGTAGAAGGAGGCCATCGGGTGGGCCCTGAGCCCATGCGACTGTGTCCTTATAGCAAGAGGAGGGAAGCCAGGAATCTGTGTGTGGGGGAGAACAGGTGGGGACACGGGAGAAGGAAGCTGCCCACAAGGCAAGGAGAGAGGCCTCAGGAGAAATGAACACTGCCAGCACCTCGCTCTCAGACTTGCAAGCTCCAGACCGAGAGAACCGGCTCCCTGCAGGTCAAGCCCCCAGCTGCAGTACTTGGTTAAGGCAGCCCCAGGCGCAGTGCGGCAGTCCTGCCCCTCTCTGGACGCCACTATGGACTCAGCCCGGCAGCCAGCAGGTGGGGCCCAGTGTGAGTGTGTGAGTCAGTGAGTGTGTGTGTGTGTGTCAGTGAGTGAGTGAGTGTGTGTGTGTGTGGGGGCGGTGCGGCGGCGCACAGGACCACACTGACCTGCAGACAGCGGGGCCCAGGCTCCCCGGGCCCAGGCGCGCAGGCGCTGGCCGGCGCCGGCCGCCGCGGGCCTTACCTATGAGCGGGAGCTCGTCCATGGCGATGCCCTGAGACCTGAGGTGCTTCTTGATGCAGGCCAGCCGCTGCACGTTGGGGCCCCAGCGCCGGCCCAGCTTGTGGATGTGCTGGACCTGCGTGACGAAGCGCATCTCGTCGTTGAGCTTGCACTCGGGCCGCCAGTCCGGGGGCGGGACCACCCTGCACATGCCGTACTTCTCCACCTGAGGGCGCACCGACTCGATGTAGACGAGCGGGTCGTGAAACTCCTTGGCCGAAGGCCGCAGCACGGGGATCTCGTCCATGGCCGCCCACCCGGCCCTGCCGGCCCCCTTCTCGGCCTTGGCCGCCCCCTCGTGCGGCCGAGGCAGGGGCTCCGATTGCGAGGTAGAACGATTTTCACAGGGGGCGCCGCCATCCGGCTTGCCGTGTGCTTGTCTGCCCGGCGGGCCCTTGCCGGCTGCCGCCCGCTTGGGCCGGTTCCTCTCCAGGCTCCGCTCGGGCACCTCCTTCTCCCCAGGGCCGCCAAGCGGCGCCTTCTCGGCGGGGCCCGGGGCTGCCTTCCTGCCGGGGCCCTCGGCGGCGCTGCCCACGGCCCCCTTCATCTTCTTGGGGGGCGACTGCGGCTTGTCGGCCGGGGGCGCCTCCTCCAGCCTCCGCTTGGAGTTCCGGAGCCCCTCCCGCAGCTGCCGCCCCCCCACCTCCTTAGTGCACGGCTTTGGGTTCAACCTGCCGCTGACCTTGAGGCCACTGGCGGCGGGCCCGGTGGCCCTGGACGCCCCCCCGAGGGATAGCACCTGTTTGCGGGTTTTTGCATTGCTGCTTTCAGTTTTCCCTGAGATTGTGTGGGTGACAGCGGAACTGGGCTTGTGGTGATGGGGTTTGGTTTCCTTGACCAGTTCTCTCTTGGCTTTGGTGTATGTGACAGTCCCCTTCGTCACCGTTGCAGTGTACTTCACAGTTTTGGACGGTGAAGGTCTGACTTCGCGCATCTTTTTGGCACTGGTTGCACTTGTACCCAGAGATGACATTCGGGTGACTCCGTTGACCTTAGAGACCTGGAGGCGGCAGGAGGAGCAGGGAGCAAAGTCAGTGTCTGTGCGCAGGGGACCCTGCACCCAGGCCCAGCTCAACAGCCGCGCTTGCTGGTGAGAGGCGCGGGCGCAGGGGTCCCAGCAAAGGCATGCAAACCACACCCTCCACGTTATCTGCCAGGCACCCACCCAACACAGGTCAACAGCAACACGATCACAAGGCTGTGCTGATACGGGGACAGGTGCACGCACACTCCCCTGTTCCAAGAAAAGACAGGCTTACGCACACACATACACCCGTTCCAAGAAAAAATGGTTGTTCTTTCCCTCTGCTCCATGTATTTCAGCATGATCTGCCCACAGGACTGTAAAATCCACGGTAAATAAGTAAAGAGTGAAATAAAAAATGCCACAGGAAGAAAAGAACAAGCACTCTCATGGGGCTCAGATGCCCACGCCCAGAGGGGCAGCTGCCAGCAACGGGCATCTGTGTCACCTGGCGCCTCACTGGATGCCCTGCACGTCTCTGGCGCCCCAGCCTCTTCTGCCCAGGAGGCGCCCATCTCCCGCCTCTGTAAACGTCCACAATCGACTCTGTGGGAACTGGGTAAACGGTCAGTCGCTCTTCGCCACTGTCTTAGAGCCTGGACACCACAATAATTTTGTGACACACAGAAGTCACCCTCATTTATAAAGAGAAACCAGGGGGTGACAAGGGTAGACACCCGAAAAGCATTAATTTCCGAAGAACGATGACAGGCCCACAGGAGGAGCCGCCGCCGGGCTGGTTTGGGGGGCGAGGAATGACACCGCATCACCCAGCTCTGCAGGAAGTGGGGTGCTGGCCCACTGGTACCTGCCTGGCACCTGCAGCTCAGGTTACCCTAGGGGCACAGACACGCAGCTGTCCTCAGTTCAACCAGAATTCAACTGCCACGCTCCCATCTCCCACTAGAGGGAGCAATTGAGTCGAGTGGCTCTGCCCAGGCTCTGACAGCAGCAAAGGGAACCCAAGAGAAACACGGCTGGTTGGGGAAGTACATCTGGACCCAAAATTCAACTTAAAAAGCACATGAAGCCTAAATGAACAGAACCCACTGGACAGGCAGCAGGGTTTCGGGCGGGAGGGCAGGCCTGCTGGCGTGGTGGGCCCCTGGGAGTCAGTGAGCAGAGGGACGAGGCTGACATGGCCTGGTCAGGCCCCGAGGTCTCCACAGCACCTGCCCCCTCCTGAGGCCCCCGACTGAGTCACACCCCAGGGTCAAAGAGCAACCCAGACTCCCCGTGGGACCTAACGAAGCCCAGACGAAGACCTTAAATGTCTTCCAGCCAAGGCGAGCCTCTCACATCTCTCCCAGGATGCTTTTTATTTTCCAGAATATTGAAGAAGACTACTCATCCTCTGGTCTGAAAAGCTCAACCTCCTCGCGCCATCAACCACCATACGTGTGACCATGAGCACCTCTCCTAGAGGCCCCGCAGCTCAGCAGACCCCCGCCCTGCCCTCGCGAGCAGGTTCTCTCCTTCCCGTGACGGCCTGTCTCAGCGCCCAGACGAGAACAGGGGCGACCCGCTGGGCACAGCCGCCGCTTCCTGGCTTCTGGCCCACACCCCTCCGGATGCAAAACTCTCCTCACCACGTCTGGAAACCATTTCCAAACCCTCGCCAGGTGTAAGAACCGTTGTTTCTTCATCCTAAATTCATTACTGTCTTGCTGCACACCACGTAAGCACTACTCTGAGGAAACGCTGCTTTGTTGAACACCTACCATATGCCCCAATCATCACCCGGGAACAGTTCAGGGCTGTTACACACGCCGGTGTCACCTGGCACCTTTGGGAGAATAGGACCTGGAAGGCTGGCAAGGCCCCGCACACCGAGTTCTCGTGCCCCGAGTCCCAGGGGCCAGGGCTCTCAGGAGGGCAGGCACCCACCCAACACACACACGCCCCGGGGGCGTCCTTGACAGCAGAGCGAGCTCTCGGTGCCCCTAGTCCCGGGGGCCAGGGCTCTCAGGAGGGCAGGCACCTGCCCAGCACAAGCGAGCCCCGGGGGCATCCTCAACAGCAGAGTGAGCTCTCAGGGCGCCGAGGCCGGCAGGCAGCGGCACCCCCACGCAGGGGTTCCCCACCCCATCACCTGCATTTCATACAACCTCTGATCTTTTCTTTCAGGCCGACAGAAAAAAATTAACCATATCTGAGATTACAGATCCGAGTATTCTCCGGGCCTCCGTCTTTCATGCAGTTGAAAAGATGAAAGGTCAGGTTCTAATCACTTGCATCAGGCAGTTACAAAGGAATCTACAATTGGCTTCTAGCAACCCTCTTTTCCCTCCCCCCAGAGTACTTAACTAATGGGATTTGATGGTATCACAATTACCCTTTCATGTCCCACAATGTCCCTGGGAGAGGGGCTGGCATCACTGGCTCGAAATGAACAATAGGGCCCAGGCAGGTTGACTATCACAGCCGAAGTCTTGGTGAAGGTCACGCTCAGAGCCCAGCTAGACCTGAGAGTCCTGGGTCATCCCATTCGGGGGATTTGACAGGGGAGGGAGGGCAGGAGACGCCCCTCTTACAAGACCTGGACCTGAAAACCAGCCAGGTTCCTGCAGTCACGCAGATGACAGAGTGTGCCTGCCTAGGTCTCACCCGCTTCCAGGTGAAGAGCCCGCTGTGGAGCAGGGGCTGGGGACACCCCAAGGCAGAGGCACCTGCTACCCCTAATTCCCACCTCCAACCGCAGGACCCCTCTTGTTCAATGACACAGGGAAACCCTGAACTCGGAGGCAGGCACTGGGAGCTGAGGATGAGTCTGGACCAACCGAGATGGGGGGTTAATCAACATAGCCTCATGAGTCTGAAAATGAGAGAGAGATATTCATTCCACCCTGAGATTCCTGCTCCACAGATGGGTCCCTGTCCACTCCGGACCCCTTCAGAATTGTTTTTCCTTAAGCAAAGATCTGGAGGGAAGTTCTGCACAAGGACCAGACCGGACAACAGCTTTGGAAATGGAATGAGGACTCCAAATGGACAGTGTGTCCTGCACTTTATATCCTGAAAACTGGGAACCCAGCTCGGGAAGGCCAATTCCACACTCGAGTGTTCTCATGAGGAAAACTGAGGTTTCTGTTGCAGGAACTTCAGTGGGCAGTATGCAAAGCCCACCTGCTTAATCTCAGGGTAACATGTCAAAGCACGAGGTGGCCATCTCAGGACTGGGGAAACTAAACAAGGATGCTCGCCTCGTCCACCCAACTGACAACTGAGTGATGCTTGCCAGCGCAGGGTTAAGACTGGTAATACTCGCATACACAGTCCTTTGCACGTGCCACACGTGAACAGCCACGTGTTTGGAGACAACGGTTCCTGACGTTGTCAAGAATGAGAAAGACCACAGGGAAAGCACAAGTCAGCAGAAGGAAGAATTCCAACCCTCACACGACAAGGAGCGTCCTGTAGTCACCACGTGCCGTGCCTGCCAGGGAGCCTCCGGTCCACCCGTACCACTAAGGGCAACTGTAGCTGTCTGCGGCACGATTCCTGGTGAGGAGGGCTCACCGACCTCCAGGTGCGGTGACAGCAGCAGCAGAGGGGTTAGCGAGATGCCGCCAGGTCCAGGCGCCTGTCTCGCTGCGCCTCCAGGGCCCTCTCGCCCCTACTGTCTCCCTCCCGGGTCCCCCACCGGATCGGGGGTCAGGATCTCACCCTGGAATCTGCTGGGGGGTGGGGGTGAGGGCAGAGTATGTGTGGCCTCGGGGCGAGGCACGGGGAACCTGTCCCCTGCGGCCACACCCCATCTCATCACCGCCTGCAGGCCACTCAGAAGTCCTGCCACAGCCGCCAATGTGTCCACCAGGGACAGTTCACATGCAGGCCGGCTACAGACCCGTTTCAAGGCAATATGTGGCTCCCGGCCTCCCCAGTGCGGGGAAGGGGTAATGGGGGATGTCCCTTCACTGCCCTTCCAGGACACCTGTCAGCACCCTCCGGGGAGCGACGCGACTCCAGCAACGCCCCTCCTCTGTCTTCATCCGAGGAGAGGCACGGGCACTGGCAGCCCTGTCCAGGCCACGGCTCCCTCACCTCTGAGCATCCCTTCCTGCTTTCCGAGCCCCGGAAACACGCACTGCTTCGGGCTACTCCTCACATTCCCCTTCAGTGAATTTGGTGTAACAGACAGGTGGCCTCCGGTGGGAGGGCTGGCACCTCTGGGCCAGGCCTTGGTCCCTGGTCGGCAGGGCCGGTCCTCACCTGTTTCCGTAAGTCCTGAGCCGACCGATGCAGAGCGGGGGGGTGGTGGTGGTGAGAGGTGAGCCCCTTGGCAGAGGAGCCCGCGGTGGGGGCAGCAGGGGGGTGGCTCGCGGACGCCTGCTCCCTCCGGGTGTCAGCCCGTGCATCACTGTGCTTCTCCTTCGCCGGAGTGGCCTCTTTGCTTTTGTGTTTCTGAACAGGGTCCTTCTCCCGGGACGACCTGCTGGAACCATTGAAAACTGGAAAGGAAGGAGGGAGGAAGAACAGAGTCACTAGGGGATGCACCCTGCTGCTGGGTACCCCAAACCCCTGCAGACAGGAGGAGAAAGAAGACACACTGGACAAACATCCCATCTCACAGGCTCTCAAGACCCAACCTCCAGACAAAATGGCCACAAAGGAGAGGAATAATCCTAAACATAGAGAAACCCAAAGAGAAGTTATCAATGCAGCTTAGGAATTAGGAGCTTTGGTTCTAACAATTGGAAAATCCATTCACACTGGACAAACATCCCATCTCACAGGCTCTCAAGACCCAACCTCCAGACAAAATGGCCACAAAGGAGAGGAATAATCCTAAACATAGAGAAACCCAAAGAGAAGTTATCAATGCAGCTTAGGAATTAGGAGCTTTGGTTCTAACAACTGGAAAATCCATTTTTTAAAAATCACTACAAAAAAGTAAGCATACGCACAAATACACAGTAGCCCTTAGAGTATCAGCGTCACACCTTAAACAAAAAGAGAAGAATTAAAATGAAAAAACCAACTGGTCACATTCCAAGAGCATGACCACCTCACGTGTGAAGACACAAGGGATCCGGAGTTTAAACTAAGGCATGTGAGGCCGCAGATCTGGCTGGTGGACTCGGGTCAGGATGCAGCTGCTTTGCCTGACCCCTCGGGGACCACAGAAGAGGGGGAGCAGGGCTCGGGAGCCCTGAGCCCAACTCCTTTCTACTCCAGGACTCACAATACCTACGAGTATGAAGCGCTTGCTGTCAGCCCAGGGACCGCACTCAAGCAGTCACTCAGCCTCTGAACCCAAAGGGACCAGTCCTGCCCTCGAGCCCATTCCTCAGAGGACACCACTGGAAGGTCCTGCTGTGCCCCAAGCCCACCTCCTTGACCGCCAGATGGCGCTCAGCGCTAGCTCCCCACGTGCCCGCCACACCCCCATCCCCAGGGAGCTGAGACCCCAGAGAGCACGCTCCGGTCTTTACAGGCAATGCCGAGGGCTCCGGGCAGAGCAGCTGGGGAAGCCGGTGGGTCCTCCTAGCTGTCATCTTAAGAAGGCTCCTGGAGCACTTCCTGACAGAGCAGCCTGGAAAGGTCCCTGTGCCGACCCGCCCGTCAAGCAACTGCACGCCAGGCTGCCTCGCCACATCCCAGCAGAAAGCACTATGGGGCCAGGCAACTGTAAAGAGGAAACCCCTCCTCCAAGCTGAAACTCTTTTCTGACACTTAAAGGCATGGAAGTTCAACCCGTGAGGCCACGAGACGACGGCGTCTGTCTCTGAGACACCCTTCTCAGGGCCCTGAATACTTTCTTCACTGCCCCCATTTGTACAAGCATCCTTTGGATTTATGCCTTGTAGACTGCAGACACTCTGCTCTTATTTGCTTTTTCCATCTGTTACGTTGTTAAATCGGCTAACCCATTTGTTAAACTTTCCTTGCTTAGATAGTCTTTCCTATATTTTCAGGCAGGTAGTTAAGATAATCCTCGAAGTTTCCTAATTGTTTTCTGATTTGATTTAGATTTGCTTCTTTAGTGCCTATGTTATTACACTGTACATGGCATGATTAAAAGATTCACATTTTCCTTACCTGGACTGGATGTAAACCCCGATCTCCCCCACCCCCAGCAACCACACCCTCTAACTAGGCTTTCAATCCAGAGGTAAGCCCATGTGACACATCGAGCCACGGTATAAGGCCCGTGCTGTGCAAGGCTCTGTCCGATACTCTCAGAAAAACGGAGAGCTCTGAATGGCTGGCATTATTCTAAGTGAAAGCAACTACACGTTGTCAGAATCCATCCTTCATACCCAAGCTGGCAGTATCTGCACTTGCTTTCCAGACAAATTAGAAGCAACATCCATAAGAAGTCATACTTCAATGTGATTAAAAAGCAAGCCAAGGAACATGAATCCAGGCAATTCTTGACCGTTCACCAATTTTCTAGGCAGTGAGCACATTCTTTATTGAAAAACAGTACAGAAGTTTCATCTTTCTTTTTAATCTTAAATATTCCGTATTTTCCTGAGCTTTGTTATTGTCACAAACTCTGCTATTACAGAAGTACCAGTTCTAGAATTGACTTCTCCAGTTATAAAAATTTTGGTCACAAAAATTTATTCTGGGGATTAGTTCCTTTTCACAAGGCTATATGAGCCGTTCAATTCCCAGCCCTACCGTGTGGGCAAACTGCATGGATCCTCAGTTTCCTTAGAGGCTGGGGACCACATGCTCCTGAATGGAGACTGTCTGGGAAGACCTACCTGTTGCTTCTGGAAAATGCCCATCTCAGGTTAGTACACTCAGACTGGGACAAGGCCTCTTCCTGCTTCCCTGACAACGCAGAAGAATGGGCTTCAACACAGCCCAAGAGCAAGCCTGAGCAGACCTCCCACAACCTCCAACTGGACCCCGGCTGCCTCCCACTGCCTCCCAGTATCTATTTCATGGGCGAACAGAGGTGGTGCCAACGTCCTGTCCAAGCAAGGAGAAAGAAGATGCTGAATCCACAGCCCACATTTTCTACCAGCTTAATGAATGGCTTGACCCTTGGGGGACCCAGAGACCCTTTCATGGGATCTCATGAAAATATTTTCATAATTATACTGAAAGTATTTCCCTTTTTCACTGTGTTGGTATTTCAATGATGGTGATAGTTAATGACAGATCAGCCATCAGGGAAATGCAAATCAAAATGACCACGAACCTCCACTTCACGTCCCCTAGGAGGGCTGTGCTTACAAAGATGGGTTAAAGGCAGGGCTGATGAGGACTGAGAGAGAGCCCTCGTTCCCTGCAGGGAGGGATGCAAACTGCTGCAGCTACTCTGGAAAATGGTCTGGAAGTTCTTCAAAACAGAGTTACCACATGACCCAGCAACTCCACTCCCAGATATGAACGTAAGAGGAACGAAAAGCATGTCCACATACAAACGTGCATACAAATGGTCAGAGCAGAAATACGAATAAGAAACACTGGAGAAGAAATCTGAGGGTTCAGCAACTGATATTTAGCTTAACAAAACAAGGTGTTATCCATCTGTAAAAAGGAGCTGGGTACTGACGCATGCTCCAGCACGGGCGGACCTTGGAGACATCACGGAAAGAGAAAGGCCACCTGTGGCAGGATTCCATTCATGAGATGACCAGACCAACACATATGAGGCAGAAAGGAGGGGCTTCCCTCATGGTCCAGTGGTAAAGAATCAGCCGGCAGCAAACACGGGTTGGATCCCTGCTCAGGATGATCCCATATGCCTATAAACAAGTAAGCCTGTGAACCACATCTACTGAGCCTGGGCTCCACCACGAGAAGCCCCTGCAATGGGACGTCCACGCCCTACAACAGAGCACTGGCCCTGAGCGCAGGAGAAAGCCTGCACGGCAACGAAGACCCAGCACAGCCAAGTGAGCGCGCGGCAGCGGGCGCCAGCAGCTGCCGGGCGCCAGGTGCTCCGGGGCCAGGGCGGTTCCTGACGGGCACAGACCTCTCAGCGTGAACGTGATGAAAACCTTCTCGAGCTGACCGTGGTGATGGCCACACAACTCTGTGAATATGCTAAAAACCACTAAATTATTCACTGTGGCTCGATTTTATGATACGTAAATTATATCTCTATAAAACTTTAAAAAATATGAACAGCAGCACCAAGTGGCAACATTTAACACAAATCAATGCAGCGGCACCGAAGTATATGAATGACTACTGTATTCTTCATCACAGTTACTAGCAGTTTAAAAGGAAAAGTCGGTCCACTTCAGACAGTGATAACAGAAGTCGTTCACAGCATTCAATTTCAACTCTTGAGTACACACACACTCTGCAAGACACAATGGAAGCGCACACAAGGGGCACTTCTCCTTAACATCAGTGTGACGACTATTCCTAGGGAAAAGCACTTCTGAGATTAAGCTGCTGCAAGCTAGCTGTGTTTTTTCATGGAATGCTATTTTTATTTGAAAGGACAACCGATATAGTTATTTGTCAGCTATTTTCTCAAAAACAAATAAAGTGAGCCTGTCAAGGATAAAGGAACTAAGTTTTTGCTGCCAATGACAGAATTCATGACTTCAGGCAAAAATGACAATTTTGGAAAACCTGTATCTGCCACCATGAGTCTGAAAGCCTCTCAAAACTTAAAGACTTTCCCAGTGAGTTTAGTACAGAGGAGACTCTTCGATACAGCGTACGGGAAGGTGCCGACAACTGGAAGGAGGGGGCTAACCCAGTGAGCCGGCATTCTCAAGCGATCGCTGTAAGGCATCATAAGACTGCGTGTGACTAAGACAGCCACTGACGGCGGAAGGAAGCCACCGGACACGAGCCTACCAGCGCGCCAGCAGGGGTTCAGGTGGCAGCTGACCCTGAAGAGGCCGCCGGTTGGGGCTGGGTGCGAAATCAAAGGAAGCAACTGTCACAAGGGTGCCTCCCTCTTCCAGCCACCGCTTTGTCTGAAATAGGTTTTCTTGCATGTGACTGAATGCAGAAGCGGACTTAAGAATGTACCTGTCATCTCCTAAGTCAGACATTAAACAGATTTGCAAAAAAGTCAAACAGTGCAACTTCCCTCACCTACAACTTCTCGGGTGTGGAAATATAGTCCCTTTCTTTACATGAAAATGTTATTTGTATCAACATGGAACGCATGTGTGTTATTTTTAAATAGGTAAATATTTCTAAATCACCTCAGTTTTAATTTTAACATGGTAAGTAAGTAAAGTCGCTCAGTCGTGTCCGACTCTCTGCAACCCCGTGGATGGTAGCCTACCCAGGCTCCTCTGTCCAAGGAATTTCCCAGGCAAGAGTACTGGAGTGGGTTTCCACTTCCTTCTCCAGGGGAACTTCCTGACCCAGGAATCGAACCCAGGTCTCCGGCATTGCAGGCAGACGCTTTACCTTCTGAGCCACCAGGGAAGCCCTTTTAATATGGTAAAATAAATAAATAAAATCCACAACATAAAAGCCTTCTGCAGGCCCCACAATGGCTGTTAAGAGTAGAAACAGGTCTTGAGACCAAGAGGCCTGAAACAAGTAAGACTGGATCGTCTTTCCCCTGGTTATTAGCTACACCGTGGTTTCCCGAAGCTCTGATGGCCCCTGAACTTAGCTCTACAGCCACACACCCCGCAAAAAGCTCAGGTTCCAAAATTTTGTTAGTGTTAGTCACACACCACCAGGCTCCTCTGTCCAATTCTCTGGGCAAAAAAAAAACTGGAATGGGGAGCCATTCCCTTCTCCAGGGGATCTTCCCAACCCAGGGATAGAATCTAGGTCTCAAGCACTGCAGGCAGATTCTTTACTGTCCAGAGAAGCCCCCAGGCTCCAAAATGATGCTACCTAAATTTAAATCCCGAGAAATCATTTGCTAACTATCTGACTTTGGACTGATTTCCTGCCTAAGCCTCAGTTTTCCAACCTACTATTTATCTCATAGGGTTGCTTGGAGGATTCCGTGACAAAACATTAATCTAGAGAGGACCTCAGAGGGAGCAGTGGGCAGGCGTTCGTTTGCAGGGATGGACCACACCACGATGGAGTCAATGGCCAGGGGGCAGCGGAGGCCCAGTGCACACGCACAGCTGATGACCCCGCTCCAAGTGAGCCACGGGGCGAGGCCAGTCACCAGACTTCAAGAACTCGGAGTGGCCATGGTTAGCCAGCACCATCTTTCTGAAGTCCAGGGGTGAGGGGCATGGATTGCTCACTGGCCTTACATGTCTCTGAAACAGAAGGCACAGCTCTGCTTCTGTTCTAACGCCCCAGGGAGCTCCGACACCACCAGCCCCAAAGCTGCCTCCCCGGGAGTGGGGAGGGGGCCCCTGACCACAGCAGAAGGGAGAGAGGCACGCGCCTTGAATACAGGAACTGAACCGGCGGCAGTGCGCACCGCAGGACGGGCTTCTGCTAAAGACCATTTTGATCAGATAATTGGGAAAGGGGAAGGTTTTCAAACTTTCGAGAATAAAAAATTGAACAACATTAACTCTGATCTGCAACAAAGGGAGAGTTTTTGAAGAAATGGGGGGGGAGTGGGGGGTTGCGGGGTGATGGTGCCTCAGATGAGATGTATTTTGTCATCAGCAGCTCATTAATTTTAAGTGTCGTGGGAACCTGCAGTTTTACTCCTCCAAGTAATTATCTTTTGTCTTAACTTGTAAGCTTCTCCAGAAGAGGAAAGGAAAAAATATCCACTCTCACAGGAAAAGCCTAAACCCTGTGAAGATGAGACAGAAAGTTCAATGTACAGAGGACCCACACATGCTGCCTCCAATTAAAAGGAATAATTGGACTCATTACTTTAAGGAGAGAAAAAAAGTGTTTATCACCAGGAACAGTATTAGGAAATTATATTGTATACTCAGATACAAACAGCTCTGCATTAAGGAACAAGTATATTGATTTGTATACACACTCTCTGAAAGTTAAATGGCCTGTAGCAAGGGTTTCCATACCACGGCAAGCAAAACCTTTAAATCCAAAGGCGGGTATTCTGACTGAGGGTCACTTCAGGCCAGAGAAGGTAAAATTTGCTACCAATGGGGGATGAAAAAGAAATGGGCAAGAGAAGTCACTATATAAACAGCTTCACTAGCAACCTTTGATTGCGTGAAAGGTGGAAAGCCATACTTTCCAAGGAGGGCCTCACACCTCCAGAGGGTTTGTATTAAACCACATTCCCCCATCTGACTCTGTCCACATAGTCAGATCCTGACAAGATTCCCAGGGGATCTTCCAGGCCTTTAAAACCCTCATTCCATACACAAGCTGGACCAGACTCCTAGCTGCCAGATCCGCAACCCATCTGTGCCTCCATTCTCAGAAGAACAAACCGGTGCCTCTGCTTATCTGCCCTCCAGGAATCACTAAGGTACTTAAAAGTCCATGAAACGCTATCCATTCTTCAGAGAAAAGAGCTGTACAAATATAAGAAAGTTGATCTTTTTTAGTGACTTCCCTGGTGGCTCAGACAGTAAAAGCATCTGCCTACAATGCAAGAGACCCAGATTTGATCCTTGGGTTGGGAAGATCCCCTGGAGAAGGAAATAGCAACGCACTCCAGTACTCTTGCCTTGAAAATCTCATGGATGGAGGAACCTGGTAGGCTACAGTCCACAATCTTTTTAAAAGCTCCTGCTCTAAGAGCAAAGACAAGACCCCCATTTGAAAAGAGTCCTTCCTCGTAAGCAGAGTACAGCCCCAATCATCCTATTAGCACCAGGAAGGCACTTCATCTGAAAACCAGGAAGTTTTTTATATCAGGTGAACAGGAAAAAAGACCCTTTGAATGGCATCTGGCCAAAGTTCTGTGACTCTCTGTGACGACCCAGTGTCTATCCTTCACCCTGAAAAAGAAACACAGACAAAAGCCATTATGGAAAGCTGGGTAGGAAGGTCTGCCAGCAGCCACATGACACACACGAGGAAAGAAAACAGCAGGAGGTCGAAGATGGGACAAACCCCAAATTACATAAAGTAAGGCTTGCTCCCTGTGTCAGCCCCAAAACAGGAAGGGACAAAAGAATGAAGAAAGAAAAAAGAATCGTTATAAATAGAGAAGACTGTGCTTTGGAAAGGAAAAGAGGAACACGCCAAGTTTCTGATCGGGAGCCAGATATTTAAATGTAAGCTTCATGTCATTACAAGGCGTCCGGACTCAGGGAAGGCAGGCCCCACCAATCGGCTGGCATCAGATCCTTGTTACTGTACAAAAGCCGCACTTGCTCCCTGGAGCCAGTTCAACTTTGAGTCACTATTGTCTGAAAACAATGGAATGTGTCCGCCAACCTGTGCCAACAGTTCAGAAGGATTTTAATGCTGGCTGTGTGAGTACTGCAACCCGGTCTGGCCTGGGCCAAAACAGCTCCACTGACTTGGCTGGAGCAGTCACGTGTCAAGCTGGAGAGCGAGAATGTGTAGGTCGGCTCCAGCTCCATCAGGGTCTTTCTCAGGCTGGGAGCCCCCAGCAATAGCTGGAACCTACAGCAGTCCACACGCTCCCCTATCTGGTATCACAAGCAAGTTCTCTTGGTTTACCTTGGTGTTCTGAAAGCCCTCTGGAATTTCCACCCAGTGAAATTCTACCAGTTTGGCTACAGGAAAAAGAAACCTGTTGAAAGAATCTTTAAAGGCAACCTGATTTTCTTCTGTCTGTAAGAACTTGAATCTGTAAGTCATGGAATGTTTTTCTAATCAAAACTTGGCTACCAGGTTACCAAGATCTAGAAATGTGAATACACTGTGGGCAATAATATACCCAAGAGAGTTGGACACATTTGCCAATTCAACATGTTCCTTACACAGGATCCTAATAACTGCAGATACCGAAGTCTGAAAAGAGCGGATGACCTTTATGGTAATATAAAGGTCAAGGCATCAGAAAGACCATCAATCAGGATGAATGGCTTCCGTCACTGAAAAATGGGTTTACTGGCCCACTTGGCCCTCGAAGGAGCAGAGCAAAGGACAAGACAGATGGCCGGCCGGCCGGTGACTGACCCCCGCCTGTCCCCACACCAGCTGGCTCAAGGCACCTGCATTCTCCAACGTGCCGCAGGGGGACCAGAGGACACCAGGGAGGACCTGTCGGGGGTGGGGGGGCCGGCAGTGGCCCGAGAGGAATCTCACGTTTTCTCACTCTCAAGAACAAAGACACAGCACAGAGCCATGAGATATACTCCAGCAGGGGACAAGCAATAACTCTGAAGAGCAAATGAAAAAAGTGCTTTTTGCAGCCTGGTGTTTCCTAAAGCCCTACATTCAAGGAGATGAATTCTGAAAGGTCAACCACGTCTGAAGTCAATGGCAAGACCTCTGGCCCACCTCTGGACCTGAACAAGGAATCTCAAGGTTTTGCTGTGAATGGAAAGTAAGTGTGCACAAAGTCAAACTGGAAAGCATTCCATACACATGATCAACTCTACGAGTTGTAAAAGAATGGATGAAAATGCAGAATGAAAATATCAGCACAGAAAACCAAATACAGCAGTGTCGGAGTAAGCGCTGTTTTCAAGGTTCTCCAGATAGTCTGTGGGTCTGCCATTGTCCACATACATTTTCACTCACCCCCCAGCCAGGGAAGAATGGCAGGAAAGGAAAGGCATCCTATCTGCGCACTTTAAAATCTCTGGGAGCAGCACAACTTCCCCCGTGACTGAGGCGTGCCCTCAAGACAGGCTAGATGAATGTAGCTGGAAATATTAAATACTGAGCAGTTGGGTGAACAGCTCAGCAATTCAATTTACAATGTATGTGATACAAACTCATCCCAGCCGAGCATGAACAACAAAATTGATTAAAGATTCTGAAAACCTAATACGTTATCTTAATTTCCTCAGCACTGCAGAGTATTACAGCTCTTTAGAAGAGTCATCAGACCTGAGGCCAGCAGCAAAACGGTATTCAGACTCCGTTTCTAAAAACCTACCAAGTGCTAGGTGCCATGCTGAACGCATCCGTCACTCACTGAGTCCTAACAGACACGTTCCTCGTTCGTGAGCCTCTATCCACATAGCACGTGGCCATTCAAAGCCCACCATCCCGTGGGCTCTAGCATGTTCACACTTGTGCACCCGTCACCACAGTCTAAGTTTAAAGTCCCCATCACCCCAAAATGAAACCCCATCCCTGCCTGTTCTGAACCCAAATGGAAAGAGTCAGGTGTTCTCCGCATTTTACAAATGGGGAAACTGGGGCCTAAAGAGATTAAACCACTGGATAATGACACCTGGTCAGGAAGGTGGACTCGAGCCATAAGCTTCTCTGCTACCACCAGACCCCTCCCCGTCATCCGTCTCTGGAATCTGCCCGAGCGTCTCACCACAGAGCAGGGGCCCTGCCATTCCCAGGGAGAGACATCTGCACGCTGAATGAACAGGAGGCGCGAGAGCAGCCCTCGGTGTAGGCATGCCCCCAGGGCCTACGTGGACCCACAGAGCAAACGCTTAAGGAAAACAAGAAATGAGGGATCACCCTGATCACCCTGGCGGATGGTTCAGTGGGATCTGTCTATCACACATGGAGCAGCTCCTGGTGCTGAGGGTGGGCATGACTCACGCTCAGCGCTCAGTCCCTCTGGGGCAGCCCTCACCGCGTGCCAGGTATCTGAAACATACTAGCTTCCTGGGATTCTCTTATCAACTACAAGGCTATTTCTAGACTTCCAGATCTTACAATCACATGAAGCATTAACAGCCAATATGGTGCTCTCTACCAGAAAGAAACACAACCTACACCGACTCGTTTACCCTTCACAAAAACCTGTGGAAAAGCATGCCTACTACCTCTTTAAAGATAAGAAAACTAGAACGGCCTCAAGTAGCGACCCCATCTGGGCAAATAAGCATCGGCGTCCTGCTCTCGGCCACTAGGCCAAGTGGCCCCAATGAGGGGGCAGCGGAGGGCTAACAACACACTTACTACTCTGCCTATTCTCCTGGTCTTAAAGAAAACAGGCTTTAAGAGAACCTGTTGGAGAACCCATACTCCAACTCTGGAGATTCAGCTGCCCCAACTGGGAGGGAAAAAAATAATCAAGCTGCAGGAGATTTAAAAAAAAAATGAAGAGGATATTTCACAAAAGCATCAGTTAAAGAAAAAAAGCTCTTTACAGCTGGACAGCATCTCCTCGTGGCACACAGAGGAACCCTGGTCCTGCGCACACAACCCACCCCTCCACCACCCAGACAAAGGGCTGAATGCACCTCGAAGATGAGCCCAGGGCAAACACAAGTGAAGTCGGCGAAACGACCAATTTTTGGCCCTTACATAACGCACCCCACCCCACCCCCCGCCCCAGAACCCACCCAGTGTCAATTCAAAAGCAATGAAATCATTCCAGCTGGGAATCTAATGACATGCTGTTTAAAAAGGCTTGTAAGAAATGTCCCTCTTCAGAAACAGAGGCGCACCAAAAGAAAGAGAGGTCTCTGCTATTCCTTGCATTTTCCATTAAGTGCAAAAAAAAAAAGAAAAGCCTGAGAAGAATACACAATATGGGGCTGATCTGAGCAACCCACTCTAGCTGAGTTCTCCTGTGAAAGGATAAGAAAAACCAAAGCCAGACTCTTTCTAGACAAACGTGTTAATTCCTCTACCCTACCTCCCTTATCCTGATGAAGAACAATTACCAATGACCAGAACTTCTCAAACACTGAGTCACTTCAAATATCAACTTGCAACACAAATACTCAGAGGCACATTTTGATTGTGTGTTTGGTGGCCAAATACAGAGATTACCTAAGTGCTTTCCTGTGAGGATATCATCTCAGGCTCTGAAGATGGAGGGGTATTTTGGAAACTGAAGAAGAGAGTCCTCAAAATAGAAGTTGCTGGAGGCACTGCTATTGTGACCCTCGAGTTCGTGGAGCTGAGGCTACGAGCACACGTGATGCCGTCCGTGTCACTTCAGATCACGTATTTTAATAAACTACATCCGTTTCCAATAGGATGCCCAGTGGATTATAAATGAGAACATCACGGTCCTCTGGAATGTCTGCACAACTAAACACGTGCGGGGGACACTAGGCTCTTGCAGGGGACTGCTGCAGTCAGGGGTCGGGCCCCCAGGGATCTGGGTCTGTCCCAACCTGGCCAGTTAAGACACAGAGGGGGAGGGGAGGCGGGGAGAGGGCTCTCCTGTATCGGCTTCCAGGGGCCCCGGCTCCTGCCCACGCAGGCTCAAGTTCAGGGGAGAAACGGGATCAAGCAGAACACCGCCGCAGCTTGGTTAGGTTCTACTCCCTTCAGACTAGCACAGCCTAAATAAAACCGTTTTTCTGGATCTGCAGGCACATCAGGTTTTGGGGCCAAAGCTATCCCCGTGATAAAGTGTTCCCCACGTCTTCTGTGCATTTACTTCCGCTCCTGGGAGGAGGATATAGATGCCGGATCTCCCAACACACCTCATATCTCCAGCTCACAAAGCAGCAAGAAGCACCACCAAAGAGAAGCCCGGTGTCATGGAGAACGAAACAGCCTACTCTCTTGTGCGACGAAGTCCACAAGCCCAAGAACCTGCCTGAATACCCGGTGATGATGGCCTCCCCCAGGTCTTCCCGTTTAGAAAATCTGCTCTAACACGTGCACATTTTTCACCTGAGTCACAAATCAAAAGGAAATGGAGATGATCCGTCTTGTAGATTCTTTTGGGAAAACGAGGGCGTTAACTTAAGGCAAGTTATCAATGAATCGATCAAAACGGAAGGGCAGGGAAAAGGGACGCCCTCGTCTCATTCACAGGCTGCACCCAATCATATCTTTCCATGCACTCAGAGAACCGACTTTAACCTCGAGAATGACTCTCTGCTCATGCTCCCCAAGCACCCTCCACAGGCAGGGAGCGGGGGCTGACGGATGGGAGAGCACAGGAAGCCAGAGAGCACCACGGCCTCCTGCACAGGCGCTGCACCAAGGGCTCTCACCACGCTGAGGACGGACAAGTCCACGTGGTCCGGCCCGAGGCTCAGCAACTGACACCAGCCTGCTCCTCACCGAAAGGCGACCAGGCCCTAGTGCCTTACACACCTAGTCAAGCTTGGGGCCCTGAAGGTGCTCTCAGAACCTGAACCAGAAAAGTCCAGTTTTCTGAATTGGAAGGAGGCCTCCTCTGAACCACAGACAGAAGAAACAAGTGGGCTGGTGCTGGGTAAGCCTGAACCGCAGCCTCATACACCTCACCTACCGTCCAAATGCTCTCTACAGATACGGCCACACCAACGGATCAGGTAAACACCGGCACCCCCACCTGGAAACTTTCTACCCCAGGTGAGCCTCTCTAGGAGTATCTGTGTCATTCTGTAGTCTTACATCACAGTAAACAAACATTCACTGTTGCAACTGATGGGCACCCATAATTAAATCCCATTACAAGGAATTTCAAATAATTCTGCTCAATAGTTACAAAAGAAAGAGTCTCAATTAACAAAACAAAACAAAACCACAAAGCAGGAAAGACAAGCTTAAACTGCTGTGGGAATCGTGCCATGTTTGATCTGTATGTATTAATCATGGAAATAGAGTTCTCGGGGGTCCGGTCCTGACTGCTTGGGAAACCACTGGAATCCTGAGGCTCACTTTTGACTCTGCAACTCACACTCTAGTGGACACAACCCTGCACCGAGTTTCCTATGGGTCAAAAAAAGAGCAAGACGACAAAGAATGGATGAGAATGGAAAACCGAGGAAACGGGGTGGGATATGAACATTTTTAATCTGAAAAACATACTACTGTCTCAGAGGAGAAAAACAAAATTTTAGGGATCTTCACCCAGCTAATTGGATCTTCTTGGAAAAGCCACTTCCCTTGAACAGACAGCAATGCCCAACATCCACCGTAACAAATCTCAAGGGTAATGATGCCTGTACATGAGACACCAGCCATGATTATCTCTTTATTCTAGGATATAAATGAAGGACAAGAGACTGAGTAAGCTCCAGGAGATGGTGAAGGACAGGGAAACCTGGTGTGCTGCAGTTCATGGGGACACAAAGAGTTGGACACGACTGACCAACTGAACAACAGCAAAAATAAGTGAAGGAAGGAACAAATGAATGCCCATCCTGGCTAACTTGCTTGTTTCATACAAGAGGAAATTAAGAATCAGAGAAATTAAATGCCTACCACACAGCTAATTAAGCCTTAAAAAGGTCAGAAAATGAAGCTCATGGCGGCTGTTTGATGGGATAAAGACCTTCTGGGAAAGGATAAAGGTGGGGGTGGGGTGGGGTGGGACACTAATGCTGCATCATGCAATTTGGTGTCACAGTATAATTTCAATCATCAAGAAATGGCTGTGAAAAGAACAGTTTCCCAAGGCTGAACGTTCGGTTTTCAAAGATGACTGCATCTAGTTTCACCACCTTGGGGCCATGGCCCTGTGGTATCAGTAACTCCTTTCTTTGGAGGTAAAGACAGTGTTTTAAGGACTCTCCTTACTCCCTCCTGCTGGGGGCCTCCTCCCCAGTGTCACGAAGTCCCGCTTCAATAACCTGACGTTGGCAGTTCGTGTCCTTGTCCTGGGCCTTCTTCATGTCACAGAGGACGTAGAACAGGGTAGGTAAATGAGCTCAGCTAAATAGGCACTGAAAGCTCACCATGTTTCTAAAATACTGCACCTGAGGCTGAAATTGGCTTTCTCCAAAGCGGACTTCTCGTTTAAAAAAAAAACAAAGCAACTTCCTCTGAGTCACATGAAACTGGAGGAGCTTTCCTAACAGCCTGTGTATTTCGGAGCTGGCTTCAGCCCCCTCCTTCCACTGGCCTCACAAAAAGCCAGCATCGCCATCCTCTGGGATTCTTAAGACATAAGCCCTCCAGAGCCGCGAGCGCCACGCAGAGCCAGGGGCCCCAGGCACGGGCTCCTCGCCGCTGTCAGCCGGACAGGAGTGCAGCTCCACCAGTACCACAGACCAGAGCCGCCACGGAGCACCCCGGTCACGCGCGCCCCTGCAAGACCACGGCGGTCTCCGGGGCAGGGGCATCGGAGCCTTGACTCTTAGCGGCAATCAGCCACTTTTAGTGATGGGTGCAAGACATCAGCTCTTCCCTTTCTTCAACTATAAAGCAAGAAATGCCTCCTGCCCTGACCACCTCCCAGTGACTCTGCTGGAGAGAAAGTAGATGGGATCAAAAGATAATGTTGATGAACACACCCTAAAATCTATCATTTCTATTGTCATTCACGGAAAACAGTTCTCTGGTCTCTCACAAAGCAGATTTCTGAGACCACGCATTAGTTAGAGAAGCCACCCCTTAATATGAACATGTCTACACACAGCTAGGTAACAGAGGCTATACAAACACTTCACTGAGTGCCTTCTCAGGTAAGGAGGCTGAGAAATACTGAATAATACACTGAGATTACTAACCTCAATCTCCTCAACAAACTCTAAGGTCTTTAAGTCACGTCCCTGCCATGTCTCTATGCCACCTAAACAAGAAGCAGGACAAATGAAAAATCGTTCAACAGTGCAGGTGGCCAGATTCCCATCAGGTCCACCGAGTCCAGAAAGACGAGGAGTAGCCCAATGCTCAGCCGTGAAGGAAGAGAATGAGATGAACTCTCCTCTGCCCCGGTCACTTACTGGCAGCACCGATTTCCTCTCATTTGTAGATCTGGACACTCTACGCTCTAGGGTCTCTGTGAGTCCCAAGGGACACACGATCTCAAGCAGAGAACCTGGGCAAGAGCTCAGGGAAAGCAGTCATCACCTCTGCTGCCATCAGCTCTCTCTCATTTCCTTTCCCACCCCCGCCACACCCCACACTAATCCTGTTAGTCATCAAGTTCTCTCA
>SJYR01000458.1:965715-981562 GCA_006410655.1 Kobus ellipsiprymnus | reverse complement strand
CACGGTTTTGTACTTATATCCCCCCATCTATGCTGCCACGGTTTAGTCCCTTGTTACCTTGAGCCAGGTAACTGCCTACAATTACAGCCTTTCAATGTGCTTCCTCTTCTTGAAATCATTTCCCTTTATGAAATCCTCTTAATTGATGCCAGCTTAATCTTTTCAGAATATAACTCTGATTGAGTCAGCTCCCTGTTGAAAAACCACTGGGCACTTTCCATGGTCAACTCATTTATACTTTTCTCTTTCTCACAGTCGATCTTTCTTTCTTGTTTTTTGGGGCTATGTGTCCTGCCCCTGGAATGTTAACAGTCAGGGGATAAAAAACGAGTCTAGTTTCTACTACACATGCATGACCCTGATTTCACAAGCTGGGTAACTGCTGGAATCACAACAGTAAGTGAATGACAACAGCATCTTCATGAACCCATCTCGACCACACCTGTTCAGATGCAATACCTTCTGCCTCCAACATAGATCATAAGATCTGTGATCTTATCCCATCAACTTCACAAACTTAAGAATATGTATCCAACAATCTATTTATCTCGAACACAACTGTTTGGACCATTTTATACCACCACTCTCTCCATTAAGTGCCTGGTACTTAAAGAAGTATGCAGATCACCACTAACCCAACTCTGCCGCCTTCATCGTCTCAGCGTATGATCTACTCCACCTTTCACTCAAAGCTCTGGATTCCATCTGTTAAACCCAAATTCAACAGTGGACCTACCATGCCCGTTGTGAACATGCTTGTGGGCCTTTCCCTTCCTGGGGGTTGGCTGGCAGGAAGATGAAGCATTGTTGGTGGCTGCTTTGACGTCTTCTGTCTCATCCTCCTCCTCCTCAACGTCCTCCTCATCCTGAGAGCTTCCGAAATACACCATGCTGTTGGGCAGCGCAGGAGAACCTGGTGGGGTCAAAAGGAGGGGCATAAACACTGGCCTGAGTCTCCACCCCTTCCAGAGCCCACTTCAAGTGGAAAGTGAAAGTCGCTCAGTGGGGTCTAACCTCATGGACTGTACATTCTGTGGAATTCTCCAGGCCAGAATACTGGACTGGGTAGCCTTTCCCTTCTCCAGAGGATCTTCCCAACCCAGGGATCGGGAGTGGGGAAAACACCAAAGATTGAATTGAGCAAAAAAAAAACCCTACCCACAGTGTCAAGGACATGAGACTATTCTGGGTTACATGATCTAGACTTAAAAAGTATGAACTTAAGCACATGAATGTAAAATGGGAAAAAAAGAGAGAGAGAGAGAGAGACAGACAAGTGATAAAAACAAAATATGAAATTTCCTTATAAAAGAAATCTGTCTCATATTCATAGGGGGTGAGTGACACGTATGGATTCCAAAATCACAATATATTTGGAAGCTACTTTGATAGTATGATCAGGTTAATAGCATGTAAAATTATTAAAATAAATCCCTGCATAACACTAACTAGAAGACTGGCTTAAATAAATTTAAAAATCAAAAAAACCTCTTCATAGAGCCCAATCCCTTACTCCTTTTACACCTTAACCTCCTCATCTCCAAATGTCTCTGCTTCTGAACCTAAGACAGAACAAGCTCAATATTACAAAGAAGCACAATACCGTTCTTTATTAAATCATGAATTTTCAGAAGATCTGTTGATTCACTGGTATACTGTTTGGGACCAAAGGCTGTTCATTTTTTTAAAAATAACCAATTAGTCAGTTAATTGGTTAATTAATGGATCAATTTTTGAAAGCCTTGAGTTAATTTCTGGCAATAACTTTCATTTTCTTTCCCATTAAGTATCCTGAGGAGAGCTGCTATCAAGTAACAGAAGAATAAACGTTAAGTTCATTTCTTCTCTTGCCAGCGTCCTGTGAATGAGCTAACAAGACTTCAGGAGTATCCGTCAAGATTCAAATAACTCAACGTGCTCTCCTTCCCAAACTGGATCTCAAACTTCAACCACAATGGCTAATTTAACCATTCCAGCATCAGGGCCACCTGTTCTCACAAGGAGATGGACGTGCACGAGCAGCCTCAGAGCACTGAAGCAGCGAACCACGACTGCCCAGCTCCCCGAAACGCAAAGACAGCACCTTCCACTTGTCACCATGACCCACTGATACTCAAACACCCCAGCCGCAAGCTATGTGGGTCACAGCACTGAACGGAAACGAAACTCCAAAGGGATGTGTGTGACAAACACTGTGTATAACATAACTGGAGACACTCCGACCAAAGCCACTTCCCTTGTTGTCTCCCCTTTGATCATTTCCAATTAGAAGCAGGTTCTCAACAGAAGCAAGGTCCGTCAGAGGCTTTGGGGAAAACCATCTGATCAAGCAGAAGTTAGAAGATGAAGCTTTAAAAAAAAAAAAGAAAAGAGGAGGAGGAAATATCTGGCCTTTTCCCCACTAAAACAATATATTTACCCTTGTACTAAGTGGTTTTACAACTAGTACAAGATTGAACAGAAAAAGAAGTGACACTATCCTTCCCAGCTTCATACTTAAAAGTTTCCAGTCAGAAACTCTGTGAATGACACAGAGTAAGTACCTCCAAGGGCAAATGTACCTACACCGATGGGTCATTTCCTGCTGTTGCTAAGTCGCTTCAGTTGTGTCCAACTCTGTGCGACCCCACAGATAAAGCCCACCAGGCTCCCCGTCCCTGGGATTCTCCAGGCAAGAACACTGGAGCGGGTTGCCATTTCCTTCTCCAATGCATAAAAGTGGAAAGTGAAAGTGAAGTCGCTCAGTCGTGTCTGACTCTTAGTGACCCCATGGACTACAGCCTACTAGGCTCCTCCGTCCACGGGATTTTCCAGGCAAGAGTACTGGAGTGGGGTGCCACTGCCTTCTCCAGGGTCATTTCCTAAATCTAACCTTAAAAAAAAATCTTTGTTGAATTTATTACGCAACTGCTTCTGTTTTATGTTTTGTTTTTCGCCACGAGGCATATGGAATGTTAGCTGCTCAACCAGAGATAAACCCACACCCCCTGCACTGGAAGGTGAAGTCTTAAACCTCTGGACCAATAGGGAAGTCCCATAAATCTAAGTATTTAAGAAAAAAAAAAAACAAGGAATCTTATTTCAGCATTCAAAGAGGTTCCGAGCTTAAACAACATTATAAAGAAAGAAAGGAAAGGAAATTTCCCATAAACGCCAACTCATTCTAGCACGTGACATAACATCAAGCAACACATTACATGCTGTCAGACAGAGCTGGGGACTCAACACTTGGAAATGACAGGCTCAGCCATTAAGTTTTCCTCGTCAGTAAAAGAAGAAAGAGGTTAAACACACTTCTTCAAGTTCCTTCAAGATCAAAATAGCCACACCTAATTTCTCTTAAAGAAAGGCCTCCCTGCACACTGTGTCAGATGCAATGACCAGCGGCTGAAATCAGAAAGCGGATTATACAGTACCACACAGAGCAGGTGTGTGTGCAGACCCTGCAGTAACTTCCACAGCTCACTCTGCCCTCCAGGACTGCAGGACGGAATTTCAGGAGGTAAGCCAGTACCGCCTCACCTTGCTCCATCCCACCAGGATCAGGAGAAAAGGCAATAAACTCTGCAACTGAGGGCATTTGGGAGCAAAGCAAGTCTGCCCAGTTCTGGGCAAAATCCACATGAATCACATGAGAAATTAGGAGGTAACCGCCATCCAATACATGAAGCATCACATTCCTTATGTTCAAGACTCTGAGAAAGGGGTGAGCACTAAATTTATGCCAAAGAACTAAAACGCAGGAAATGTTGAGCTCAGTTCAGAACCCAAGTTTCATTATTATTCTACAGAAAGCAAATAGGGTAATTTTAACAAAAGAAGAAAGCAACCAACTTTATGAATCCATTTCTTTAAATCCATTTCTATAAATCCATTTCTCAGCCAAGTATACCCAGTGACGTAACCTGATGTGTGTTCTAGAGGGGAAACGTGCAGCAGGAAGCAGAACACCAGGGAAGGGGCGGGAAGCGTGCTTCCTGAGGGGGTCACTCTTAAAACTTACAGTAACATAAGATTTTCCTGATGGGACTGGCTCTGCAGTCAAGAGATGGAAGAGACACAGGTATGGGGGCACAAGGGATAAAAGCGATTGCTTTCACCCTAAAAAGTAATGTAGGTTCTCTCCTAAATGACTTGCTGGTTGGACCTAAAGACAAAGCATCAGCAAAATAAAAGACAATACAGGTGCTCAAATAAGAAAAGGAATGGAGAGACTCCTGTGATGAAAGGAGAAGGGATTAGTGGAGGAAAAAGACCAGTGCTTGATCATAAGGAGCCTTGGGGAGAAAGGTCAGCGCTAACAGAGTCAGGATGCCCTTGGCTCAGATAATAAGCTTGTGCCAATTCTTTCTGCATCACGGCCTGGGTGGAGCCTTACCACCTTCCACGTTTCATTTAAAAAGCCACTGCCAATCTCAGGAGTGGCCTCATCAACTATAGCTTTTCCCCCAGAAGGAACATACCTTCAGAATTTTTCTGGGTACCTGCATACCTGTACCTCTTGTTAACCTTGTTAACCAGTTAAAGCATGCAGAAAAGACTAAATCCAACAACAATGAACATTCCAAACCTCAGTCACCACACAGCTACTGGTAATCCCTCTAAGACCCGCTGACATGTCTACTTAGAAGTGATGGAGAGGGTCAAGCCAACATTCCAGATCAGGGGAAACCACAGCACCCAGGAAAAGGCAGCAAAAACAGCTTTTCCTTCTCTCTTGTTGACACAAAACCAGGAAGATCATCTCACATGGCATAACCAAGGTGAGAGGGAAACAAAGACTGCTAAATACCTAGAAAATAACTCCAGAAGAACCTCAAATAAAAGAGAGCCAAAAGCATCTCAGAAACCAAACTAATCAGACATTCACAGAGAGCTTTTCTCTCTTCTTAGCCAAGATACAAGCTCGATTAGCTAATTTACAAATAAGCTTAAAGGAGGAGGAATCTGTTAGACACAGAAACAGATGAAGGAAAGGGTATTTCAAAGCCTTGAAAACAGCCAGTAGTCTGGACTATTTATCACTGGTAAAATCACCCCCTAAAAAAAAATCTTTGTTGAATTTATTACGCAACTGCTTCTGTTTTATGTTTTGTTTTTCGCCACGAGGCATATGGAATGTTAGCTGCTCAACCAGAGATAAACCCACACCCCCTGCACTGGAAGGTGAAGTCTTAAACCTCTGGACCAATAGGGAAGTCCCATAAATCTAAGTATTTAAGAAAAAAAAAAAACAAGGAATCTTATTTCAGCATTCAAAGAGGTTCCGAGCTTAAACAAAATTATAAAGAAAGAAAGGAAAGGAAATTTCCCATAAACGCCAACTCATTCTAGCACGTGACATAACATCAAGCAACACATTACATGCTGTCAGACAGAGCTGGGGACTCAACACTTGGAAATGACAGGCTCAGCCATTAAGTTTTCCTCGTCAGTAAAAGAAGAAAGAGGTTAAACACACTTCTTCAAGTTCCTTCAAGATCAAAATAGCCACACCTAATTTCTCTTAAAGAAAGGCCTCCCTGCACACTGTGTCAGATGCAATGACCAGCGGCTGAAATCAGAAAGCGGATTATACAGTACCACACAGAGCAGGTGTGTGTGCAGACCCTGCAGTAACTTCCACAGCTCACTCTGCCCTCCAGGACTGCAGGACGGAATTTCAGGAGGTAAGCCAGTACCGCCTCACCTTGCTCCATCCCACCAGGATCAGGAGAAAAGGCAATAAACTCTGCAACTGAGGGCATTTGGGAGCAAAGCAAGTCTGCCCAGTTCTGGGCAAAATCCACATGAATCACATGAGAAATTAGGAGGTAACCGCCATCCAATACATGAAGCATCACATTCCTTATGTTCAAGACTCTGAGAAAGGGGTGAGCACTAAATTTATGCCAAAGAACTAAAACGCAGGAAATGTTGAGCTCAGTTCAGAACCCAAGTTTCATTATTATTCTACAGAAAGCAAATAGGGTAATTTTAACAAAAGAAGAAAGCAACCAACTTTATGAATCCATTTCTTTAAATCCATTTCTATAAATCCATTTCTCAGCCAAGTATACCCAGTGACGTAACCTGATGTGTGTTCTAGAGGGGAAACGTGCAGCAGGAAGCAGAACACCAGGGAAGGGGCGGGAAGCGTGCTTCCTGAGGGGGTCACTCTTAAAACTTACAGTAACATAAGATTTTCCTGATGGGACTGGCTCTGCAGTCAAGAGATGGAAGAGACACAGGTATGGGGGCACAAGGGATAAAAGCGATTGCTTTCACCCTAAAAAGTAATGTAGGTTCTCTCCTAAATGACTTGCTGGTTGGACCTAAAGACAAAGCATCAGCAAAATAAAAGACAATACAGGTGCTCAAATAAGAAAAGGAATGGAGAGACTCCTGTGATGAAAGGAGAAGGGATTAGTGGAGGAAAAAGACCAGTGCTTGATCATAAGGAGCCTTGGGGAGAAAGGTCAGCGCTAACAGAGTCAGGATGCCCTTGGCTCAGATAATAAGCTTGTGCCAATTCTTTCTGCATCACGGCCTGGGTGGAGCCTTACCACCTTCCACGTTTCATTTAAAAAGCCACTGCCAATCTCAGGAGTGGCCTCATCAACTATAGCTTTTCCCCCAGAAGGAACATACCTTCAGAATTTTTCTGGGTACCTGCATACCTGTACCTCTTGTTAACCTTGTTAACCAGTTAAAGCATGCAGAAAAGACTAAATCCAACAACAATGAACATTCCAAACCTCAGTCACCACACAGCTACTGGTAATCCCTCTAAGACCCGCTGACATGTCTACTTAGAAGTGATGGAGAGGGTCAAGCCAACATTCCAGATCAGGGGAAACCACAGCACCCAGGAAAAGGCAGCAAAAACAGCTTTTCCTTCTCTCTTGTTGACACAAAACCAGGAAGATCATCTCACATGGCATAACCAAGGTGAGAGGGAAACAAAGACTGCTAAATACCTAGAAAATAACTCCAGAAGAACCTCAAATAAAAGAGAGCCAAAAGCATCTCAGAAACCAAACTAATCAGACATTCACAGAGAGCTTTTCTCTCTTCTTAGCCAAGATACAAGCTCGATTAGCTAATTTACAAATAAGCTTAAAGGAGGAGGAATCTGTTAGACACAGAAACAGATGAAGGAAAGGGTATTTCAAAGCCTTGAAAACAGCCAGTAGTCTGGACTATTTATCACTGGTAAAATCACCCCCCTCCTGCTTATAAAATGGGTGAATGGGTCCATTTGCTAATCCAATTGAAGCTGTGTGCATGGAAAGTTAACATTTAGCATCTGAAAACAGAAGACTCTGTGTGTGTTTAGAATTTTTGATTAAAAATGGTCTGCAACTCATAGATTCTCATACTTAAGAAGCAAACTTCCTCTCTAGAAAATTTATTAGGGAAACTTTTTGCCTCCAAACCTCAGGTGAGGTAAACTTTTGAAAACCTCATTGTGGGCCTAGCATTCAGGAAAACGGGGCATGAATCTACAGACATGAAAATAGGATGGGAGAGATGGGAAATTCAACAAGGAAAAGCTTCCAGAAGAGAAATCATCCCCTCCCACGGCAGACCACTACGGTAAAACCAAGGGCTGAGTGGCCCCACCTGGTCCTGGGATGGGGTCATCCCCTCCGTGGGTACCAGCCCTTCTTGTGACATTAACCAGCAAGTCAGAGAGGCTACCTCATCACACAGAATAACTCCATCTGTCTCCTCCATTGGCTTCCCTGGCGGCTCAGAAGAAGGTGAAGAATCCGCCTGCAGTGCAGGAGATGCGGGTTTGATCCCTGGGTTGGCAAGGTCCCCTGGAGGAGGGCTTGGCAACTCACTCCAGTATTCTTGCCTGGAGAATCCCATGGACAGAGGAGCCTGGTGAGCTACAGTCCACAGGACTCGCCAAGAGTCGGACATGACTGAGCGACTAAGCATGTCTCCTCTACAAACTCTGTAGTTTTAAAGCAGTCATCAATGAAAGGTGAATGCTTTTAATGTTTTAAGAGGGTTATGGATGGCATTGGAAAAGGCAATGGCACCCCACTCCAGTACTCTTGCCTGGAAAATCCCATGGACAGAGGAGCCTGGTGGGCTGCAGCCCATGGGGTAGCTAAGAGTCAGACACGACTGAGCGACTTCACTTTCACTTTCATGCACTGGAGAAGCAAATGGCAACCCGCTCCAGTGTTCTTGCCTGGAGAATCCCAGGGACGCGGGAGCCTTGGTGGGCTGCCATCTATGGGGTCGCACCAGCAGCACGGATGGCATAGGGAACGGGGGGCAGGGGGTATACACGTGTCCTTACAGTTTTGTATTAAAATCACAGGCAGCTTTTTCTCTCCTGATTATTCAAGCGCATTAGCAAACATAAAAAAAAAATCTGAACTTGGATCAGTCGGTGGAATCGGGAGTGCAGAACGCATCTGTGCTTTGCCAAAGCCGTATTTCATTACTTTTCAGAATTAGTTGGCAATGTCTCCACAATATTTACTGAAGTGAAAACCAAATGTTTTCATCTGGACAAAAATCAAACTGTGGTATGTTACAACCACAACAGAAATCATTTTAATCCAAAAGCTTGCTTTCTCTAATTTGGGCTGCGGTTTCTGTAAAATTGGATTCTTCTCTGTGAATCATGTACACACAAGCCCTCTTTCTCATTATCTTCCCTCCCCCGACCAGTTCTTTATCTTAACAAGCTAAACATAGCCTTTCTGCTAGATTTTGGAAAAGACCCTAAAGGGATTCCCCGCCCGCTGTCATTTAGCTGGAGAGTCAAATTCTGTAGCTTGAGCTCACACACTCCGGGCTGTGCCCCGGATTTGGCATGTTTGTGATGGATCTTCGGATACGCACAGAGAATGGAAGCAATCAGGCCCTATACCATGTGCTCAGACGCTCAGTTGGGTTCAACTTTTTGCAACCCCATGCACTGCAGGCCACCAGGCTCCCGCTTCCAGGGAACTCTCCAGGCAAGAACACAGAAGCGGGTTGCAGTTCCTATTCCAGGGGGTCTTCCCGACCTAGGGATGTTCTGTTTCCTGCACTGGCAGGTAAGTTCTTTACCACCAGTGCCACCTAGGAAGCCCATTATCATGTTAAAAAAACAAAACTTCAAAGGGAACAGGTAGGGTCTGGGCAGGGGGCGGCGAGATAGTTATTCACTGATTTTCTGAGTTCTAGGAGAGGAGAGCTCCATCCTTTGAAAGTCAACAGTCATCAGAGAAAGTGGGTGCAACCTTGGCCCGTTAATCCCACGGTCTACGAACCCAGGACTGACCCAAGCACCTGCGACCCACCCTCCGCCTGCACACTCAGGCACCCACACACCTAACACAAGTGCCCCAGAGACCAGGACAACTGTGGCACACGGGGTGATGGTCTGTCCCTTCCACGTCAGCCTTTACAATTTACCAGGGCCTAAGAGTTTCCACCAGGGTTTCCCAAGCCCCGCCCATTCCGATATAACTCTTAAGATTGGGTACTAAATCCATCTGCTATTTTCTTTAGAATGATTTACTTCCATGATTTAAATGACTTTTCTCTATTATATCAGTATAAATTTAATATCATGTGCCCTAAAAAGAAAAGGTAATTAATATTATGATTATGAAGTTTTCAACATTCACCCTACTTCATTTCTGGCACCACCAAGCAGCAGGACTCGGCGAAGAGCCCTCCAGCCAAAGCCCAAACGCAAAGGGAGCCCCTAGTTCCTTATGGTACACGGAGAAGGCTGGGTAACAGAGCCTCTACTGAAACCGATCTTCCTTTCAATACACACATATCAAAAACAAGCGCGCCAATCACTGGACTACATGGAGTCTGAAAGTCCAGGGCCACGTGCCAGCTCGGCAGTCACGTACCCACTTGTCAGAAGACTCAAGTTTACTTGCCTGTACAAAGGGCCTAGTATCTTCAGAGCTTTGAGGACCCTGAAGGCTGTGAGGGAACACAGGAGAAAGCACTCTTGACACCCACGTGGCAGTGCCACTTTCAGGGCGACACACGGCTCAGGAACGAAACCACCCACAACTACGAAAGAAGGCTGCCCCTTCCACAGGTGAGAGCAAAGGTGATCTACTTCCTGACTGCTTTCCTAAATGGGAGAGGCTGCAGACTGGCCACTGGGAGAGGATGGGGTGGGGCCCAGAAAGGGGACGAAACACAAAATGAACTCGGTAGTTAGTCTGGAATTTGGGAACAGGTGGCAGAGCAACGCCTGTGAGGGCTGCAAAACTTCAGCCCTTGGGAGCCTTTTTTCAGCAAGAACAGGGAGGAAGTGGCAATGGGACTGTCCTCTCAGAGGCCTCCTCTTCCATTACGGGCTCCCAGGTGCGGCTGCCTGACCCCACGTTTAGGCAATGCCTCCCAGCAGAGCAGAGCTTGGGAAATCCCACGAACAGAGGAGCCTGGTGAGCTACAGTCCACGGGGTCACAAGGGTCGGACACGACTGAGCCGCCACCACCACCAGAGGGGGGCACATGTTCCCTGTGAAGAGCCCTGATGTGAGGGACTCGGCAACGAAAACCACCCTCCCTCCTGACACGCGGCTCACAGGGAGACCCAGCCGAGCAGAGGCGGGAGAAAGCGCCTTTGGTTAGCAGCGGGAACAATCGACTTACTACTATCTTCCCCCGTCATACACCCATGGCTTGAAACACACGTGCACACACACACATCCGGGCCAATGGAGCAAGGTCTCTGCATCTCTCTGCTGCAAATGAACGCCACGCTCAGGTCACACCACATGGAGAGCGCAGCGGGCTCCACCTACGTAACTTCCACCCATCACGTACACGACGGGAAACAAGTCAGAAATTCACTTCACTGAGGCCACAGAGGCCATCTCAAGTGCACTCTCTCCACGGAGAAAGCGCCCACGGACCTTAATAGAGACGTAAATACAGGGCAAGGGGCACTGTGCCCTTAGGACGCGGATACTGGCCCCTTCAGCGCTGTCAGCTGTTGGCCAGATGCTCCACAAACAAAACAGGACTAACCTTACTTCCAGATTTCTGCCCCCATCGACCTTCTCTAAATGGGATTTCAGAAAGGATGAGAAATACTGAGGGAATCAGCAGAAAGTAGGAAAGAGGCCAGAGACAATCTGAGAAGCACACTGACTCGGTGCCGGCAGCCACAGGCGGGGAGCAAGGACTGGCTTCATCTCCAGGGAGGGCAGAGCCTGGTCACGGGCCAGCTGGCCTGGAGCACGGCCAACCCTCTGAGCAAAACGTCTTGGAGTCTGAACGACCGATCGAGGTCACAGAGCAATTAGAGGGGCCCCATCCCTCCCCTCCTGGGCGCTTCAGGAGCCGATGGTTTCATATTTCTTCATAATGAGCCTGATAAACTCTTCTGGCAAATAAACTGCTTGCTCAGCACAACTCAGCCAAGTGTACAGACTCTGTTGGAAAACCAAGCGTATGAGGAACATAAGGCTGGTTTAGTGTGAAGAATCATGAGGATGGCCACTGGAATCCTCAAGGTAGCGAGAACATCACTTTGTCTGTTACCCCTCCCCCAGAATTAAGATACAACACCTCCCAAAAAGGATTCATCCAGAAAAGAGTTGTGTACCACTGTGACAGAGGGCCCTCCTCCCCAAAGACTTCCCGTACCATAAAGCACTCCCGTTTCGCTCAAGGAAGTTCATTATCAGAGCCGTGGTGCTCCTCGCAATCGGAGGATTACTTAATTGCTTTCTAGCAGGTTAATCCCCTTTCGTTTTGTGACCTCTAAATCACCCCAGTCTTTTGCATTTGCCCTACTTACAATTTATTGACCTCAATACCCAAAGTCACTATTCTATCAAAATACACATGCCTTGCCAATAAAGCTGGCGACTGTCTTTAGAGAAAGTTCCACAGGTGGCCTGTCTCTTCTGGTACCTGCATTCTCCTTGGCTGGTCTTTTAAACTGTCCCTCCTCTGTGTCACTTGGGTGAACCTGTTCCCCTTCCCTGTTCATCTCCTAAATTCACCAGGAAATACTAAGGGCCCGCTTCGCACCCATAATTTAGTCTAACTCCACAGCAACCACACGCTGACTGCACATCCATTTTTCAAAAGAGGACACTGAGGCCGAAAGCTTTAAGTCACCTGCCCAGGATCCACGAGCATCCATCGGCCTCCTGCCTGTCTTCCTACAACAGCCCACTGCTTAGGCTTTGGTAACTTCAATCCATTTCTCCGATGCTGCCATGATCAACTTACTCAACAAAGGTCTAGACCCGTGAGGCCTCCCCGTTAGCCAAAGAACCGAGGCGCCTATCCAGCCTGGGCCCACAGCACCTAACACATCAGACTCCCCGCTTTAACGCGGGGCCAGCTCTCCAAGCCACGAAGTCACCTGCCCAGCCTTGGGACGGACTTCTGCAGACCTTTCTCTGCCTGTAAGGCCAGCTCCCTGCTAGAGCCTGCACAGGGCGCCCTTCCCTCCGCTCCACCTGTGCCCCCTCTGCCTGGCACCGCCACTCTGACACCTGCGTGCGGGCCCAGTCCACTGCCCCCCATCACGCGCTTTCCTGTTGTAATCTCTGTTTTCTAGTTTCTGGCACTGAAAAACAGTTCAATAGAGGCCGAGTTAGTTAGCAATTGAATGACAAGTGATCGCTGAAGATTCTCTAGGACTTGGGAAACAAAAGGCAAGTGGTCCCCAAACAGAAAGATCTGCTTCACCAGGGCTGACGGGGGAGGGAGGTGGGGTGTCTTCCCTACTAACTCCTCCTGGAAAATAGCTCTCTTCTTCCCTGTGAGGCTGGCCTGTGACGCCCAGGGTCAGAAGAAGCAAGCATGTAGGTGTGTATTTTCAAGGATCCTCCTTGGGAATCCCCTTTATTTGCACTGACCCCCAAAGAGAAAAATAGAAATAAGAGACTCATTTAGCCTGCCACTGCTCCACTGTTCGGTTTTCAAATCTGCAAACAGTCATAGAGCAGAGAGAAGATGACAGAACTCATTAAGAACAACGGTGACAAAGAATGCACGGCGGTACATCCCCCCTTCCCTGCAGATCTACACCCCAAGGAAAAGACTACTTACGCCTCTGGCAGGACCCATGCAGACCCTCTCCAAAGCAGCCATTTAAAGATAAAGACACNGAACTCATTAAGAACAACGGTGACAAAGAATGCACGGCGGTACATCCCCCCTTCCCTGCAGATCTACACCCCAAGGAAAAGACTACTTACGCCTCTGGCAGGACCCATGCAGACCCTCTCCAAAGCAGCCATTTAAAGATAAAGACACAGCAAGCAAACACATCAGCTGGCTTGCACCATCACGCTTGCTTATCCTTTGAAAGTTTCAGGGCACCAGGTAAGCAGTAAAGAAGAGAGTCCTACTAAACTCAGCTGAAAGGTCCCTACCTGCCTTAAGACAGATTTTTTTTTTTTTAATCTCTAAAGCTTCTTATCTCTGAACAACTGGCTGGTGTGTTGACATGTACACACTCTTCTCAGTCAGAATTATTAATGGCACAGTTTTTTCCTCACCCCAGTTTTCAATGAAGCTGTGGGGAGAAGGGGGGTCTTGGGTTTGCTGGGGGTCACTGATCGGTAATAAACACCGAGACTGAACTCCACGAGCCAGCTTTCTCTCTATCCCAAGATCCATTCTCTTCCATATTTCAAATCAGCACTGAAGCTGTTCTGAATAACAACTGAAGATCAGAGAAAAGGATGATGTGCAATCCTTGGCAACAAACATCGCTTCCAGGTCTCTGGTTCCGGCATGGCTCCTGCAGCTGGGCTTTCTCTCCGTCAGTACGGAGCTTATGAGGGCTGCCTCCTGTACTGGATCTGTGCTTGCTTCCACACAAGGGTGATGGAGCAGCTCGGTTCTTGAGGCTGAACGTGAAGTCTGGGGCTCAGACAAGCTCTGTCTGGCTTGGAACTCCAGCCAGAAAAGCAGTAACAGAATTAGATTGCAGGTATAAAAAAATGTTAATCAAATTCAAGTGTCATCAGCAGTTGATATCTACAAGTTAGAAATACATCTACATGTAAGTCGAGAATCAGATAAATGATGGGTCACCCACACGATGGAATGGGTATTTGTGTGATACTGAAACAGGAAACCAGATTGACAAAATAAAATGCTATTCCATTTGGGGTGTGGGACTTATATACGCACATAGAAGGCTCAGCAGTATTTTCACTGAGGAGGTGGCTGGCTCTAGGAAACTGGAGAGAAGGGTATTTTGATTTTTGGCCTATTTTCCTCTTTTCCACTGATCTTCCCTAGTGGAACATGAAATAGTTTTATGACTAAAAAGAGTTTAACATTTGATTTTGCATTTGGAACTGTAAGAAAATTATTAAAGTGCCATTACAACAGACATTGTCTGTTTAACCCTTGTATACTTCAAAATACGAGTTTTAATTGGTTCAAACAATTCCGTATTAAAACATGCTGTCTAATACCACCGAACGCACCACATTTCCAGGAACATAAGGTACTCAGTGTGTCACCTATCGTGAAACTTTAAGGAAAGCCGTATCAGATAAACACACTTGACCTCACAAATTCAAGGCTTTTTAAAATAAAATACCTTAAATCTAAAAAGTTCAGGAAGAAGAGTAAGAGAGTACAACACTCTGCGTCAGAACCTTATTGTGTATCAACTAAAAATGAACAACAAAACCTGTTTTACTCTCTGGCTCATCAATGTAGGAATAATTTTCCAGCCTCAGAGCATTTTTCCAAAATTATTTTTAAAAACATCTTCCTGAAACGTTTGTTCCATCTGACAAGTGACAGAAGTCTATGAAAAGACAGGATTCTCCTATGTCTAGAGCCTGTCAATGTCCAAGACTCCAGATGTGATGTTTCCCCTAGATGCCTCTCTGAGCAAGGTCCTCCCCCAGTCGCCAAAAGCACAGAAAATATGACTTTACAAAATTGTGCACAAACAGGTGCACGTTGCACACACAGATTCCTCTCCAAAAACAAGTCCCACTCACTGCACAGGTGGAAATGTTCAGAACTAAAGCCCATCTTCGGCAGAGCAGTTTTCTGGCACCCTAGTAGAGCAGGGGCTGACGCTGAAGCTGAAGCGCCAATGCTCTGGCCACATGATGCGAAGAACTGGCTCACCGGAAAAGACCCTGATGCTGGGAAAGACTGAAGGCGGGAGGAGCAGGGGCCGACAGAGGACGAGATGGTTGGATGGCATCACTGACTCAACGGACATGGGTCTGCGTAGGCTCCAGGAGCTGGTGATGGACAGGGAGGCCTGGCATGCTGCAGTCCATGGGGTCACAGAGAGTCGGAAAAGGACTGAACGATTGAACTGAACTGAACAGAACAAGATCAGGGAGTCTTCCTGTAGGAAAGTAAAGAGTTCAGGCATGGCTCCAGGGTAAATTTGGCTCCAGTGGCATTCAAGGCACAGCAGACGAGTCCTACTGATGCAGAGCTTTAATCAGTGACCTGAGTCATCTGGTTGCTGAAAGCACTGCTGACCCCTCAAAGATCCCTTCAGCTCAAACTCCTCCTTCTAAGCACCTGGTCCCACTCACCCTCCATCACCAATGACATGCCCCCACAGCAGCCTCACCACCTGCCCGTCACCCTCGCCTCTCTTCCTTTCACCCTTCACAGCCAATCCTGCACCTCTTTCCTGCTGGGCTTTCACACCGTCCTTTCCATCTCCACTCTCAACACTCAGGATCACTAGGCTCCGTCTGCAAGCCGCCACGTCAAACCCAAGGGAGATGCTGGCAGGAGGCCCCGCCACCCCACCTCCCCTTCGTGAGGGCCAAGTGGTCCACACCGGAACACGATTACCCTCCTCCTGTATGTCCTGAGAGTCTCCAGGACTATCAATAGCCTGTAACGTCAAACA
>SJYR01000458.1:918656-965582 GCA_006410655.1 Kobus ellipsiprymnus | reverse complement strand
AAACAAAAACCGCAGCCCTTTATCCTATCCAATTCAGTCCGAAAGCTAACTGGGTGGGGTGGGGTGGGGTGAAGAACAACCAGAGAAGCCGGTCTGGGTTGAGAGAGCCCCAACAGGGTGAAGACGTGTTCACACAGGGGGCAGCACACTCATGGGGTCGCAGCTAAGTGAACTCGGGAGGGCTCCGTGGGGAGGGTGGCGGGAGAGATGGGCACAGGGCACTCTGGGAAAAAATGGGTCAATAAGTAATTCGTAGATATAATAGGAGCCAGCTTAATCCAAGTTTAATACGGAAAAAAGAAAACCAGAGTGAACCCTTTGGTTCTAAACTAAAACCAGAGGTACTGGTGGCTCACTCATGGATTTTAACAGATCTAGAGACACAAATATATATACTTAATGAGCATGTGTGTACATGTGCACATACACACCCTTGCACACATGCACGAGTACTTAGTCACTCAGTCGTGTCCGACTCTTTGCAACCCCATGGACTGCAGCCTGCCAGGCTCCTCTGTCCATGGGGACTCTCCAGGCCAGAATACTGGAATGGGTTGCCAGGCCCTCCTCCAGGGGATCTTCCCAACCCAGGTCTCCCACATTGCAGGTAGACTCTTTACCAGCTGAGCCACAGGGAAGCCCAAGAATACTGGGGGGGGAGAGGGGGGGCGTGTAGCCTATCCCATCTCTAGCAGATCTTCCCAACNTCGTGTCTGACTCTTTGCAGCCTCATAGACTATACAGTCCATGGATTTCTCCAAGCCAGAATATTGGAGTGGGTAGCCTTTCCCTTCTCCAGGAGATCTTCCCTAACCAGGGATTGAACTCAGGTTTCCCTCATTGCAAATGGATTATTTAGCATATGTGCCACCAGGGAAGCCCAAGAATACTGGAGTGGGTAGCCAGCCTATCCCTTCTCCAGTGGATCTTCCCAACCAAGGAATCGAACCGGGGTCTCCTACACTGCAGGTGGATTCTTTACCAGCTGAGCCACCAGGGAAGCCCACACACACAATGCATTTCCCTCCGGTAGCTGTGAGCACACCTCAGGCCCAGATCCCAACTTCGGAAGAGTAGATGTTCCTTAAAGTAAACAGGGGTCCTTGGAGAAATGGCCATGCAGGCCTGAGGGAGGGGATATATGAGATTAGCCTGGGGCCCTCTGCTGTGCCAGGGAGCCAGGATGGAAGCGTCAATGGGCAACATCAAAGGGCAAGAGGGCCAGCATGCAGGGGGGCTCCACTGATGGGACCCGGGACAACCGAACATCAAAACCAAGGAGAGGAACAGATGGCAACCTTCTAAACGAAACAGGAAACGAGTCCACAGAGACACCACAAAATGAGCACATCAAGTCTGATGAGAAACAAAACAGAGTTCCAGGGAGTCTCCCAATGAAATACATATAAACTGCAAAGGCTACCAAGGGTCCACTTACAGTGGAAAAGCCTGACAGACTCCCCCTCCATCAGTGACCAACCTGAGCACCATCAAAGGACAGACTGACAGAGTGCCCCAGCAGGATTAAGAGAAGAATCCCCTCCTATGATACTCCTGCCCGAAATGGAGACTCCGCAACCTCCTTTCCCTCCTTGTGTTCTCCTCTCTGCATTCCTGGAGTAAACACGTTCCCAAAATGAGGCCATGTAAACCCAAACTCATCCTTCATTACAACTGCGTCCTCACCGTGCTCTCTTGTCCATCGGTCCCATTCCTATTATTTCCACTCTTACCTACACTTAGAAGGTTCTACTGCTGTTTCTCCCCAGGGAGGGAGGGAGGGAGGGAGTGTGTGTGTTCGGGGGCGGGGGGTGCCGCGCGCGGGAGTAAGCCCTCCCACCATAGCCTGGCTTATTCCCAGAACTCAGGACACAAAAGGAAAAGGGACTTCACACCCATCCACAACCAGCCCACCAATAATAATAATAAAAATTACAAAACAGAAAGTCGAGTTAGCAAAAGCATGTGTGTGAGGGTGAGGTGACAGAGGCACGTGCTAAAGGGATGTCAGGGAGAACCAATTATAAAAATGTGAACCCACACGCTATGACACTGTGTGCTAAGAAGCCAAAAAAAGGCGATTCAAGAGCCAGAGGAGGGACCTCCCTGGTGGTCCAGTAGCTAAGACTCCACACTCCCAGCGCGGGGAGCCTGGCTCCAATCCCTGATCAGGAAAGGAGATTCCATGGGCTACAACTAAGGCCCAGTGCAGCCAAATAAATGCAGTAACAGCAGCAACAAAGAACCGGAGGCAAAGAGAAAGAAGACTCAAGTACCTTCTTGGTGGGGCCCCTCACTTCACACAGCAATCAGGCGGGGAGCCGCGGTGTGCAGCACAGAGAGCAAAGTCACGGCCGACACCGGGGCGACACCGTGTCCCTTTCTGTTTCAACCAGGCTGCCCCCTCACACTGGCAACAGAGTCTTACCTCGAAGGCAGAGAAAGGTAAGAAAATCTTCTGTCTTAGGCTTCCTTTTAGAGAGGTCAGAAATTTGAGTAGCTGGAGGGGGTAGCAATGGCTCCACTATCTTGACTGGAGTTGTGCTGGGACTATTCGGCTGGGATTGAGCAAACTTCCTTTGTGCTTGCAGCCTGGGCCTGGAAGAGCAAGAGAAAATTAAAAAAGAAATTAAGCAGAGATCAGAAGATATAGATCTACGTGCAGCAATAAAATCATGACACAAAGGGAAGAAAGACTCTTTGTTTCAAGCAAATTCTTTGTTTCTAATTAAGGTTCTGTATATCTCTCACAAACTCATAAACCACAAGCCTGCTTTAAAGGGCAATAAATCTGCTTAAAAGGCTGTGTTTTCTAAACTGACATAATATACACCATGATCATGTGCTTATGTGTGCACACAAGCTCATGCCTGTGCAAACCATGTGTGTGCCTGGGTGTTTCAAAACCAGCACGCCGTATTAGATGATATGGGATTAACGGCTTTGGTGCTTTCTGTATACCACCTGCTACATTCACTTAGCAGTCTGAACTCACAGGATACTGTCACAAACACATGCATGACCCCCTTCATACTGTGTAAGGACACTCCGCCCACCTTGGTCTGTCACTGACCTGGTCTTACACCCCAACCTCTAGGCTCTTGTGACTCCAATCCAGCCACATGAATTCCCTATACTAATTAAAGCATATAATACAGGCGGGGGTGGGGGAGATCTACTTTCCTACTTTATTCAAAACCCATCATTCATGGCCAAATCATGGGTTACCTTCTGCCTGCACAGAAAGCCTAAAATCCTGAAGGATTCAAAAAACTGGCTTTAACTAACCTACCTTCAGGCCTCTTCCCTATTACCATCCTACACAGACATCAACTCCCTAATTTATCCACTTGGTGTCTACAAATCACAGCTTCGATCGTGTTCATTTACACAATTTTATGAGTCAGCATGCATGCGTGTTGCTAAGTCACTTCAGTCATGTCTGACTCTTTGCAATCCTGTGAACTGTAGCCCACTAGGCTCCTCAGTCCATGGGATTCTCCAGGCAAGAATACTGGAGTGAGTTGCCATGCCCTTTCCAGGGGATCTTCCTAACTCAGGGATTGTACCCACATCTCTTATTCTCCTGCACTGACAAGTGGGTTCTCTGATAATTACTGCCACTGTAGCCCCTTACATGCCAGACAATCTATTAATTTGAATCCTAGTGAACCTTGCAAAGGTTTCTTTACTTCTTTCCTAAAGTTAATTTTTCTTTCTCCACCTGAGGACTTTTACCCTCTGTATAACTGGTTTGACCTTTATCATAAATTGCCTATTAGCTTTTCCTTGAATTTTCAAGATCTCAACACCTAATGGAAAGTAAGCACCTCCAAGGGTGTGAACCTGTATGTGTCCTGCTTTAAACCACCCCTCTGGCCCTACTCATAAAGATGCTCAAGAAATAGTCTTTGAGAGCAGGAGAAAACAACAAGAACCCAAAGCAGCCCCATGGCACTGGGCTTTAAGGAGATCTGCTCAAACCCCAAACTGGAATCACTCACTGTGCGGGACTGATAAAGCCACCCCAACTCAAGGCTGCTCTGACTACAAAATGTGTTTATAATTCTAAAGCACACACAACTTCCCTTAACTACTGCTAGACTTATATAAAATAGTAAGCAGAGTATCTTCAACTGTTTTTACACAAAATACCCTAACATTTTAAGTTAGCACTCTAGTATTCAACAAAACCACACACACACACATTTTCTACTATGTAAAAATTATCTCCTTTAAGCTTAACCTCCCGTGTCCTGCCCAGAATCAACCCTTGCCTCTCTTACAACACACTAAAAACACCCCTGAATAGGTCATCTTCCCAACACAAAGTGACATTTGATCAAAAGGAAGATAGCATGACTGCTGCTTACTAACTGGGCAACAAGCTTCTGCCTTTAAAATCTATAAACGTCACAGCTAAGCAAAAGCGCTTCAGAATCTAGGAACAGCCAGAGGGAAACAGCTACAGAACACAGTATTCGTGGGAAGCTAAACACGTTTAACAGAAATTCCCAATGCTATAAACAGCTGAGGGAATAAAACAATGCCCCTGTTCCTCCTGTGTGATGGGGAACAAAGAGGAAAATTTGGGGGGCAGCAGACTGTCCAGAAGGTGAGTGAACAGGAGTGAGCTCTGGGAAAGTCACCAAGCCAAGGGACTGACCTTCCAGAAGGATCAGATAGGGGGAAGGAGTGACTGATTCAGAGACTTAAGAGTGTTTCTTCTGGGGGTGGAGGTTGGGGGTGGAGAATACATTTATTGGATATGTGACATTTATTGGAACTGTGTGTGGGGGGTTGTTCCTAGTATAATGTTGTAGTTACGTGGAAATGGGGAAACCCTGTCTTTTAGAAACGCAAAAGGAAATATCAGTATTTATAAATAAAATGATACTATGTATAGAGTTTGCTTCAAAATCAGATACGAACTGAGTTTCTCAAACTGAGATCACTTTAGATTTTCTGTCTTTTACAAATGGATATTTTTATAAGATAATTACTATAGAGGAAAAATGAAAGACATAAACTACAAGCTCAAATTTATTCAACAGACACCACTCTGTTCAGCCACTTGAATGTGCTCACCACTCACTCAGTTGCTATATTCAACTCCCTGGCACCAGGCAGCACACAGCCTGTGCCCTCAGCAGCATCTCTTTGGAGAAAGGAGAGGATACAGGGAACTAGACAGTGATCCCACAAGCCACGCCCTCTCCAGGCCCTGGCATCCTCGGGAGGACTGAGCCCAAGACCACTACCTCCTCTTCCAGCAAGCTACTCCTCTCTGCCCACCTTCCCATCGTGTGAAAAGAAAACCCCCGTCATGCCTTCCTGCTGAAAGGGGCTTTAATTGGCCATTTTATGATATGTACATCTTTATTTAAATGACACAGCTCACATTCGGCGGATTAAAGGGGCTTTACAGAAATACGGCCCGCACGTGAACAGGATGTTCAGCGTTTATTGCTTTTTCAAAAGTCAGCAATGACAAATATCACACATTATTATGAGAAGCTGGCCCAGCCTGAATGAAAAACAAACACGAAACAGAGACGACAGAGCGGGACACGGCAGAGCATTCTCCAGTTTCAGAGCCTCACAGATAAACGCACCGACCACTGTTCAAGTAAAAGCACTATTTGCCTGATGACTTTCTCAGGGAGGCTATGAAACATAAGGGCACGAGAGACTAAAAAGCAGCAGTAAAATAAATCACCCCTCAGAGGAATAAGCCAAGCTCCCAAGTGATTAAGCATTTGTGAGACCCAGATGAAAGCAGGAACTAAAGAACCAGACAAACCAATATCTTGTTTAAAGAGGCCAGAAGAATCCATGCTTCCCAGAAAGGGCAGGTCTGTGGTCTGGCTTTGTGTGCAGAGTCCCGGGGGATTAACAGAGGTGTGACTTTGCTTGGCGGGCTCCACGGGACAAGAGAATTTGAATGACACAACTCAGAAGACAGCTGTGGAGGAAGCACTCTTAGAATGTCTGATACAAGGAAATGAGTGGACGTTACTAAAATCAGCACAGAAAGCGGGGTGGGGAGGTTCAGATGTGCTGAAGAATGGCATTATCTGCTTCCAGAGGTGGTGTGCAAAGGAGGAGGGGTGGTGCAGGAGAGGGGAGGCAGGATGAGACCCCCACCAAGGGCGGTGGGGCTCCAGGAGGGCCAGCACTCAGCGGCTGGGCATGACCGCAAAGTGGCACCCACTCACCCCTCCACCAGGTGATGTTTTGACCAAGAACACCTTCCACTTCATTACTAAGGTGAAAACACATTAAAATGAAAATTCAGGTTGGGCCATCCCTGCTGGCCCAGTGGTAGAGAGTCGTGCCAGAGGTCTGATCCCTGGTCTGGGAAGATTCACATGCCGTGAGCCAAGCCAGCCAGTGTGATGCAACTACAACCAGAGCCTCCGTGCCCAGAGCCCATGCTCCAGAACAAGAGAAAACCACAGTGAGAAGCCTGAATACCCCAACTAGAGGGCAGCCCCACTCGCTGCAACTAGAGAAAGCCTGCACACAGCAACAAAGACCAGTGCAGCCAGAAAAAAAAAAAAAATTATAGGTTGAACTAAGGGAGTACAGAGCTATCCAGGGGCTGGGGTTGGAGACAGAACAGGGTTCCTGGGGCCCCAGGGAAGAAAACAGCAGAATGTGGGACCTCCAGAGGCATTCAGGCTGAAGTTTAGCCAGGATGATCCTTACTGCCCACTGATAATGCACGAAGAGCCAGAACGCAGAAAATACAGAGGGCGTCTGTCCCCCACAGAAACCACAGGCGTGTCAAGCAGAGCAAGACTCACTTCTGTGTTGATATTTTATTAACTCATCAAGGAAAGAATTTTCCTTACAGAAAACTCCTCCATGCCAGGAAGGTCAATGAAACCAACTAAACCAAACCTGCCAGCAATCCAAAGCAACTGAGGAAAAAACGTGTAGATACATGAATATACGGATAAACACATTGAGGGTAACCTCTTATTTATGGTGTGTTAAAATCCAGAGTCAACGGGCAGTGAGGGTGAGGGTACAGACGTGGTTTTGGATCAAATCATCGCTGTTCCTCACCTTCATGGCATAAACGTGGGTAAGTGAAATAAAGGACTAAACAATTCAGACAGCAAGCTCAGAAAACACAGAGCTTGCTATCTGAACCCCTGTCGAGGTTAAGGCCATCTGGGGTGTCCCTTCTCTAGAAGCTCCTGGGTACAGAAGCCCCCATGGCAACCCAGTCCTGACAAAGTTCAGCCCTGTTGCTAAGAATCCTGTTTAAGCAAACATGCCCCAAAAGGGAGGGGGAAAATGTGTTGAAGTGAAAGTCGCTTTACTGATCTGATCCCCCAGAGTGTCGCTCCCTGCAGAAATAAACCTCCCAGGTTCCCAGGGGCCCTTGCTTCCTCCAGATGGAATGTTCTTCCCTTTTATCTCACCAGGGCTGGCTTCTTCCCATAATCCAGCGAGGGTAACATTCCCGTCTGCTGCGTTTTACCAAGTCACGTTTCCCACGTCTCTGTTCAAAAGTCACCTCCTCGGAGAGACTGAGCCCCTCACGGCCAATCGCTCATCCCTCTGCCCTTCGAGGGCCTACAGAGCGGGCCTGCCTACAGTCGCCCCCTTATGGCCTTTTCTGCACGTATGGGATGCTGTGTGTTGAGGGCAAGCTTTCCAAAGGTGCTGAGAGGGAGGGGAGGAATACTGCTCGGCTCAACTCATCATTCATTCTCCAGGAATTACACTCATTTCTGATCAGGGCATCAGACTGCAGGGCAGTCCGGAGGGGCAGGGAGATAGCCGGATGGATGTTAAACAAACCCAAGAGCTACAGGAGACGCCTGTGGTGCTGCCCCCAGTGAAGTTATTGGCCATCCCAGGATACAGCTACCAAAGTGAAAGTCACTCAGTCTTGTCTGACTCTTTGCAACCCCATGGACTATACAGTCCATGGAATTCTCCAGGTCAGAATACTGGAGTGGGTAGCCTTTCCCTTCTCCAGAGGATCTTCCCAACCCAAGGAACGAACCCAGGTCTCCCGCATTGCAGGTGGATTCTTTACCAGCTGAGCCATCAGGGAAGTCCACTGGAATTCGCTGTTCCAGTTTCGTAAGGACCTGCTGAAGCAGTCACAGTTTAGATCACAACCACTGCCACTGCTTACTAAGAACTTAGGCAGCAACTTGCCCATTAGGAGCATCATCTACAAAAGCAGAGGAAGACCAGGTCCTGTCTGTCAACTTGTGCCTGCGTGACATCCCGCCCCACGCGCCCACACCGAGCACAGCCGGCCTCAGGCCACAATCTGCTGGCCCAGGCGGAAGGCCCTGCCACATACCCCTGCACACGGGACCACCACTACTCATCACAGGCTGTGTGTACTTTTTGATGAGCTGCAGGAGGGAGGAGAGGGTCCATCTTCTTTCTCTTTTCTCTTCCATGCCCCAAGAGTCACAGAAGAATCCTCCTCTGATGTGGGATTAGTTGGCATGGGGGTCAACAGCCCAAAGAATGTTTTGCTTGGTCACTTAAAATAAATTGACCCAAATCAACAAATAATTTCATATTTAGGTGAAAAAAAGTATAGCACCTTTATGGGAATAAAGCAGCAGACCAAAATAAACACTATCATTATTTTCAAAGTTCACAAATAAATTGCAAGGCGAAGCTTATAAAGAAAACCCACTGGTAGCTGACAAAGTCCTGGGCCAAACATTGTTTTGTTCTATAACACTCTGCCGGTATCTCCTTCTGCCCCCTCCCAAATCCTGCACTGAGAAGCTTCCAGGGCAGCCTGCCATCAGTGGCTCCAGGGAGGGCGGTGGGGGAAGGAACAGGGACGCATCGTCTCTAAGTCTCTGGGGTTATCCACAGCACAGAGTTAACCAGCTTACTGCTATCTGCACTCAATCTCTAGGGCCGCCCTAAATATGGTACAACAGTAATTTCTAGGTTAATTACATTCCATTTCTGTCCAGGATTTCTGATGGTTTACAAACCCAAGGAGGATGCGGGTATGCGCACAACTCAGCTGGACAAGGCAGAGACCAGGGGGGACTAGGTCTAGAGCAATGCCCAGCCAGCCCTCGCGGAGGGCCATGTATGCCAAAGACTGTTGTATTAACTTAATTTTCCAATATTAAAAATGTAAGCTGGTAAATCCAATTATTTAGATTACATCCCAATTCTAAACAAAGAGCCAGGCCTGGGTGGGAGGGGAGGCTGTGCGTTCATTCAAAAAAGACGCCATGCTATGTCTGGCAAATGCGGAGTGACCAGCATAGCCAGGCTCTTTGTGGCAGTGTGGGAGCTGGTCCCGAAGCCTTGCCAACTCGCTGAAAGGCCTATTCAAAAAAAAAAAAAATTCCCGTGTTTCTATCCCCCAAATAAGTACCCACTCTATTCTACCCAAAGACACACACAAACACACACACACACGCACACTACAGACCTGGCAGCTAGTCAAAGAAACAAGGGTGGGTGTGTCTGGCCGAGTGTGTATGTGTGGTGGAGACTGTGGGGGGTCGGGCAGGGGATATCCCCTTGCCCAGGGCAGGCTGCCCACCAAATTCAAATGTGAGTGCAGTTGTGGGCACACCACACAGGATGGCTGTAAACATCCTGTATAGTAAAGAGAAAATAAACACATCCTCAAGTGAACCCAGAGGCTAGCACAGACCAAGTCAGAGACAAAAAGCCCCGGCTCCACCCCTCTGCTCTCACGTCCCCTGCCTCACACTTACAATGGGGGCTTGTCTCAGCTACCCTCTGTCTCAGCTACCGAAAAGGGAGGGAGGTGGGCGGCTCCCAGAGAAGGTTTGCTACCTGGAATGCCTGCTTTCTGGTACTTCTGGAGATCGCGTTATACTGGTTCAGGGGCCCTGGTTCACACAGAAACAGATGAAATCGTTTGTTTACACTAAAAACCGCAGGATGTTAAATATTTGCAGCACTTGTCTTAATTAAATTACACAAGCAGCTATTTAGAGTAAAAATTTGCTATGAACCTGATTTACCTAAAGAAACTTGTTTTTGGTTGACTCTCCTTCGAGATGACTTTAAAAGGTCTGCTTGGTCAGAGTGGTCCAAGAGAAAGAACTGTGGTATCAGAAAACCTGGGCTGCTTTGGTTCAAGTCAACTTATGACCTTGGGCAAAGTAAGCCTCTATTTCCTTGCTGGGGAAAGCGGGGCAGCAGAGGGGGAGGACAGACATCCTAGGAAAAGGAGCCAACTAAGGGTCTTTCTAGCTCCAGTCTTCTCTGACCTCATCTCTAAAATGTGAATATAGTCATTCCTCTTGCATCTATGACTTCATAATTCTAGGTGACAAGTTCTGATCTTCTGCCTGTGCCAAGTGGGAAATACAAACCTACATTTCCAAAAGTTTGCTATGTGCTACTGTGCTGCTGAAAGCCTGTTAGCACCTACTTCCTAACTAGGTTGTCAGGCAAAACAGCAAACATGGTAACTTTCAGATCTTGAGATGTATATACTGGCTTGCACTTTAGAAAGGAGTATAAAATTTTAAATATAGATGTTTGCCCCACCGCCCCCACCTCCCGGAAAAAAAAGATGGCACAATGCCAAAAGTTGTTCCATAGTTCCCTTAAACTAGTAACAACAATACTACCTACACTCTGCTTTCCTAAGACCCAGTCCTCCCAATTAGGAGTAAATCACTCATTCAGGAAAACACATGAACTTCCTTCAGAACCCTGAGACACCCTCAGGAAAGCTAACCTAAGGAAAGCTAACCTAACTACTCATGAGTACATTCATCACCTCTACCGCAAAGGCCAGACCAAGGAGAAGGCACACACTGCAAACCCAAACCACTGCCACGTAGGAGGGCACTGCAGATGCTCACAAACTCTGCACCCTCTCAAAAAGCAGGCATCAGCAAAAAAAAAAAGTGAGCCTCCATCCTCTTTAGTTCAGGGGGAAAGGGTCAGAGGAGGGAAAGAAGAATAAATAATTACAAGATACAGCGTCTTCCTAAGCAAAACATTACTTGGGCACATGAATCTCAGGCTGGGAGCCCACAAAGATGGTATGAAAAGTAATATGCAGGCCCACATTTGATCCCATTAATAAAATGATGCAGTTACGGGTTTGGGGTTTTTTTTTTGAGTCTGATGCAGCATCCTCAAATGTCAAAGAACCAAGGCTGCCTGGAAATCCTGACTGTCACGATCAAGAAAATATTTGACACTGACTTCTTTTGTGCTCTCGAAAGCAACCATGTCAAATTTGAGAGGGATCAACATTAATCAACAATTAAAGCGGCAACGAAGACCTTTTGTTCTGTCAGTCACAAATGTCACACGTGTTACACTTTACCACCAATGGAAAGCCACGGGTTTCACCACCCTCGGGCGGTGTAACCCTCGCCTTCTCGGGGACCTAACTCCTAACCCGGGATGCAGGCGCTGCAAATGCTCTTCTCCACAGTCTGTCCCATTCAGGGCATTCTTGAGCAAAAACTGTATCTTTACAGCAAAAGTAAGAAAAGGATAAACACTAGTCAGAAGACCAACACAAGGATGTTAAAAGTCTTAATCCAGCCAGGATCTGGCCAAAGAAATTCCTAACACCCTATGTATTACAGTTACAGGGTGCAAGCGAATTATCTGAAGGATGGTCAGTTGTAAAAGCCTCAAAGAGCCAACTGAAGCGCGGGTCTGCCTTTCTATTCTCTTTCAAGGTGGGACTGCCAACTGTTTTTAAAAGTACTATTTCAACAACAACAACACCACCAACAGTTTCTCAATTTTAGGTTACTCAATACCCAGCTGCAAACTACCAGAACACTCCTCGGGTCCCGGCAGAGATGACAGCTGGGGAGGGGAGGAATCTTGTTTTACTTCTTCTTTGAAAGAGAAAGCAAAAATACCCTCAGAAACTCATCCTGCAATGCTACACAGTTCATTCATTAAACAACAGAATCCAGCGGATTCCTAGCAGTATAACTGAGAAGTCAATCCCAAGGAAGCCTCCCACAAGAAAGGCTCTCCACAGAGCTGCAAAGGGGGTGAGACTAGAAACCCCATCAGCACAGAGTAAACCAGAGCGCAAAAGCAGTGCTCAGGGCTCTGACTAGCCCCTGAAAGCATGGAGCAGGCCTCCTTCAGCCTCACACATCCTCTGCCTCCTGGACAGGGATCTGCTTTATTTAAAGGATGGCAAATAGAAAACGGATTCTGGACAACTTCCCCACCCGCTGGAAACCCCATGCAGCAATCACACGCACCAGTAGATGGCAGTGGAGAGTCTTCAGACACCAGGTCTGGGCTCAACTCTGAAAAGGGAATTTGGACTTTAGCAAATTTATGACAAGCCTGGCATTAACCAACGTTTAGTACCTGCACTAAAATCTAACAGCAGGCTAAAAACCCAGCCACTGTTTATAGAAAGTAAGAGAAGAACAATGTTAGCAATACCCTTTCACCCAACAACTCAATTACAACTCAAGCTCCTTGCCTGTATATAGGAAATAGACAGCAGCTCACAGTGCAGCATTTTATACACTGAATACACACCTAGGGCTCAAGTCCAGGGGACTGTTTTCTGAAATACATTCCCTGCTCTAAAAGTGATTTTTACCACTCAGAAAGGCAAGAAAAGGCAAAACCAAAGTAACGTATCGTGGTTCTCACAGGCTTCATTCCGGGGTTCTGACAGAAATCTGTTTAGCAGGCTAAAACACAGTCACGCGTAATTTTCCAAACATGGGTGTGTCACTTATGCTTTTCGCCACTCAGAGTGCCGAGGAGAGTTTGTTCCGTGAGGAAGCAACGCACTGTAACCCACACTCTCCTTCTGAATGTCTGTAAGAGAAGTCCTGGGCTTAGGACAGCAGCCTAACACAGAAAACATGACCATAATGAAGGAAACTGTTAGCCACTAATGAACCTAAGAACCATTACCCTCCCCACCCCCAGCCTGGCCCGGCGCTGGTGCTGTGTGACCCTGGAGTTTCGGTGCGTTCTCCCGATGAGAAGCGGGAGCTGAGAGCATCCCAGGCTCGGCGTCTGAGGGACACAGGCAACAGTGGCACAGAAGCTTAAACCACCACCCAGGAAACTGTACCAACTCAGAGGCGCTAAGATGGAGCCAGGGCACAGAAATCACTTTCCCTTCTAACAAGGCTTAGAATACTCTGAACAAACGCTGAATTTCTACCAGTGTTCAGGGCCGCACAAGGTAACCAGGGCAGGTCAGGAAGCAGCACTTCCCACCGGCACTGCTCTATCAAATCAGATGAGTGACCTCTCAAGCCAGACAGGCCGGGGGAATGGAGGCCGACTCGCACCTTCCAACCCAGACACAAGCCGCTCATCCACACTCCTGACACCCACCCTGGGGAGGGCCTAAGACGCCCCTTTCCAGAATAAAAGCCGACCTCAGTTCTTCCTTGCCAGCCACCTGGGAGTCCCAGACTGACTCTGCAGGATAGAAGCCCACTGGCTCTACACCTGAAGTCAGGGGGCGCTAGGTGGTAAGGGCCATGTCTGTGGGTGGCAGCAGATGACAAGCACTCCAACGTCTGCCGGACACACAGGCCCGCCACAAACATGTGTGGCTCACACGTACCCTCACAGGAGTCTGGCGACAGTGTCTGTTGACTAGATCGCACTTCCATCACAAGACTTCTCCAAGAGGGGAAAAGCCAGGCTGACTCACAGGAGCCTGTTATGTCATCTTATATCCATTTAACAAACACAACCTGCTGTTAATAAGATGTTACATTTGTATTTGCTGAGATGCTATAAAAGCAGCTCAAAGGGCTTTCAAAGGATTTGAGCAAAGCCAGCAGCAGAAACCCCAAGAGGCGAGATTGGGGGTACACAGAAATCCAAACAAGCCCTTTCCTTCACCAGGTGCAGTTGATGACTAGTTACCCCTTTCCATCTGGGACATTCAAATACCCTGACAAATTCTGATTCCCACTGAGCTCCAGGAAACAACCAGAGGAAAGTCCAACCCCTTAGGCAGGACTCAAGATAAACCCCCAAGCTGTATGCACCATCACTTCAGCAACTCCAAAGGACTGAAAGACTTCCAGTTCAATTAAGCCCTTCATTAATCCTTCCTGCTCGAGCCCATTTGTCTGTAAACAGGAAACAATGAACCCTCAGGGCAGCTGCCTGCAATGCGGCTCATCTCCAAGGAAGGCCGCAGGTACGCCTGCTTGCTGTCCCAAGGCCTCCACGAGGCCAGGTTCCACTCATTTTCTCCATGTGGTGTTACAAAGAGAAGGGTAGTGAACAGAAAGGAGAGAGAGGAGGGAAAGAAATGGAGAGAATCCAAAGTTTCTACATGATCCTAATTAACTGTGAAAATTGAGGGTTGGGGGTATGCTTGAGTAGAGATAATCTACCAGATAGAAACCAGAAACCACCAATAGTAAATAAAAGGAACTGTCAACAACGTTTATGAGCTACAAGTTGAAAAAGTGACTAACCCTTGAGATTGTCTTCTTTAACCCCCAACTCAAACCCAGCTTCCGCGGGTCCCGCCGCACCAGGAAGATCAGCGTCTGTGATGCTTCCCATCAGTGGGTCTGCCGTCTTCCTGCGCTCTCTCCCTCTGCAACTGACTGAAGAGACACTCGGCCAAGGGAGCTTCCTTTCTGCTGCCGCTCACTGCGCTACGTCACCAGCACAGGTGAGCCACCTCTGGAGAGGAGAATCCCAAGGCTCAGTTTAAGGGCACCCTTGGCAGCTCAGTGGAAGAACCCACCTCCCAACGCAGGAGGCGCACGTTCGATCCTGGGGTTCGGAAGGTCCACTGGAGAAGGGCACAGCCACCCACTCCAGTATTCCTGCCTGGAGAATCCCATGGACAGAGGAGCCTGGCGGGCTCCATGGGGTTGCAGAGTTGGACACAACTGAACGCCTGAGCACACTCCAGCCGCAGTTTAAGGGAGGGTGCTGTGGGGATGACAGGAAGGAGGGGGTAGAGCAGAGAAAACCTGTCACATTTTCCCAAATGGTCAGAACACGTGGTGTGCCGAGGCATCATGGAAACCAATGACATCCTTCCCGCCTCTGCAACCAGATGATTAACTCAAAGAAACAGAAGCGCAAGCACCTCCCGCCACCCCACCCCCATAGCTGGCTTTAGCAAAATGTCAGGGAGGTGAGTTGGACGGACCTGAATCCTGTTCATAAAGATGCGGGTGGCAGGCCGTGGGGGCCAGGAGGTGCAGAGCTAATCACTTCAGAAGGAGTCTCTCCAGTTCCACCAGCCTAAACATGCTCTTTGATCAAAGAACCATCGGTCTTCCACTGTGTCAATACAATGCCAAACATCACCCTCCCAGCCATCCATCAGCCCTGGGAAGGGCTGCAAGGCCCCACCTCCACCAATCTGTAAATAAGCCTGTAGAAGAACATTTCCAGCCTCTCCCCTCCCACTCCAAAATACCCTCAGAGACCAGTGATAACAACCTCACAAAGATGGCCAGCAGCTGACCCTGGGAACCCACTGGGTTGCAGAAAGATGGTCAATTCACTTTCCCAGTTTAGTCCCTATCTGTGCTCCTCCCCAGGTTTATCTTTGTCTCCTATTTCACACAATTCCAGATATCCCAGATTTTATCCAGTGCTTTCTGAGACGGGTTAGTTGACCTGAGACGCAGAGTACAGCGATCTAACGTCACGGGTTATTGCTGTTCACTCAGTCACGCCTGACCTCTACGATCCCACGACTGCAGCACGCCAGGCTTCTTCTGGTGAGTGAGTGGTTCAGCACACCCTGTTCTTCACCATCTCCCAGAGTTTGCTCACACTCACGTCCACTGGGTTGGTGATGCCATCCAACCATCTCATCCTCTGTCACCCCCTTCTCCTAACCCTCTACCTTTCCCAGCATCAGGGTCTTTCCACAGGGGTTCCCCTCACAAATTATTGTTTTCCTTTTTCATGCTACACAAGTTTAAACACAGAAACTGTTACATGAAGTAATTCTACAGGTAGAAACAGAATGCACTGTTGGCACTGTTGATGCCACCAGGTAAGTCAGACCTCCGTGTTCTAGATTCCCAGGGAACTGGCAAACGCCTTGCCGTCCACACCTGCCTTTGAAGTGTAGGCCTCTGGAGCAGGACAATAGACCACAGGGCCTGGGCCACACCAGGCAGCCGGCCCCACAGTCACTTCCCTCTGGGACAGAAACAGACTCGGGAACCAATCACTCACCAGAAGACAACTTTCCAGGAAGAAAGGTACAGTTTATTCCTTCCTGACCTCCCTGCTCAAAGCAAACAACTACAAAGACAACCTAACACCCCGGGGCTTCTGGGCTGATTAGCTCCACAATGAAACAATAAAACCAGCAGGTTAGAGAGCAGAGGTGTAGGGAGCAGCCAGGCTCCCATGGGCCCGAGAGCTGAGTGGGGGCCCTTTAAGAGCCCCCCACAGCCCCAAATAGATAGGGAAAAGGTGACACTTTATGTATTGGGGCTCCAAAATCACTGCAGATGGTGACTGCAGCCACAAAATTAAAAGACACTTGATCCTTGGAAGGAAAGTTATGACCAACCTAGACAGCATATTAAAAAGCAGACATTACTTTGCCAACAAAGGTCCATCTAGTCAAGAGCTATGGTTTTTGCAGTAGTCATGTATGGATGTGAGAGTTGGACCATAAAACATCCTAAGTGCTGAAGAATTGATGCTTTTAACTGTGGAGTTGGAGAAGACTCGTGAGAGTTCTTTGGACCACAAGGAAATCCAACCAGTCCATCATAAAGGAAATCAGTCGCGAATGTTCACTGGAAGGACTGATGCTGAAGCTAATACTCTGGCCACATGATGTGAAGAACTGACTCACTGGAAAAGACCCTGACGCTGGGAAAGATTGAGAGCAGGAGAAGGGAATGAGAGAGGATGAGATAGTTGGATGGCATCATCGATTCAATGGACATGAGTTTGAGTAGGCTCCAGGAATTGGTAATGGACAGGGAGGCCTGGCATGCTGCAGTCCATGGGGTCACAAAGAGTCAGACACAACTGAGCGACTGAAGTGAACTGAACAGTCCCAAAGCCTGAAGGCAGACCTTTAAGGAATTTACAGAAGGAAACAGACACAGCAAGTGAAGACTCTCAGCCCTCCAGACTCGCATCCTTCCAGGAACCTAACTCATTTTAAGTGACTGTGAAAACAAAGTACAAATACTTGACAGGGAAAAACGTCCTGAGAAGGACACTTTGTGGCAAGGCTGGGGAGAAAAGAGATCCCTCGCACACTGCCACTGGGAGAGTGGACTGGTGCAGCTAACTCTGCACAACACCACGGAGGTTCCTCAAAAAAGGAGCATAACTACTAGGTGATCAAGCACTTCCACGTGTGGGTGTCTACTCGAAGGAAATGAAGTCACTGTCGCAGAGAGATGCCTGCGACCCCATATCCACTGCAGCTTTATGTACAGGACGAATGGGTAAAGAGCACATGTGCGACCCGTGTACTGGAATAGTATTCAGCCATAAAAAAGGAAGCTCTGCCATTTGTGACAACATGGATGGTTGCCCAGGGGATCACACTAAATCAGACAGAGAAAGAGCAACACTGTGTGATCCTTATAAGAGTAGACGGGCGCGCGCGCGCGCGAGAGAGAGAGAGAGAGAAAGAGAGAGAGAGAGAGATCTAATGTGCACCATGGCGACTATAGTTAATACTATATCATATACTTGAAAGATTAAATTAAAAAATAAAAGTGCATTAAAAAATGAAAGTGCGTGAGGCAACAAATTCACTAACTAAGCTTACTGTGGTAATCGTTCCATAATATATACACACACCAAATCAGGCTGTACACCTTGAACTCTGCACAAGGATATATGTCAATTACATCTCAATAAAGTTGGAGGGTGGGGGTGGGGGGAGAGAGACAGGACAGGACCCAATGACTAACATTCAAATGTAACCTAACATCCCAGAAATTTAAAATAAACTAGCCAGAATGAAAGATTTAACTTGGTATTAAATCAAGCATTTTTCTATTAAAACAAACCCAAATGTATTCATGGAGCAGAAAGAAAAAATTAAAGACAGACCACAAAATGTCAAAGAAATGTCCCAGATACAGAAAGCTAAGGAACTCGATTCTATTGTTGACCATCCATCTTCTCATGGCCCCCAGAAAGATGAGGAAACAGTGGTTCAAGACAAGTATTTGGTGACCTGAACAGGATTAAGCCACTACTGAATACTCTTAGAGAACGCACGGTAACATTCTGTCAAAATACTTGAATTAACAACCCATGGAATGCACATAATGGAATTTTGAGGCACTTGGATAAATGAATGGGTTCATGGCCTGTTGAGGGGCAGGGAGTGGGAGGAGCCTCTGTTGTCATGGTGACTGTAAACCAACGCATTCCTTTCCACACTTGACAGTGGTTAAAATAAACACAGATGGGAACTGACCCTGTTTGCCCTCGCACGGATCTTGTGACACTCCCTCTCCCCAGTCATCTCCTGGGGAACTGCTCCACCCCACTCTCGGTGCACACTTGCTTGCAGGCACCGCCACTCCCAAAAAGAAACCCGCCAGCCGAAAACACAACAATATCACTTTAGAAGATAAAGCCACTGAGAAAATGGAAAAGAGAACATCAGCATACAGCACTACCTTTCACGGCAAACGTGACTAGAAGCATGGATCCTGTGCTCCAAGGGACAGCGACAGGGTTAGTGTCATCTCTCCTCCTCTGATCTAAAACACGACATGCTTTCTAAAGACACAGAAACTGCTGGGCACACAGTGAACAGTGGAGACAGACTATGGAGGTGTGTGTGTTTTACGGGCAGACTGCCCCACTGGGTATAAATTAAATTAAATCCTGTGCAAGCCGGAACGTGTGGAATCAGGGCAAGAACGAGAGGTGCGCTGGCACCTCCGTGTGTACATATTCTCACCCCCACTCCACCGCTGTTGTGCACACACACATTCACACACGGGCCCTGGAAGGGCAGCGAGTAAAAGGCTTGGTAGAATCATGAGAACAGGGATGGGACGGTATCGCACTGTCTGGCTGGAGCCAGAGGCCACACGTGAATACTAAGTAGGAAACAAAAGAAGAAATCAGTTGCAGGAACACAGGGGTGGTGGGAGTTTTGGGGCTCCAACTCTTTGCGAGCCCATGGGCTTCGCAGCCCGCAAGGCTCCTCTGTCTGTGGGATCTTCCAGGCAAGAATACTGGAGTGGGTTGCCATTTTCTCCTCCAGGGGATCTTCCTGGCCCAGGGATCGAACCTGGATCTCCCACAATATGGGCAGATTCTTTACCATCTAAGCCACCAGGGAAGCCCATTGTCCACTTTGGTGAGTGTTTTAGTAGCAGGAAAACACTTCCACTCAGTATGCCCTCAGGTAGGGCACACATACCACAAAGAAACAACTACTTAAAGTCAAATTGCACCAGGAAAAGAAAAAAAAAGAGGTGGGGGTGGGGAAGAGGTAGCGTGCAGCCAGCAACCTGTCTATAAATAATTTCAAATAAACCGCAAGGGAAGGAACGACATCACGGTTCTGTTTCTGCACAAGGCAGATGAACACACTGAGAAAGGAACTGTCTGGAGACACATCAAGACAAAGACCTCAGAAGCCGTCATCTCAAGCAGGCATGGCAAGAGCGGCTAAGGCCCCAGCTTTTTCTATAAAGGGAAAAAGAGGGCAGAAAGACAAATTCGGACCACGCTGCACCCAAGGGGCTGAGTAAAGGTTTGTTCAAAGGTGAACCCAAAGCAGAAAGCAACAAGATGATCACAGCTCACCGAAGGAAAGAAAAATCCGATTCCCTGAAATTCTTACTTAAAGGAGTCACACAGACTATCAAGTGGCGACCAGGGAAAATACGGCTGAGAGATCAAGTCTTTGAGGAGCAAAGGCTGAATCTACTAATGACAGCTAGCAGCTCCCAGATTTCTGAATCGTGGGCATCACCTCTGGCCTTTCACACAGTGACTCCACAGAGAACAGTTATTTAGTATTTGGTGAAGGACAGTAATATGCCCAGAGCTTTAAACCATGGAAAGCACTTAGTCCAGTGGCTATCGGACTGATCTGCCAGCCAGCAGCAGGAGAATCGCCTGCAAACTCATTAGAAACGCAAAACCTCAGACCAATGGAATCAGAAACTGGTGGGGGAGGAGGGAGACACTCCACAAGCTGTGTTTCAGCAAGTCCTGCAGGTGGTTCCCTGCACACTCAGGTGGGTTAGAGCCAGCCCTGTAAGGTACTGTGGTCACCACTGATCAGACAATCAAAGGGGGGCGCAGAGACTTTAGGTGGCTGTCAACAGCACAGTAGCAAGTATCTCCATTATTCCTACACTTTGGCTCTCTCCACTGCACCATGCTACAGGGGAATCCTGTCGGTGGTGCTGGACACGGAGGCCCGTTTAAATGGTGAGGCAGCTGGCGTCGAAGATCTACTTCCTATTTTAAATGAACAAGACCAGATTGAGTCCAAAGTGATTTTAATTCTCGATTGTCTTCTCACTTTTTGATAAACTCTACATTCAAAGGTGGCACCATAAATGGGCGCTGCTCCCAGTGGGGCTGGCCTGCCTGCTTAGCCAGGCGTGCCCTGCAACAGGCTCCTGACTGCTCTTATTTGCTAAGAGAAGTGTGTCCCTTCCCTCTGGCATGTGTGGCTACCGGCTCAAGGGGCTTTCAACAAAAGCAGTTTCTAGGTTCCTAGATTAAGGATCAACAATGGAGAGAGCCTCTCTGGGAAACCCGTGGATGTCACTCTCCAGACTGACATCTCTAAGTCCCTTCATTTCTCACATTGCTTCCGTGAAAAAGAAAATTATACTGGCCATTTTCAATACCTCCTTTGTGTACAAATTTCATTGTTTTAAGTATGAATTTTAAAGTATCTTTCTGGGCAAACACAGCAGAGTGATGAACATGGGCAAGAGCAAGTATCTATCCTCAAACTGCTGACATACTGAAGTGTGTCCTGTTCATGTGAGAGGGCTTCCCCAATGGCTCAGCAGGTAAAGAATCTGCCTGCAATGCAGGTGGGTTGGCTCCCTGGGTCAAGAAGACCCCCTGGAGAAGGAAATGGCAATCCACTCCAGTATTCTTGCCTGAAAAATCCCATGGACAGAGGAGCCTGGCAGGCTATAGTCCATGGGGTTGCAAAGAGTGGGACATGACTGAGCAGCTAAGCATGCATGCCCATCTGAGGCTTGAGCAAAGAAATCTGAACAACATGGGAAAGCACTTGTTGGCCCCACAGGTAGTAGGCGCAGAGACGGCGGCAGTGATGGAAAGGGCCCCAGAGAAGACAGGTATGAGCACGCCGTCGCCGTGCTCGCGGGCATCACTTGCCACGACCTTCAGAACACAGAGCCCTGCAGCACTGACAGAAAGCTGCACGGCCTCACCCTCTCGCTTCAACAACAGCCCGAACTCAGGGCAGGAAGGCACCTTTCAGGAGACACACGGAATCCGGCTGTGCGGACAAGATCAATGGACATTTTGAGTCGCTTCTAAATCAATGCAAACATTACTAGACATTCTCACCGTGAGGATCCCCAGTGTCTAGTCCTTCCTAAGCCTTAGATTTTTCAGCTATGGCCCAGGACATCAGATGATTCTGAAGGGCTCTATTTACCCCGGCCTTGTTCCATGAGACTGGAAGGCAGGAGGCCTGAGAAATGAAGAATCAGGGGAAACATTACAGCCAAAGAGCGCCAACCCCTCCTAAGGGGAATAACTACAAGCTCCAGAAAGGCCAAGTGCCAGTCCGCATTACACAACGGCATTTGCCAGAAGACCAAGCCCGACTACAGTGCAAACGGTCTGCAGGCTGTCACAATGGATGCCAATGTGGTTCTTGGGGGCATAGGAACAGGCTGAACAAATCTGCAATAATGTTCTCGAGAAAGAAGGACTGAAAACAGCATACATTTTATTTTTTTTAACAGCATACATTTTAAAACTGCTAGATTCCCATCGTGCACAGTTCCAAGATAACAGGGGGAAAGCAGCGAGTAAGTTAATGAATACAGCATAGGGTAATCATAAAGTTCTCCCCTCCCCACAACACTGGCCTGAATTGTGCCCGTGGCTATTTGAAGCACCCTCTACAGACCACTCCTTTCCCGAGAGGCTACAGCAGCCACAGTGGGCACTGGCTTGGAAAGAAGGCCCAGGAATCCTATCACTGCCAGATAAGCAGGCAGTGACAAAAACAGCCTTCCCACGAGATAACCACCAATAACCACTAAATGGATTTACATCCGAAAACACCAGAGCGATGCCTGCTTCATGTTATTTTTTAGTTATATTATCAGAGAACAATTTACTTGACTCAGTAAAGCAGCTGCCTATATTATACTGTTATATACTCCACAAAGAACATGCTATGAAAAAGTACTTCCTATGAAAGAAGCAACATCTCACAAAGTTCTCCATTCGTCTCCAAATATGTCTGAAACCAAGTATGAACAATAGGACAAAGATTCATTTTTAAGACCTAGCTCTTGTTTTCCTTTTCTGTTTTCAGTCTCTCTACATTTATTATAAATGGTAAACACCAGGAATTAACATTAATGCCAATTCCATGTAATTGAAGCTTTCTATAAAGTGATTATATGTACTTTTCAACCTTTACAGAGTAAATTTGCTTCAAAATCTACACGTCAAGAACACAGACAGAAAGTTAAGTCTTCGACCTCTGGGAAAGCGAAGATTGGAGAAGGTAACAGAGTAAGGAAAAGCCAGGTCTATTTATCACCATCATTGAAAGAATGTTTACTATCATGGAATTCGATGACCCAGTGAAGTATCTTAAAATACTAAAGATCCTAGAAAATAGTCGTCAACACTAAGCTAGAGCCATAGGGCCTTCAGACGAGACGGCATTTTTGCCCCTTCACTTGGCATCACCAAGTAACAACTGCTGGCATAAATGCAATCACCAAAATACTGCAGTAATCTGAGAACCTGCCATGAAAGCAAAGTTAAGGCACTTGCTTATATCCTCATCAGAGGTCACAAGAGAGGCCCCGAGGAGTCATTTTTTACAAGTTATAGTTCAGTTTCTGTATAGACAGGTGTAGAATTTGGGACCCAAGAGATGTTATGGAACCAGAGGAGCAATAAGAAGGGATGAGAAACAAGTTGGGAGGGGACAAAAGAATAGTATACGACTACTACAAACCAGTGTCGTTCGTGTGCTCTAGCCTTTCCTAACCCTTTAAAACAAATACATATGGGCAACACTTCAGACACACACAACACAGGAACAGACACACAAGCACACACACCTACCTTCCAATATGCCGAGAGGACATGAACGATCTGGATAATCCAAATAGGAAAATCTGCTCCCCGAATAGAACGACTCCTTTAGGAAGATTCCCTCTCCATACACTCTATTTGGCTACTCTTAAAAATGTGTTTACCTTTGTAAAAACAGACGAACATACCAGACACTCCGCCAGCCACTGGTACACAAAGATAAACAAGGACAGGCCCATCTGTGAGGGAGCCGAGGGCCAAACCCTCTGAAAGTCACGTGAGTGCAGAAGACATCAGTGACCGCCCAGTGCCCACCCCGACCCCCACCCAACACTGCCTCGGCCAGATGCTGCTGGGCCCACACTCACCCTCCGGGACGGGCTCTGAGCTAGTGGGAGAAGCTCTCAAGTCATTTGGGAGGCTTACACTCTGGAAAGATTCTGTTTCCAGATCAACGCAACTGAACCTAATTTCTTGCCCTATATTTACCTAATTCCAGGGAGTAAAGCCCCATCTATTATTATGATCTCTTCTTTAAATTTCTGAATTTTTCATAGCAGAAACAAACCAAAAGCTTGCTGCAGACAAGTCACTGAAACTGCTGCCTTCCCTCCTTGGTCTGTATGTGAGAATCCCTCCAGCCAAGCGTCTCTCTACCCAGTAGATTTCACCCTCCAAATGAAGGGAAGGGAAGGAAGGAGGGGACGCATAGGGCGGGGGGGGAACAAGAGCACGCTATTCTCATCTCAGCTACAATGATGTGCACTGCTTTTAATTGAGCTGCTAAGCAGCCAAGTAAGGTGCTGACATCAAGGAACGTTCCGCATAAAAAGCCGTGTCTGACAACCCCTGCACAAGCACTCACGTGTGAACCACAAGTGACACTAATGGCTGTCACCCCCTTTGCAAACGAGGTGGCTCCAAACCCAGCACCTAGCGCCTTTCATGTGAGACGTCTGGAACCAGTGTCTCTGTGTTCACTCTCAATTTCATCAAGGACAACTTATGAACTGATAAGACGTTTCTGGGAGGGTCAGATACCACTAAAAAGATCAGGGGCGTGTTTATATTTGCCCTTTGGGGGTAATAAAAGGCAAGGAGGAGAAAAGCACGTGACAGAGATATTCCTATTGAAAATAGGTGGAAGAGCGTCCCTAGAAGAGGAAGGAAGGAAACGGGTACCCAGTTTCCGTGGCAACCACAAAGCATGCTAAACCATCATTTGCATGGGAGGTGGAAGTGATATCCGAGCAATCAGATCTCCGAGGTAACAGATAAAGGAAATGGCCACAGCCGAAATAAAACTGCCTCAAATGAAGTTCTACCCTTTTTCTTAAAACAAATAAATGTGCCAGAAACCTGTGTGCTTACCAGGAACCTCAAGAAAATTCTGGGAGCAGCTGCCCCTTCCCACAAGTACCTAATGATCTGTCCTGGGCAACAACTAATAACCAATTAAATCAAAGGGGTCTTATCCATCTCTAACCCTGCAGAGGACACACATGCTCTGGGACAGCCTCCGTGTTCCCATTCCTTCCTTGACACTGAACTGAAGCCCACGTGAACTGACCTCTTAGGAGAGAGGAACGGGCTCATGCACAAGAACTAAGCATCTACAAAGACGCCTCTACACTGAACGCCTGTCTAGCAGGAAAAATAATGAATTAAGGAAAGAGGGGCCCAGTTTCGCTAATGAAAAAGCTTAACACACAGCTCCAGGAAGGCAGTTAGCGTTTGCATGTGTGCTAGCTAAGTCCTGTCTGACTCTCTTCATGACCCCATGGATGGTAGCCCACCAGGCTCCTCTGTTCATGGGATTTTCTACGCAAGGATACTGAAGTGGGTCACCACTCGCTTCTCCCCAGGAAGGTAAGAATTAACAGTAAATTTGAAAATAAACTGCACACTTCCAGAAAGATGTACCTCTCCCTGCTTTACATTTCCACACTGTGTTACTTACTCCAAATGCAAAATGCTACCCCAACCCAAATTACCCAGGCCAGATATATGGTGCTTTAACATATGCTTCAAAGTGGAAATTCCATCATCACTTTAAAGAAAGGATGGAGCCAACATAAATTTATTCTCATAGTCTCCGAATCAAAACCAGAAAAAACAGCAGTATCTTTCAAATACCTCCAACTCCCTTTCCAATCAGCCAAGACCCTCTTAGGTTTTAGTCAATTCTTCCTTTGGTTCAAAACAAGAAAGCGACCGCCATTGGGGTTTGTTTTGCATTTACCAGGGCTCCCCTGATGGCTCGGTGGTAAAGAGCCCGCCTGCAACACAGGAGACCTGGGTTCCACCCGAGGGTCGGCACATGCCTAGGGGCGGTGAGGACAGCGAGGCCACGGGCGCCCTCTTCTCATCGAGAGGAGCCAGCGCTGTCGGTCAGCCTGCACCCAGCTAACGTGCGTTCCCCGTCTCTCAGCACATCCCGGCTTCGAGGGAGGAGGAGACCAGAGCTAAAGCTCAGCAGGCGCCCACCTGCATTACCGTGATACATCACCGTGTTTACCTCAAAGAACCACCTGAGTTGTTGCAAGAGCAAGGCTGTCTCCCTAGGGTGGTCCAAGGCGAAGCTCACCCACCCTCAGCCCACTGCATCCTCTCTGCGGGCCCAGGAAAGGCGGGGTGGGGTGTGGGGTGCACCCCATTCTCAGTACAGATGACTGCTTAGATCTGCTATGATGGTGGCAATCCTGAGGCATCCGTGAGACAGAAAACCTGGACTGGTGCCTGATATTTTACCCCCACAACCACAGGGGCCCCTTCAAAAGAACAACCAACCTCTTCTCTCAAACGTGTTGGTATAGAAACATTAGGAAGTGTTAGCACAGAAGAGTTAGAAAATACCTCCCGCCCCCTCCAGCCCTCTGGTCATGTCAGGCCATCCAGAAGCAGCCAGCTACAGAGCACAGAGACCCCAGGAGGCCTCAAGGCTCAGCCTCGCCCTGCTCCGCAGGTCTGCTCCATCAGCACGCAGCCCGCCACCCAGCGTGCTCGGCGCCGGACGGACGCCCCGCCACCACATCAGCTGGGGGGCTGACTGCCCTCGGGGCACTGGGACTGTCTCTCCCTGTGATCTCGGCCAAGAAGCTGGTTCCCGACACTCTCTGTCTGGAAGTTACAGGGGTGCCCCACAAGGTCTATCTACAGTCTAAAAGAGTGACGAGTCTACAGAAGGAAAAACTAAGTGTTCGTGTCACCTTGCTGTAGGTTGGCCCAACTCCCCTAGACACCCCGTAGTGTCCCAAAGACGCCGTATCTTCCACAGCGCTCCACACGCTGCATTTGAAATGATCTGCTGCTTCTCTCTGGAGTAGAGATTTCCTGCAGCAGAAAATAAGGCTGAATCTACCATTTCTGAGATCCACCTGGAACCTGGCAACAACTGGAACCTTGAAGAAATGAGTGCTTCTGGCCCCTGCTTCCCTGAGATTCCCACTCCTCTGAGGGTTAAAAAGGCATCACTTTGCCCAGCCCTGAGAATCCTTCCCTGGTGGCTCAGACGGTAAAGAATCTGCCTGCAATGCAGGAGACCTGGGTTCAGTCCCTGAGTGAGGAACGTCCCTGCAGAAGGAAACGGCAACTCACTCCAGTATTCTTGCTTGGAGAATCCCATGGACAGAGGCGCCTGGCAGGCTACAGCCCACAGGGTCTGGAAGAGTCAGACACGACGGAGTGCCTGACACACACAGCATCCTCGGGTCTCTCCCAGTATTTTGAAAGCAGAGCTCGTCTACCCCTCTTCATCACCAGCAGTCCAAGAGGGCTCTTTACTACTCCCCTCATGGTAAAGAAACCATCAACTGGATCCTGAAATAACCTGGGAGCTTCATCTTTTAGCAGAGCAAACCCAAGCCCTTTCTCTGTGCCCCAGTTTTCTCATTCATAATATGGCAAGGAGGGTCAAACACCCATCAAAAGAACTGCTGTGAGAATCAAAAGGACTAATACATGGAAACAATTTAGAATATTTAGAATAGTGACCAGCACACTGTAAGTGCCACATAAATACCTGTCACTGCTGCCCTGCTAAGGGCCAATTCTTTTGGAAGACTGTCTCTCCCATGGAGAGTTAAGAAGAAAAATTGGGGGTGGCTCAGACAGTAAAGTGTCTGCCTGCAATGCGGGAGACCCAGATTCGATTCCTGGGTCGGGAAGATCCCCTGGAGAGGGAAATGGCACCCCACTCAGCACTCTTGCCTGGAAAAATCCCATGGACGGAGGAGCCTGATAGGCTACAGTCCACAGGGTTGCAAAGAGTCGGACACGACTGAGCGACTTCACGTTCACTTTCACTTTCAAGCAACAGAAAGGCTCTCAAAGGGGCCTGAGCTGCCAGTCTATTCAGTTCTAAAAAATTCTTCTGCCTATTTCTAATCAAAGGTCTAGTTAAAAGACCATGCTAGAAAAAAAACATGTCTCACCTTAAACCATCTAAACTGAGAGGATCAATTAGTGATGTCTCCCACCAAGCAGTCACTTGATAAGATCAAGAGGTCTCACTTGCCATCAGGCATGCATACACACAGTTCCACATGTGCTACCCAGGGACTCTGCATCACCCCAAGAGTTTAGAAAATCTCACAGACACCACGGCCTTGGGAGGCTGCCTTCCGGTCCTGGGGATGGTGGCCTCATGGAATGTGAGCCCTGGTGCTGCCATTCACCTAGAAACAGTGCTGGGCCAGAGGTGAAGTCAGGAGTCGGGGTCAGGAGGCTAAAGCCACGAGTCCACAGGGCCAGAAGGGGGAAAACAGAGAGAAGCAGCAGAACGGTTCTCCCAGGAGAGGACAGACTGGAGAAAGCAGGTAAGGAGGCTCCCTGCATCTGAGGACAGGGAGCCCAGAAAAGGACGGCAGCACCAGGCCGTGCAAACACAGCTGCCAGGAGCCCTGGGACACTCTCCTCCAGTCCCGACTTCCCAGGCCTCCTGACCCTGGCCCTAAGAAGACCAGGACAGTGAGAGTCAGCTGGGGATCAGCAATGACACCCTTCCTCCAGCTCCTGCCTCCCCCCTCTCCGACCCAGGATAACACACAGGGGCTCAGGCCAGGGGGCAGTAAAGCACATGGGCACCCTCAGCCCTGCTTATCCTGGTCTGGGTGCTGAGAGTGTGCCTTTGCTAGAGTGCCCTTGTGGGTAGAGGGTGCAAAGAAAACATTCCAAAGGGAATCTGCAACCCACCCTGCCATTTATGCCAAACAAATCCATGTATGTTCCACAGAAGGGTCCTGGAAAACATGAGCCCAAGGTTGCTCAGTCACCAAGGAACCTCAGTCCCCACCCAGTTCCAGATTACTCTAAGCTCCACCTGCTGCCTCCTCCAACAACTAACTGTGCTCCACCCCGCCTCCCCAGCCACCCAGATCCTCCTGCAGACCTGGGCTGCACCTCCATAAAGTGTGTGGCGAGGGACTTCCCTGATAGCTCTCTTTGGCAGTACATATACTAAAATCGGAACGATACAGAGAAGATTAGCATGGCCCCTGCGCAAGGATAACATGCAAATTTGTGAAGCGTTCCATGTTTTTTGGCATTCCCTTGCGGCTCCGCTGGTAAAGAATCCACCTGCAGTGCGGGAGACCTAGGTTCCATCCCTGAGTTGGGAAGATCCGCTGAAGAAGGGAACAGCTACCCACTCCAGTGTTCTGGCCTGGAGAATTTCACAGACTGTATACACCTTTTTTGGACACTAGTCATGTGCATAGTCAAGAGGGCCTAACATGGACAAGCAACACACAGGTGGACTCCACAAGATGCTTCGTTAAATGAGAAAAGGGTCTGCTTCTTGTAAACCAAAGCAATGCAGAAGACTGTTCTGAAACCCCCAAATCACACCACACAGGTAACAATCTGCCAGTTAAAATTCCAAGAGAGGAAGAGGCAACAGGGAATCCCATAAACCTCCATAAATGATGTCATGTGCAAAACCAGTCAGACGTTATATTGATTATTAAAATAGTTTCCACGGTTCCTCAGACACCAGGGCCAGGCCCCATGTCACCAAGGAGGATGCAGCAGAGTGCGCCTGCCAGTATCCTGAATGGGATCGGAAAGGTCTGAACAAAGCCTGGGGATGCTGTTAGAGGGAAGAATGAACCTCATCATGGGGGGGGCGGGCTGTGGGGGGTGTGGCGAGCACATGCCATCCTGCAGGGGACAGTGAGAACCCTGGCTCCTGCAGCTCTCCACCATTCAACTGGAGTCACCGACCTTCAGGCTCACCTTGGTGGCCACTTAATCAGGGTATGCAGAGCCGAGAGACTCAATCTCCTCTCCAAGCTTGAACAGCAGGAAAGGAGAAGGAATGCCCTGAGCAGGCACCACCCCCTTTGCCTCTGAAACCCAACCACCAGGTGAAAAGCATAACCTTCAGAGGGATGGAGGAAGGGCCCACTATCATCACAAAGTCATCATGGATTTATCCGGAACAGTCACTTGAAACAGAAGCCAGTTAGGGCCTCAGATGAATTTCTACTACCAACATGCTCTGGATGGAGTAACATTTTCTATTTATAAGTCAACCGCTTCTTTATTTTGAAATCTTCCCTTTGATTGCATCAGGGCCTACTTATGCAATTCACTTTTTTTCTTTTTTGATGACTAATTAAACATAAGGTTGTGACTGTGACTAAGACAAAGTGCAAACATGGTAGTTACATTTCCTGTGCTGTTTCTCTCAGTCAACATTCAGAGAACAGATAGGAACTTCTGCTTCCGGCTAAGACAGAGCGATAGGGACAGGAATCCCCCTCTGGCCTGAAGAAATGAAAATCCACACCAGACAATGGGCATCACACAACAAAACCCTGTGGTTCATGAGACATAAATGACTGCCCAGAGACAATTTTCAGGCCAGAGCACATGGAGGGGAATGCAAGAAGAATCCAGAGGAACCCCTGAATTGGGGAGAAGGACTGAGATTTTGGGCAGGAACAAAATGTATAGGATGGAGCACTGAAGAAGCCAAAGCCAGAGAGAAAACTCTGGAATCTGCTGAGGACCCTCCTCAAGTACTTGCTGAGGACTAGTGAAAACACATGTGCAGGAAGTACCCAAGGAAAAGTACCACGAGCAAGGACCACAGGGAACACTCTCTAAACCCCACCCAGGGCTGAGAACCATGCTTTGCCAAAATGGCTCACATAACTCACAGGGTTCTCCCTGAGCAGTTGGGAAAACCTACCCCTATACCAAATACTGCTCTCTGGCCCTACCTAACAAAGCATAAAAGGCTCAAAGTTTCCTGGTAACCTAATCATACCCTAGAGCAACGTTTGAGAAGAGTCAGAGAGACACAAACATACCCAGAACCCAAAAGAAGAAAGCTCATGATGCCTGGCATCCAACCAGGAGCCACAGGGCAAGCAAAACAGGAGGACATGACCTGCGTTGAGCGGAGGGACATCAATTAAGCCAAACTGACCCCTAAGTGACACAGATGACAGATTAGCAGACAAAGACACCGATAACATCTATTATAACTCCATTCCCTATGTTTAAGAAGGTAAAGATTAAGCTGTATCAGGACAGACAATAAAGACAATTAAAAAGACAACAATGTCTGCGGTGAAAAATACACGTCTGCAGATTTTAGACCCAAACGATCTAAAATGAAATACACAGAGGAAAAAAAAGACTGGAATAAAATGAACAGAGCAGAGCATCCATGAGCTGTGAAAACCACCTAGAGTGCCTGGATACACATGCACCTGAGCTCCCAGCAGGTGAACACATGTGCAAACTGTAGCTACTGAAATCTTTCCCAAAACTGATAACGTCTACAGAACGGAGAAGCTCCATGAACCTCAAACACAAGAATCAAAGAAAACTATATGAAAGTATATTGCATGATGGTGTGCGTGTTCAGTCATGTCTGACTCTTTGTAACCCCATGGATTGTAACCACCAGGCTCCTCTGTCCATGGGATTTTTAAGGCAAAAATACTGGAGTGGGTTGCCATTTCCTTCTCGAATTACATGATAGATTAAAACAAAAACAAAAAACCTTTAGAAGTAGGCTTCTTGCCAGATACTCACTACAAGCCACAAGATGGTGGAGCTCTACCTTCAACAAATTCCAGGGGGACGGGAGGAGGAGGAACTATTGACCTACAATTTTATACCCAGCAAAAATACCTTCCAAAAATGGATGAGAATTTCTTTCAATTGCATATGATTCTACAACCCCAGTAAAAAGATTTTTTTTTAAAGTGAGGGTGAAACAAAGACCATATCAGACATAAAAAACATGAAAGATTCATCCAACAGCAGCAGCAATTAGAAATGTTAAAGCCCTACAACCAGAACCCAATGGAAAATAACAGAAATCCATTTAGATCAAAAGGAAGGGAGGAGGAGCACCAGAAATGAGAACTGTGTGGGTCAACTGTGCAGGCAAGCAGGCTAGACCTGGCTCCATTTACATTATTTACATTTATTTAAATCCACAGATTATTTTCTGTGGTTATTAAAGGTGCCACATAATATTCAGTTCCTCAATTTTGCCCCTTTTCTACTTTCTGTAAATAGAAAACATGTTTCTGTCAAGATAGGTCTGAATTCAATAGCGCATAATGCTACTAATGCATTCTGTTCAACAAATATGTAAAAACTACCAAGGCTTTGAAAATTCTAATTCTTACGGAGGGTCACATCAAGTAACTCCTATTTCTAACACTGAGTGCTGCCAAGCAAGTATTCTATGCATTTGGGTCTATCTTCCTTCTAAACTTGGAGGTAGCAAAGTATTTTATGTTAACACAGTAACTCAGAACAGAAATAAGAAAAACTTAAATTTGACAATTCAGCTATAAAAGGAATACCCATTAAAAGCCTAGGGGAATTCTCATCATCCTGAACATATATTCATCTCCAAAACTTAAAACATCACCACGTCTTCAACCTTAAAATAACGCTCCACATTCAGAATCCGATCTCCTAGAGCAGGGCTGTCTTTGAACTCCGTAACTCTTACACCACCAAAGGCCTAAGTAACTAAAATACAGCAGCTCTTTAACAGAAAGAAAACACTTCTGTCCCTGCAGAGGCATGGTCCACACTTTTTTCAAAAAAACTACATGGTACACTTTAAAAAAACAAAACAAAACAAAACTACTCTTCATGTAGTTTGCTTTTTAAAGTATGTCAGGGCATCTTAGTATTAAGTACTATCAAAAACAGGGACCACCCCCAAGGGCTTGTGTGTGACTGGCAGGTGAATAGCCCAGACAGCACCTTTACAAACTACAGCCTGGCCCCCTCGTGCCTGCTCTGTGTAGGCAAATACCTGGTCACACCAAGCTTTACAGAAGAAATTCACACTCTACCATTACAGTCCTTCCTGTGACTCAGTAACTTAAAAAAAAAAAAAGAGGGACACACACCTACACTTTTCCATCAACCCACAGACGGTGGTGATGGTGGCGCCATGGAGAAAAGACATGAATCACAATTTGCATAAATCAAACTCTCTCTAAAGCACATCTGAGAAGTCTTCAATGAGTCTGCATGACCCCATACAGCAATTCATGTGTCACATGGGCTGATGACAGCTAGCACTGTATCCCATACATAGTCCTTATCGGATGCCTGGAAGCTTTTCATGAATCAACTTGTTCAGGACACAAAACCCCTCATGGAGCGGTTACCATCGTCACAGATATCGCACAAATGAGGAAACCGAGGCCCAGCGACACTGCAGAGCCCGCCCGAAAGCATGTAACAGAGAGATGGCAGAGCCAGAAGAGGGCACGTGGTGTGGCTCCCGCGCGCACTCTTAGACACTGAGCCACACCCATGACACCCATGACACATCCCTGAGGACCATCATTTAGAGGTACACCTTGACCAACTTCCCTGGTGGCTCAGAGGTTAAAGTGTCTGCCTGCAATGCGGGAGACCTGGGTCCGATCCCTGGGTCAGGAAGATTCCCTGGAGAAGGAAATGGCAACCCATTCCAGTATTCTTGCCTGGAGAATCCCATGGATTGTGAAGCCCGGTGGGCTACAGTCCACAGGGTCGCAAAGTCTGACACAACTGAGCGACTTCACTTTCACTTGACCAATTTCTCTATACACCTTTCCACCACACAGACAACCCCTATCCTGATCATAAGCACCATTCCAAGCTTCTCACAGTCCATCCATACCTAACAAAATCTGTGCATTCTGGTTTCTAAAAGATATTCAGGTACTTCTTGCAGGAAACACAAATGATAATCAAGTGTAATGGGAGAAGCCATTTAAGGTGGCGGAGGTAAGGGGCCAGGTATGGCCACCAACAAATTCAAAAGGGGTTGGTTAAATGTTGAAAGTCTCTCTAATGTTTCTATTCTAAACAGTAAGAACTAATTACACTATCATTTTTAAACATTAACTTATCAAGTTCATCTACCACAATGATCAAAAGAAACAGAAGACCAACACCCAGGAACCCCCTAATGCCGAGTCCTCCAGACCCTCAATGGCTGGGCTGCTCTGCCTGTCCAACAGGCAAAGACCTTCTAGAGAGGCTGGCTTTTCCTTTCATAAAGAGGAATTTCAGACGATGACCTTTTAATAACTAAGAGATTCCTTTTATTTTTGCCTCAATATAGGAAAATAAGTCCTTTGGAACTCTAGATTCTATTGCTTGCTATGTGCCAAAAAACCCCCAACTTAAGTAAACCCAATGGCAGCAACTACACAGGAGCAAACATAGCTTAAGGGGTTTCCGGTAGAAAATTAACAGTGCAAACATATGAGATGTTTTGACTAAAGACTTAAACATGTTACAAGCATCAGTCAGATAATGGAATTGCTTCAACTTGCAGGCTGAAAATTTAGGGCAAGGTCTAAACTGAGGCTGGCATAGTATACACTTAAGATTTCAATTTTTCTTAAGAAAGTCAAACACATAAATTCCCTTTCTTCCCCCCACTCTAACCAAGACAAAAGCCATTATTAACTGGTGACCCTAAAAACATGTACCTAAAAAGAGCAATTAGTTGTACAAAAAAAGCAAGCATTCATATCATTCTAAAGAGAGGTGTAACACTTTTTCCAAAACAAATACATGACTCTGGAATTTTAGGACTCAAGTGTTCTCTCCCAGAAAGTTCAAAGGTCAACCGAGAATACAAGTGGTCCATCATAGAAGATGTTCTCTGCATGAGTATTTTTGGGAATTTTAGACATCAGGTAAAAAGCAGAATCTAGTCAACAATCTGCCCAATGCTTGAAGCAACATTTCAAAATTACCATTTAGGTAGTTACTCTGGGCTTAGGATCAGCAGACACAACATAACTTCTTTAAAAAGGTATATTATGTGTAAGAAGCTTTGGCACTTAAGTCTGACAGTAACTGACAAAGCTCCAGGAACTCGGATTCCAGATCCTAGGATCTGCCTGACAAGGCAGGGCATGTACCATATAGTTTATACTAAATGTTCATGCTAAATACCAACAAGCAATCAAAATGAGCTCTTTTAAAGCCAAGAAGTAGTAAAAGTTATTTTTTATTTGCTGTGTACCCTGCAACACAACCAGACATTTATGCCCTAACTACACTATCCCTTCGTAAACAACAAAGCTCCCTTCTGCCATGCGGGCCATCCCAGACCAGCTCTGAAGGTAGCTTAACCTGTCAAACCTGAATCTATACTATATCCCTGGGTAGATTTCACTAGTAGAGAGTGATCGTAACTCCCCAAAATGCTGTCACAAATCCTTAATTCAGTAAAACAGGGTACTCAGCACGCTAATAATTAAACAGATTAGCAATGGGTTAAGTTTTCCCTAAGTTCCCCGGAACAAAGTTTCTCTTTTCTGGTGCCCTGGAGAATTACAGCTAATTGACTGATTTGCACACAGCTGCCACACAGCACTGCAGTGCCCTGTGCAAAGAGGAAGCCGGCCGGCAGCACTACCATCAGAGAAAGGAACCCTGAGCCAGGAACAAAGGGCTCCCCACCCCAAGAGAATGAAGCTTGATGACCTTGTCTTCATAACCCTTTGCTGACCAATCCCAGCAGAGGTGAAGGTGATGGCCAGCCACAAAGCTAAAGTACTGGTCACTGTCAATTCCAACCACAATCACAGAATTCTGTCCTCCAAACACAGATGAACATGATGCTAGCTACACAACTGTCCCCCCCAACCCCACCCACGTTTGGAAACATGGATAGTATTATTACACATTCCAGTATGTTTACAAATGTGATTTTAAAAAAATAAAAACATATCCTTTAACCCCCTGCTCTTGTGATGATGCACTTTTCAAACTGGGGCAGAGTCTCTGTCACAGAGCATCTGAAACATAGAAGGCTTCCACTGAGACACTCAGCCAAGTGTCTTTAAAAAGAGAAGCATACAAGGTCCAGTACACTAGCAGAGACAGTTCTTACACACGCTGGCTAACTGTACTAAAAACAAATCCAAGGACACCTTCTAACATGCAGTGTTGCGGAGCAAGAGATAAAGGTAGTAGATATTAATACAGACTCTATACCATGAGTTTTCTAAAGGAAGACACTGCACGACAGGAAAACAAAGGCTTGCAGCTAATGGCTCTCCAATTTCAGATCTAAAGTGCAGATCTATTACAAATTTTTAAGTATCCACACATGGCTACCCTCATCCTTTCCTCTTTATTTGCTGCCAAATTCAGTTCTTCATTAGACACACACATCAAGATGGTTTCTTAAAAGTAACTATAACTCTGTATACAGAAAGGGTACACAAAGAAGTCCAGACCGGGGATTATTTTCCTCCCCTTTTCCCACCCTCTCCAACAAACAGATTCTAAGAACAAGTAATTAATCTTGTCATCCAGGAAAACACTGAGTATGAGAACGGAAATGGAATGGAATGAAATATAAATTCTAAATGGAGGCAGGGGGGAATCACATCATACATGAAACATGAAATAAGGCAGATAACTAAAAAAGGGTTTTTAAAACTCAATTAAAAGTGTTATTATATAATGTCACTATTACTGTCTGACCATGAAGCCACAGCTCTTGTCAAACTCCCATAGCCAACTTCCTCATCAAGCTATCTTAAGCTTATTTAGGAAAGTCACTTAAAAAAAAAAATTAAAAACCTGCTGGTAAATTAATTCTATGAACCGATTTCACACCTACTTATTTGGTTAACCAAATGGCTTTTGCTTTCCTGACAAGGGGAAAATTATTTTTTAGAAGCACCACATTTAAATCTTCATATTTACATCTCAGTAGTGGTGGCAAAATACCATCTAATATACTAAAGAATACGGATGAAAATCAATTAAAATGAACAGCAAAGGCAGGAATTACAAACTGGCAACTCTCTAGCCAATTTTTATAGCAGGAACTTGTTTTGTTTGGCTCATACCATTTTTTGTGTGTTTTACTCATCTTTTATGATAATTAGCGGACAATATTTAGAAACCAGGATATTTGATACAAAAATCCAGAATTCTGGCTCCTCTGTGAAAAAAATCAGGAGATTGGGTGAGTGGGCCCAAGTTTGTTCCCACTTGGACAAAACTGGCACCTAGTTTGAAGTCCCTGGTTTAAGGCACGAATATGTTCAGCCTTGGGTACTAACCTTTTCCTCGACGGCCCTTCTTCAAAATCTGAAGAACTAACATCGTTGCTAGTCGAGGACACTTGGGATGCATCGTCCTTCTCATTCTCTGACTGTTCTGATGCTGGTCCTAATCCCTTAGACTGGCCATTACCAAGGAGCCCTACAGGTGAAAAAAGGGGACAAACACTTAGACACATGACACAGGCGGCAGCGCTTTACCACAGTTTACCCTGCACAGTGGCCGGTGGGGGCGGACAAGAACCTCGACAGGCGAGACCCAGAAGGCCCGGACCCCCAGGTCCACCTCATCCTTAAATTCTAAATGGAGGCAGGGGGGAATCACATCATACATGAAACATGAAATAAGGCAGATAACTAAAAAAGGGTTTTTAAAACTCAATTAAAAGTGTTATTATATAATGTCACTATTACTGTCTGACCATGAAGCCACAGCTCTTGTCAAACTCCCATAGCCAACTTCCTCATCAAGCTATCTTAAGCTTATTTAGGAAAGTCACTTAAAAAAAAAAATTAAAAACCTGCTGGTAAATTAATTCTATGAACCGATTTCACACCTACTTATTTGGTTAACCAAATGGCTTTTGCTTTCCTGACAAGGGGAAAATTATTTTTTAGAAGCACCACATTTAAATCTTCATATTTACATCTCAGTAGTAGTGGCAAAATACCATCTAATATACTAAAGAATACGGATGAAAATCAATTAAAATGAACAGCAAAGGCAGGAATTACAAACTGGCAACTCTCTAGCCAATTTTTATAGCAGGAACTTGTTTTGTTTGGCTCATACCATTTTTTGTGTGTTTTACTCATCTTTTACGATAATTAGCGGACAATATTTAGAAACCAGGATATTTGATACAAAAATCCAGAATTCTGGCTCCTCTGTGAAAAAAATCAGGAGATTGGGTGAGTGGGCCCAAGTTTGTTCCCACTTGGACAAAACTGGCACCTAGTTTGAAGTCCCTGGTTTAAGGCACGAATATGTTCAGCCTTGGGTACTAACCTTTTCCTCGACGGCCCTTCTTCAAAATCTGAAGAACTAACATCGTTGCTAGTCGAGGACACTTGGGATGCATCGTCCTTCTCATTCTCTGACTGTTCTGATGCTGGTCCTAATCCCTTAGACTGGCCATTACCAAGGAGCCCTACAGGTGAAAAAAGGGGACAAACACTTAGACACATGACACAGGCGGCAGCGCTTTACCACAGTTTACCCTGCACAGTGGCCGGTGGGGGCGGACAAGAACCTCGACAGGCGAGACCCAGAAGGCCCGGACCCCCAGGTCCACCTCATCCTACTTTTGGCCTTACACAGGACTGGAGTGCCTGCCAAAGAAGTAATGCCAGCAGTGAGCAGTTCAAGCAGAAACGTGTTAAGTGTGTAACACACTACAGGGTTCTTTCTGAAGTACATCAGCTGGGCTTCCCAGGTGGCGCTAGTGGGAAAGAACCCGCCTGCCAAGTACATCAGCAGCTTCCAGGACTGGGGAAAGAAAAGTACTTCACATATTACCACTTCAAACTAGTTATCCTTCCAGGACCACATATTTACTCCAGAAAACACTAAAACCCTTTTTGGAATGCCTTCAGGAAACAGTAACTACCACCCAGGAAAAAGCATCAATCATTGCTTTGTAGCCATCTATCGGTTCTTAACGAGAAATCTGACTGGATGGACAACTTGTCTTCATAGCAATCCTTCCCATCAGAGTCGCCATGTTTGAATCTGACCGTCTCAAAGGACAAAGATTCTCCCTGACAGCCTACATCGTGCCATGCTGAGAGGGGGTCTCAGGCCCCAGGGTGTGCTTCCGGTAGCCCGAGCTGGAGCAGGGCCTGCACCAAGCGCTATGGAGGTCGTCTGGCAGCCAGGTCACACTAACGGTAGCTGAATAAAAGCCTGGTCCTTCCAGGGCTCAAACATCCTTCCAGCCAATCCAGGGTTCTGGATGCAATTTCGTTTCTACCAATGGGAGGCTTGTACCCACCCAAGCGTCCACAGCCACTGGCCCCCACTTTCACTGCCTAGTCACCAGCCTCTGGGCATCGGCAGAAATGCTAACACAGGGCCTACATTCTCACAGCCACAGGGCTTGGCTTTTATATAAAGCCAAAAGGGCAGGAGTCTTTTGTTCTCCCAACACTTTCAGCAAGTTTGTAAGCATTTATGTCCCTGTATTAAATCCCTTTCTAGCTAAAGCATTTAAAGAGTGGTTCCTATTAGTTGCCATAAACACTATATTCCACACACTGAGTTGGATTTTCAGGCAGAAAGCAGTATACTGCATCAAAACCCTGGGACCTGGCCTGCTTATACATTTCCCCAGTTATCTGTTTTTACATCATTTCAGAGTATGAATAATAACATAAGGTTGGAAACCTAATATAATGCAGTAAATAAAATCCCATGGTTGTCACTTAGACTTGGGGCTCTGGGAGTCATGACTACAATATGGAAATGGAAACACAGACAACTTCCCAGAGAAAGAGAAAAATGTGGGGAGTGTGCACCATGAGGCAACCAGGAGACTTAACTGGAGGGAAATCTATGGGTCTGAGGGTTGAAGTGTGGCCAACATTTCAAAGATGAGAGCAATGCTATTCATTAGAGTAACCACGAGTCACACGGCGCTGCTGAGCATTTGAAATATAGCTGGTGTGGGTAAGAGGATGAATGATTATTTTTATTTAACCACATTTAAAACTCACTATAACTAACATTTCTAAAATAATTTCATATTAATTCTAAAAGTATTCTGGACAAATTATTAGGTTACATCAAACACATTTAAATCAGTCTTACCCACTTCTTTTAGATTTTCTAATGCAGCTCTAAAAACTAACACTACATATGTGGTTGAAATAACATCTCTATGATCAGTACTGAATGAGAGCCCTGCAGAAATGCAACGGGTTGGAGTTGGTCCCCTTTCCCCGCCAGACGTGTTAACACGACCACACAAACAGCCCACCCAGACAGCAGGAGGACACAAGCACCCTCATACACACAGATTAGCGAACTAGCTGAGGGACGGAATATAAGTCAGTGGATGAACCACCACACTGAAAAGGGTGCTGAATATGAAATAAAAACTCTGGTTAAGGAACCTGTATGAAAGTAACATTTAAGGGGCATATATCTCTAAAATAAAAAAGTGTATTCCTGGCTGAATTCACATTTTTCAGTAGTACAAAAGGACTTTAAGGAGAGTAAAGTGGGAAAGGAGGAAGGAAATATAACTATTTTCTGCACACCTGCCATATACCAGGGCACTGGGGACAGACGCATAACCCAGCAAATCTAAATTTTAGTAGTGTGTCAGTGAGCAGTGTGCAGTTAGTGTGTGCCACTAAATTTTAGTGTGTCAGTTAGCAGCGTGCAGCCCTGAACTTGCAGGGCGAGCCAGAGGGCAGTGAAGATGAATCACCGGAGCCAGCAAACCTGCCAAGGGCAGAGTGAGGAGAGCGAAGCTGGTGTCTGCAACCGCCTAAAAACAAAAGCCAGTGGCGGTGCTGGTGGCGCAGGAGGAAGAAGAGGTGGTCGTTTTGAAGCTGTTTGGAACAAGGAGGAGACAGGAAGGAGGCGCCGCTGGGTGAGTTGGTGAACAAGCACTTGCTCTCCCCTCTGATGCACAGCAAGGTCTCAAGGGTCTGCTGATCGAGCAGGCAGCCCATGCGTGAATGAGTGAAGGAATGAGTAAAGCAGAGAAAAGTTCAGCTGTTCAGTGACAAGGAGAACCTCAGCAGACTGTGAAGAGCAGTGACCCTCAAGCTGGAGCGCTAGTTAGAATCACCTGGAGGTTCAAGCACAGGGCCCCCTTCTAACATGCTCTTTTAACACCAGAAGATGCTGTCTGCTTCGGCAGCTCTGGGGACCACGAGCTGAGATCCACCACTGCAGGGGGAAGTAGGAGCCAGTCAGCAACGCCCTAGTCGCCCTAAGGCCCTGTGAAGCTCTGGGGAAGCGTGCAACAGACCCCAGGACACCGGCTATGTTTGTACCGTTAACAACTCACAGTAAGGCACCCAAACCCAAGTTCCGCTGGGGCATTCATTCTCCCACCTCTGACCATCAGTTTTGTGAAGGGGAGGAGGGCTGCTTACAATACTTAACCACAAAGCTATGCTAACTCTGCTAATAGTAAATATGGTTAAAAGTAACAAATAATGGGGAGGGGAGAGAAGTGTTCATATGACTCACTGGAAAAGACCTGATGCTGGGAAAGATTTGAAGGCAAAAGGAGAAGAGGGCAGCAGAGGTGTGACAGTCAGACGGCAGCACCAGCCCAATGCACACGGGTGTAAGCAAACTCCGGGAGACAGGGAAGGACAGGGCAGCCTGGCGTGCTGCGGTCCATGGGGTCACAGACAGTCGGATATGACTGAGCGACTGAACCACCACCATCTCAGAGACATCATACAGAACAAGGATTTAATGTTTCTTTTCTCAACAACAAAAAACCTGCCCAAGCACAAATTCAAGGAAACTGAATTATGAAATCTTACATGAAAGGGGGCAATTTTAATTGACTGTATGGGAGCTCAATGTCAGGCTGAGGAAGAGAATGCTCTGAAATGCTATGGCAAGACTAAGCTCCATTAAAAAAGAATCAAAGTACTGAGTCCATTGTTCCACGCCCTCATTAGACTGATATATTTCAAGGATTAACAAAGTCTATCAACTGAACTAGGGGAAGGATGGGTTGTCATTCACTTTCCAGATCAGGAAAACAGGGGACACGCAAAGGTGCTGCTTGCCCATTCTATGAACTGGGGGACATCAGCTGTTTCCAGCCTTTTCAGGGGCTGAGACTGACGTGTTCTGCATATGACTTTCTATTTGAGTATCCCAGCCTGTATGTACATCAGCAATGAGAAAATGTTCATTTATTTTCAGTGAGACAGTCTATATGGTTGGATAAGCTTGGGCTTTTTCTTTTCTGCACACCCCCACCCCACCCTTCGCATCTCCACTGCGCCGGCTACCCTATTTCATTTTGAAGGTTTTCATTCAACTTGTACTACCTGCCAATCCAGGAGAGCCAGGTCAGCAAGACGGATCTCGACGCCATGGGGCAGAAGAGCCATTACAAGAACATCAGGCAAGCCAGGGCGGGCTGCCTCTCCTCTCCCCGACGGAACAAAGCCCTGCCACCAATTTTTACAATGATTTTTAGTCCATGAGAAAGAAACAGCATCCCCTTCTTCAAACACACAAACTGCCTTTATTTTTCCAAACCCCTCCCCTCATCAACACAAACCTTTGTGGGGAGAGAAGGTTAAACTGAGGAGAAGCAGAAAGGCCCACACATTCTGCACCCCCTCCAACTCGGGCATTCGTTCCCCTCTATTAATATTCAGTAGGTTGAACTTAAATTAAACCACATCTATTGTCTTTCACAAAAGCAATAAATATGAGCTGAAAATTCCAAGTCACTGCGGTAAAGGCGGCTTGAGCACTGCCTCCAACCTCGGCAAGTCACCATCAGCTGACAGGGCGGCGAGTCACAGGCCACCCCGAGGGCAGTGCCCGAGCTCGGGAGCTTAGAGCCAGAGGAAACAGAATTCAGCAGCTCTGCACCCCACCTCCCACGTGAGCCAGCAACGAAAAGGCTTTCAAGGCAATATACCTGAACGGGTCCTTGCTAAGCCTGGAACAGCAGCAGCAAAGAGGAAGGGGGCTTCCGTGCTGGGGGCTGCCCGTGCGTGTGCGTGAACTTCTGCCTCTGGCTGTAACATAAACCGGGCCGGGACATTGAAACACAAATGAGGACAAAGATTCCTTCAGCTAAGCGGTGATGACAGCTACAGATTTCAGAACAGAAACATACGCAGAGAAGAAATTCTGTCCTGACCTCGGAAAGGGGGGGCGAGCCTGGGGGGTGCTTCTAATTTTATGATGTTTTAGACACAAAGAAGTTTCCCCAGTCCTCCTGTTAGCTACCCATGCAGGACGAAATACACAATGGAAGAAAAATCTAACGCCTCCTGTTTCACAAAAGCTAGGCCTAGAGAAGGGTTAAAGAGAAAGAAAAACAAGGAGACCTTTGAAGCTGTTCCCGAGCTTCCAAAACATCTGGAGCACACCAAACGTATTAGCATATTAGGGAGAGTCAGTGTGTTCGGCTTTGTTGTAGAAGAGATGCACAAAAGGTAATTCTGTCTTACGGAGCCCGTGCCCGTCTGTCACCCTGCCACTGCGAGACAAGGTATCACATTACATATTAAACAGTCAAGCATCCAAAGAGAGCTTTCATTTGCAGCAGCAGCAGTGTGTGTGTGTGTGTGTGTGTGTGTGTCTGTGTGTGTTGAGGGAGGGGGCTGGCAAGACATAAAAGCAGCCCCCTTGGCTGAGGTAGGACCTTCTCTGAGGTACTTAGAATGTCTGTTTTGCTGCCATGATTAGTGAAAAAAAAAGCCTATTTTCACTCAAATTTTGAAAGAAAAATTAGATTGTTTGTGTTGTACATGTGGATGCCGGGGAAAACCTGGCTGGGGCCAACTTCAGAGTCAACATGAAAATGTAGTTTAAACCCAACTGTATACACTCGGGTCAGCAGCTGAGCCTTGGATTGATCCTGGGGTCCCAGGAAGGGGGTGAGCAGGGCAGAGGGGTCTGCAAAGCGAAGCCCAGGCCGGTCCACTGACACCCTCTCCGCCACAAAACGCCAAGGTGGCTAAGAACAAACCACAGTTGTGAGGCACGGTGTCACTGCCACACTCGTGGGCAACAAAGCACGAATGAGCAGGGTTTACTCCTTTAGCTCATGGAGGATACGCGCCCTTTCCCTCAGAAGGATGGCCCCCGACAGGCCAGGGCGCCCCTTTGTCTGCTCTCAGATCAGCGATGGCGATTCCGCACTCCAGCCAAGAAAACACAGCCCCAGCAGCCCCTCAAAAGAGCCCCCAAGAGGCAAGTGCACCCAGAAAGTAGAGAGCGTGCGGTATGGATGGAAGAATGGATAGATAAATAAAACGGACAAACAGATGGACAAATAGATAAGATAGATGGATAGACAGGCAGGCAGGCACATAGATGGACAGACAGAGAGTCAGGAAGGATGCAGAATCCCCCAGGAACCCTTCACAGCCAGACTTTTTCTCCACAAAACCTTTTTGGACATCTTTTCAGAAAGGATGTTCATTCAAAACCTGACAGGGATAATGTCACAGAAAAGGTGGGCCGCTGGGCAGACAAGGAAAGTATCTGACCCGCATCCTTTTCTCCTCTTTTCAGAATCAAGCAAATGACTAAATTTGAGAGACGTGAACAGGAAGAGAGACAAACAGAAACCCTAGCCCAGGAGGCAGCTCCTTACCTCCAGGCACAGAGGGAACAAGCCCGCAGACAGGCCATAAGCACACACAAGAAGGTGGGCCAGATTCCCTGCTCCAACTAAACCCCAGCGGCCAGCACCACCAGGAGACAAGAGGCCTCTCCTCCCCACACCCCGACAGGAGCCACAGAAGAGGCCCCAGCAAGGACCAGAATGCCACAGCGGATCTTCACTGGATTCAGAAGTGCCTCCACCGGAAGGGCCCGGGATCTTCAGGAAAGATGTCTGACTGGGCCCAGAAGCTACCGAGGCTCTGATGACGATGCCGTAAGCAGGGCCCATGTGTGTCAGCACAACTCCTCCACTTCTTTAAGGCAAAGGCTCTTCTCCCTATACTCTGCATCCTCCCACCCTTCACCCTTCAAATGATGCCTAAGACAATCAGAACAGGGGCCGTGTCTCGAGCACAGCTGATTACTGAAATACGAGCACTCACACTGCTCTGCGACGAGCAGCTCTACCTGCGTCCAGTCGCCCCCTCAGTCGCCCCCTCAGGGTCACACCTTCCCTTGGCCCCTGCCCTCGTCCCAGGACCTCGCCGTGTTTACACCAACAAACCAGTCAACCCAGTTGTGACTGTGATCAGAAGCACAAGTCCTCAAAATCCCCTAAAACACGAAACTCAGGTCTCCTGCCAGCTAAGTGAAAGGGTGTGCTGGACAAGTGGCCCAGTGCTGAGCGTCCGCGAGGTCGAAGACTGCCTTCCACATTCAAAAGAAGTGATTAAAGACAGTGCTGGGCTTAGGCTGGTGTGGAAAACGAGCTGCAGAACAATGGACCACTGCAGAGCCTGGGAACTCAGAGGCAGACACAGCGGAAGGGGACCCAGCGCATTTTCATCAGAATTCTTTCAGATAAACAAGACCAGCGTGTCCAAAGTCTTCTGTTCTGATAAGGTGACATGCCAAAATCTGGTTTTATAAATCCTGTAATTTGCACTTCTCAAAGGGAGATTTTCCATAAGCAGAGCATGTTCCCAGATAGTGACATTCTACCTATAATTAAAACGTGTCTGTGTGTGTGTATATTTGGAGAGAGAGAGAATAGGAAAGCTTCATATAGTCATTACATTTACCCCACGAAATATAGTCACCCAAAGAAACCAGTTCTCCAATATTAACAAGTCTCTACAAAGTTAAACAAACCTGGCTTTAACACAAATCAACAAATCCCATAAAGTTATTAGCTTACAGGAACAACTCCAAACACTTAAGTGTCCTGACAACTTAATTCAGAAAGGTAAACAGCCACATCCTCACGCCAAACATCCCTGGCAGTCTTTATTCCCTAAGCCCTTAAAACAGACCCCATGGAAGTCCTAAACTCTTTGTTGTAAGCTTTCCGGTGCACTCGTACCTCGCTACATACAGATAAGTCAACTGTACACCCACTTCTCAGATGACTGTAACAAAGGATTAAGTGGGATATTCAAAGTCCAAAGAAAAAAACAAAAATCTGCAGACAGCAAGCTAGCTCAGAAAGTCCTACTGCCTCCTGGAGCTGCCTTCTTTCCGGGGCTGAAATGTAATGGAAACAGTACAGAAAGCAGAACTCCAGTAACAAGGCAAAGATTTGAGGCACCTAAAATTGATGGCTGCTAGAATTCAACTGTGTTTATACTTATGCAACCATGTATGAATGCACGAAACATGGGAGCAGAACCGAGAGCACTCAAAGTTTAAGCTTTGAGGTCTAACCTAGAATCACTGAGTCTCTACGTGCCTCAGTTTCCTCCATTTTTCAAGGAAAGAGGACAGAGGCGGAGAAAGAAAGTATGAAGGGAAATGAAAACCATGCATACTGTTTATAAAGAAGACCAAAGCTATGGCAGAGGATGAACTAATTTATAATCAAACATCTATTTTTAAATGCTGGGAAATGATCACAGAAACTAGCAATAAAATAAAGGGGGCCAGCCATCACTGGATGGCAATTCAGTCCCCAGAGAAAGGTCGAGATCCATACAAGCCTGACTAAAACTGCAGATTTGGCCAAAATGGTCAACAGAGCTCAATGCTTTAAGAGCGACATGAATTCTCTCTTGTAAATTTCCACAGTCCCTTTGCAGGAACCACCACTGCCCCCAAGGAGGATACCAAAGCCGAAAGAATAGTAATATTAAGCAAATCACAACACTTTTTTTCCTTAAACATACTCGCATATATATACAGCACCTTGCCATCCATAATGGATTTAATCAGGACCCCAGCAGGGAAACCCACAAAAGGCCTATTTCTCCAACAAAAGCCACAGCAGCCTGAAACAAATCTAGAGCTATTTGGTTTTTTATTTTATTCATAGGAACAGACCTTCTATCCCAGGTTCCTCAAGATAAGCCACCAAAAACTGCACCTGACAGGCCCGTGGAGCAGCCATCCTCAGAGCCGGATCATTGCAGAGAGACAGAGAGGAAGGAGGACAGAGGACGGGAGGGAGGAGGGGGAGGCGCGCGCGAGGCAGGCTCGGAGCACTTGTCAACAATCCTCCCCTGCACGTAACGCGGGCGCCTGCGGATTCCGCCAGTGCAGATTCCGCGCGGTCGGGGGGAGGGGAGGCGCCGGGAGGGAAGGTTATTTATGTGGCTGCGAGAGACTCTAACACCAAAGAGGAGGGGTCTGGGGCTTTTTTTCCCCCTTCTTGATGAATTAGAATGAGAAAAAGGAAAGGCTCAAATAGCTTTTCACCCTGTAATTTCCTCAACCTGCAATGCAGACAAATCCTTATGTTTAGGATCTCTGACA
>SJYR01000458.1:888039-918119 GCA_006410655.1 Kobus ellipsiprymnus | reverse complement strand
CTCCCGTTCCTGCAGCCCGGGTGCTCCATCACTTCAGTGATGACCGCATGGGCCACGGCTGCCCTCCCCGCCCCCAGCGCCTGGACACCCCGCCCCCAGGCACATAAATTCATCTAATCTAATAAAACAGAAGCTGTTTTCCCCTCATTGTTCCTTGAGGATCTTTCACAAAATGGGCTCTGTGGCCTGGCAGCTGCCGAGAGGGGTGAAAAAGGCAGGATTCCAGCAGGGCTGGCCAGCTCCCTGGGCCCCGGATAACTGCAGCTCGCATCTCCTTCCCTATGTCATAAGCTGTTTGATTGTTAAAGTCAAAGCTTTTGAAGCTTTTGAACTTCAGCTGGCAATTATCACGTCCAAAGCACATGCTCTGAACACCAGCCCACATTCTCCTCTTTATGCCTCTCCAGAGGGGAAGAAGATGGTCAACACCCTCAGAGAGGCCACATGGCATTGAAAGCTTCACCAGCAGGCTCACCAAGGGAGCTGGGGAAGGAATGTCCCTTACTCCTTCCTACTTTCAGCTTGTGGCTGTTGTTGTTTAACTATTGACTGAGCCCCTTCTGGGCTTTACATACATAGGTCAAGTTATTCAGACTTCGAAAAACCCTAGCAGCAGATCTGTCCTGGTTGCAGGGCCAGTGCATTTTGTCCGCTCTGTTTCCTAAATGACCACAGCATCTCTACCTGCCTCACTTTCAAACAAAAAACGTCAGGAGGCAGGTGATGGTCGGCCCAAACCTCTACTCAATGTCCACCACCTTAAAACCAAAATTACAGGCGAGGCCTTTAGAGATAATCTAGTACAATCCCCCACCTTATAGATACGTCAACTGAAGCTTCTGCAGCTCTGGTTCCTGACCAAAAGCACAGTGAGTAAATCCTCAACAAGCAGAAGGCCATCCAAGAACCTGGGGTCTCTGGGGCCAGGGGCAAGCTAACACACCAGAACAACCTCATGCAAACTCCCTGTAGGACAGAGGGCTGGAAAAGCCTCTGCAACCATTACACGCCCAGTATGAGCCCAGAACAGACCCTCATTCAGCTCTCTCCAGTGCAATCTATTCCTATTATGCTGAACAACTGTTTGGCGTGTATCCCACCGCAGCATAAGTCATACACAGTCCATTAAAGGGCATTTAAGGGGTGACGGTTTGGCTCGTCCCTCTTCTTTGTACTGGGACTTGTCTTAGTGGCCTTCCCTGATCAAAAGCACCCAAAAGGGAGAACTGCGAAGGAGATACGAGGCAGGTTATTGTTTTGGATATATGGAAATTTTGAAAAAAGGTTAGTTCAAGAAAGTACAAACCACAAGACATAACCAATCAGTCAGAAATGAAGCTTGAGGGTCATGAATGGATAATGGCTATGCTTAACACCCCCACTCTGACCACTCAGACACAGCCCCTGCGGGTAAGTAAGGGCTCTCTGCTCTTTCCCTATCTCTAGTCTCCCAGGCTTCCTCTTCCAATCAACTGGAAAACTAACAAGGTATTTAAAGTCAAAAAGATAAGGCAACCCAATCCGGTATTCTTGCCTGGAGAATTCCATGGACAGAGGAGCCTGGCAGGCTACAGTCCATGGGGTCGCAAAGAGTGGGACATGACTGAGAGACTAACACTTTCACTTTAACAGGATGTTGGGCCCCAGGCTGCTCTTACTTCTAAAAGCACAGCCGCTTTTGACCACGCACTTTTTGTTGTTCAGGTGCCAGGCTGTGTCTGACTCTGTGACCCCATGGACTGCACCATGCTGGGCTCCTCTCTCCTCCACTCTCTCCCAGAATTTGCTCAAATTCATCAGACTACGGACTAGGGATTTATTCCCTAAAAGATGTGCTTAGCCAGCCCTGTGTGTCCACTCTGTCCTGTGCTCTGCTGCTGGGTCGGGAAGAGGACCTGGGAAAACTCCTCGCTGTCAACTTCAGTAGGTTTTGGACTGTTCAGCTAAAACACTGTCTTACCAAAGAGGAAAGCTATCTTCAGCACCGGACAGACTAGAAGGACCAGCATCCTCCAGGAGGTATACAAGAACACTGAGAGCGAAGTTCAGCTTCACAGCAGCATCACAACTTTCAGTACTGAAATTCTGTAAAAGGGGAGGGTAGAAACGGAGACTGGCAATGACTGTTTCTTTATTCAAACAAAGTATGATTGACAGCATCACCAGCTAAGTTGCAACATTCAAAGATCGGAGGAAGTCTCAATTCTTAAATGAAGGCAAGACTCCCCCCAATACTGGCAACTCTGTCGAGCCCCCTTTTTGTGACTTGGATAAAATAGAGAAAATCTGCAAACTCAATCACTAAAATACCCTCTACTGTGCTTCCCCCTGCCTCACTGTTTTTTAAGTTACGGCACAAATATGCACGCCTAAATTGTGTATTATTTTACTGTGCACAATTACTAGCTTCACAAAAAGGCTATCACATCATGTTAAGCCCAGAAAGATTTTTCTTCCAGCTCAACATCAGGTTACTAAGATCCCACCAAGATTCTGTTTATACTCTGTCCCGTCCTTTTCACTATGATTTTTCACACTCTATTGTATGGCGTGTGTGTGTGCTCACTCAGTCGTGTCTGACTCTGTGACCCCATGGAACATGTAGCCCACCAGGTTCCTCTGCCCATGAGATTTCCCAGGCAAGAATACTGGGGCGAGTTATCAGCTCCTCCTCCAGGATGAAAGCTGCATCTCTTGCAGGCAGGCTCTTTACCACCATGCGACCTGGGAAGCCCCACTGTATGATATTTCACAATTTATTTTGATTCTCTTGTTCATTTAAAGTGTTGCTGATCTGTTGTTATCATGAACCATGCTGCAAACATCCTTTTGCTTGTCCCCTAACAAGCAGGTGCTACAGTTCCTCTGAGATACACACCTAAGAGTAAAAATTACTAGAAATTCTTGGATATGCAAATATTCAAATTTATAAGTTAACAGCAAACTGGTTTCCAAAGTCAGTTTTCTGCTTGTGTACCAGTAATGTATCACTGAACCTCCAAATGTTTAAATATGAAGACCTCTTATTACTCAAGACCCCAGAATACTAGTCACTTCAACTGCTACTTTAGAAGAGATCAGAATTTCAGAAAGGATGTCCTATCTGAAGAAATGCTCTGCAGCCCGCCAGGTACAAGACTGCCCTCCGCCTGATTATTGCCTCAATGCCAGGACATCTGAGGTCTCAGAATTAAAGGCCCACCTACGTGCACAACCAAAATGAGCTGGGCCAACTGCAGCAGCCCACCAGCTGCACTCAGTATTTTAAAAAATACACAGATGAAGCAAACCCCAGATCTTGGAGGTGGACAAAATTGGAAAGAACAATTCATGTGCTTGCCTTAATCAAATTTGGATATCTAATAATACCCTGTGCTAATTAAGAGAACCTGCTGCCTCAGAAGCATTAAGACCTTATTTTATTCATGTATCCAATCAAGGAAGTCAGCCGATATTGAGGGCTGGGATCCACCTCAAACAGGAAAGACAAGCTGTCTTTGGCTAGAACAAACCCTGGGGTACTCCCTACCACCCATGATCAACCTCCAAAAGCGCTCCAACTCCCTACCTATACAAGCTACTGCACATGACGGGGGTACCTTACTGCCTGAGTTACGTGCTATGAACAGCAATTTACCAAAACTACTTAAATAGGAAGGCAGGGTAGAGTGGGTTTCCCTGTGATAGGAAGACATAATAAAGGTGGTGGTGTCCAGGAAGTCTAGGAAATAAGAGGGTTTTAATGAGCGCACTGCATTAGCCATGTGTCCAAAGATATTTCTCTGTTAGCTGAGCTGACTCACACAGTATGGATCATATCACCTAAATTATAATAATTTTTAAAAAGCCAATACAGAAAAATGATCCTCTGTGCCAATATCTGACTTTCAAAAATACTACTGAAGTGTGGGCATTTTGCAGCAGTCATTATGTTAATAATAAACATTACTTGTTAAAATTGTATTTAAATCAAAGTTAAGACACTGGCAGTATACCAACCAGAATTAAGTACATACGGAGTCTGACTTGGACCCCTTCCAAGAGGGCTTGCTAATTCCTGAAGCACCAACAGCGCTCAACTGTGTAATGCATGTGGCTGGCCCTACAGCCAACGTGACTTCAAGGCCACAATGTACAATTATAAAATAATACCAATAATTACAAGAACACAGAAGGGAGAACTGGGTTGGATGACTGTATATTAACTAGTGAAACAAACTTGGTTACAATGGATTTAATCACTAATACCAAAGAAATGCAACTACAATTAAACCAGGAGGTTCAAGTTGATAAGCTATCAGAAAAAATGTTCCATCAGACTTAAAAAAAAAGGGGGGGGCGGTTTATTTGGGCATCTAAACCACTAAAAACCTTACTTATTCACAGCACATATATCATAATTTGGACAAGGTTGCTTGGTTCTAATCTTAGTTTTACTTCCCATTAACTGTTAAGAAGAACCTTAACTCTCCTTAAGCTCTCACGAAAGCTCTCTATGCCTCACTTTGCTTATCTGTTAAATGGCCATAAGGACAACAGTGGTTTAAGATGTCAAGTACCAATGGCACATGATGAGCGCTTTATGAAGGGCTACCTACATGCCTTAGTTCCATGGTAGCTCAGATAGTAAAGAATCTGCGTGCAGTGCAACAGACCTGAGTTCAATCTGAAGGGAATGGCTACCCACTTCAGTATTTCTGCTTGGAGAATCCCATGGATAGAGGAGCCTGCTGGGCTACAGTCCATGGGGTCACAAAGAGTCAGATGTGACAGAGTGACTTTCACTTTTTACGCCTTAATAAAACTTTGGTGCTAGTGAAATACAATTTTTGTGGGTAATATTTACTTGTTAATTATTTGATTGTAAAAAGAAACAGAAAATACATATTATTTTGCTTCATTGAGTCCTGCAGGATCTATAACTGTGGCGGAAGAACTTAGTGGCTCTGCAGTACATAGGATCTTAGTTCCCTAACCAGGGATTGAACCAGTGTCCCCTGCATTGCAAGGCAGATCCCTAACCACTGGGCTACCAGGGAAGTGCCTAATGTGTTTTTTTAATGATTCAGATAATGGATTTGAAAAGGTAGATAGAGAAATGATGCAAAGTTAAAGAGTATCAAAACTATGGTTTTGAAAATTAATCACAATAGTATCAAGTAGACTTCAATGAGAATCACAACATGGCCACGTTACCTCCTCAAGGATAAAGAGTAACAGAAGGCGCTGTTTGAACAGCACTGAGACCAAGAACAGAGGCAGGTCACAACACTGACAAAGCCTACAGCCTCACACACCGCAAGTATGGCAACATACTGATAAGGGGATGACAATTTTTATATCAGCCATTTCACTTCTACGAAGTAGTACGAAGAAATGAAAAAGAAACAAGAATTTTTTGTGCAAGGATTTCAATGTAGTTCATCTTTATTATTTTGTTGCTTCTTTTACTGGTTTAAATTCTTTTTTATTAAAAAACAAAATAAAACAAAGTTTTCCTGTATCAGCTTTCTGAGCCATGCAATAGACAGACTGGCTATCAGTGCTTTGGTTTTCAAACCTGGCAACATGGACAACCCATGATGGTCCATGAAGGCACTGGAGCAGCTGGCCAATGACATGTTCTCGTCATTCCCTGCACTCTCAAGCCTCAGTGCCTTTGCACACGACATTCCTTCTTCTGCGGTGGTCTCCCCCGTCTGCCCAGGAAGCTCCTGCAGCCCCTCCTGCTCAGCCTGCTCTACAACAGGTGCTATTCAAGGCCAGACCTGACTGTCAGGTTCCTGACCAGGAGGATTTATTCTCGCTCATCGTAATAACCCTCAAAATCTAGCATAAGCCTAGAGAAGTGGCTCAGGACTAATGAATCCTGTCAAAATCGTAAGGTGCTTCTTTTGAGGCCATCTCAGGGTCGTCATAAGCCTGAAGCACTCTTTATTACCCCAGAGGGCCATACTCTACATCTTACCAAGCTTTCAAAGGCAACCCTCCACTTTTCTTCCTAGAGACGAAAATATGTCAAATATTTATCTCTTTGTGTTTAAAAAAAGTATTTTCCTAGGAATGCCTCCTGAAATTTATAATACACTTGATTTGCTGGCATTCATGAATCAAAATTAAAGAATTCTTCAGAATTAACTTCAAGTTTTCAGGTGAAATTAAATTAGAGCTTTCATAAATTTAACACTAACGTTCACATTATGTTTTATACATATTTAACCTTTTAATGATTTTTTAAAGAAATGGAGACAATTTATTTACACCTGTAAAGTTGTTCTATGTATTCCTCAAATTATTTATCTTTTATACTCTAATTTTGATAAACTTGGTTTGTGACTAATAATTTTAAGTAAAAACCACAACTATAATCCTCTTTTTTATAAGGTGAAATTACATCAATCACTATGAACAGTTTTGTTATATTCTTCATGGTATTTTGCTTAAAGGTATCATGTATCATACTAAAGACTAATGCTCAATACGGAACATGATTGTATTAAATATTACACAGGATTTTTAAAAATCACATTTTCAAACACTTAGGAACATGAGGAAAGAAAATGTAACTTAAACTGTAGAGATTCCCTTGCATACATAAAACAATTTTAAACAAGTTGTGTTTAAAAAAATATAAATGTCCAGAAAGCAGACCACAGAAAATAAAATAAGCTAGTAACAAAAAGCAGTATTCACCCCAGAGGTAATCTTCATAAATTTCTGAAATTTCCACAGTCAAAATCAATTTCTTTAAATACAAAAGCAAAAGGAAATCTTAAGAGTGCTGCCATCACAGACGCAGTACCCAACCATGGAACAAGTTGATTAATGAAAAAAGGCAGCTATTTTAAGCATCACTTACGCGATGCTAACAGAAAACCTGGATAAGAGGCAAGTAAAAACAAGAGCCGGGTTTTGGAGCCAGTGGCAGACCTGCTGCATTGAAGTTAAGGACAACAGGAATTCTGTGACATTAATACCACGGGCAAGGGCCTCCTGAAGCTGCCCAAAACAGTAAGAGGCATCTGAAACAAATATTACTATCATTTCACTTTGCTGGGAGTGTTTCTGAAATTGATGACATGGGGTATGTAAAAAGGCTTTCAGCCAAAAACAACAAGAGCAGGAAGACAGAAGAAATTCACTACTATGCTCGCCCTCCCTCCAAAGTTCATGGTCACAAGTGGCTTTAAACACACACACACACACACACACACCCACCCACCCCCTTTTAAAATTAAAACTAGCCAGACCAGCTAGATAGGGCTAGGTCTCAAGGACTCAACAGTCACAGCTGGCTAGTGGCTGCCATGCAGACATGAAACGTCTCCATCATCACAGAGAGCTCCGCTGGCTAGTGCTCATCTGTGGAATTTCCACGCATTTAGCAGCAGCTCCTGCATCTCTGTGCTGTTCTCTGCTAGGAGCTAAGTACACAGGCCCAGCACACCCAGGGCATGGCAGACAGACGGGACTTCTTTTCAGGCAACAAGGAGGGGAGGGGCAAACAGAGCAGGAGCCAACAAACCCCCTCCAAGGCAGCACAGATGGCTCTTGTAGAAGGGGAGAAAGGAAAACGAGGTTGGAACTATTCAAAAGCCACAAGCTTATTCAGAAAACTAAGAACTGTAGAAAAACTTTCTCTGTGCGAAGCAATTGCACTAAAGGGGGATTTTTTTTTTCCATCACAAATGGTTTTAGGAGATCCTGTTGTAGCTTGAGGGTGAAAGGTCAGCAAGCATCAACTAAGACTCAGGAACAAAGTGTCACATGAAACAGCTCTGAGTTAAGACTCATATCTTGCTACCCTCCAGGCTCTAGGCACTGAGAGGTGTGAACCCACAGAGGACTCTGGGCTCGCCACCTCAGTTCCTACACACACAGACCTCCAGAGAGAAACCATCAGCCTGCATTCTCGTGGGCCCGGAGAGATGTAGGTGGGGAAGGACGCACACCCCACCCACCAGCACATTTCCTCCACATTACTACCTGCGATCCACACCCTTCCAAATTCTGCAAAGACCTCCAAATGTCTCGTGACCCAACAGCACAGGGCATAGAGTAAGCTGGGAAGAACATGAGCCTGCCATAAACACATCCTGTCATCACCCACCGCTAAAACAGAACCAAGACAGACAAGGGGTGGCAAGGGTTTTCTTTTACTGAAGGAGGAAACCAGAGAAAGGATGACTGCTCACAGCGATACCCAGTGACTGGTAGGACCAGAACGACAGGGCCATGACAGCGCATATTACAGCCAATCAACTTTCTGCCACATCCAATACTGCTTTCAATGGCTGGAATCCAGGCATTTGGGGCTAATTTGACAGACTTAAGTGTAACATAACCTCTATCTCCTAAAAGGCTGATGAAAATACAGAGCCCTAAGAGTTTTCTCCCTTGAGTCTGCCCTAAGTTTAGCCGCCATGCTGGAATACTCCAGTCATCTTCCCTCTGCCTGCCCCACAACACAGCTGGCAAAGATCCATTCTCTTCCACCTCTCAAGTGCCAGCTCAGGAATCCAGGGTTCTGTGCCCAGGTAGGGGCATTCCCCCCCGCCCCATATAAACTCTCACTATTCCTACTAGGCAGGCTCACAATGGGGTTCCCAGGTGACTCACTGGTAAAGAATCCACCAGCCAAAATAGGAGGCGTAAGAGACGCAGGTTCGATCCCTGGGTCAGAGAAGATCCCCTGGAGGAGGAAAGGGCAACCCTCTCCGGTATTCTTGCCTAGAAAATCCCACGGACAGAGTCGTCTGGCAGGCTACAGTCCATGGGGTCACAAAGAGTCAGACACAACTGAGCACGCACACACACACACACACACACACACAGTTTCCCACCAGTGTGGAATGACCTGCTGGGGAAAACTAAACAGGGATCATTTCCTTCAAGCTTGGTCAGGGTTTCTACTCTTCAGGTTCTAGGGAGAGGTCTAATTACAGGATGCTGGCACCCAGGGAACAAAGCAAACCGATTTTAACACAGTCCCTTAAGTATGCTGTTTTATGACCCAGCTACAGCTTTTATGAGAAGTGGTTAGGTAATGTACATCTAGAACCTCAATAACAACTGCCCTTTGAATGCTTCCTTCCTGCCAGGGACTAAGGACTTTAAATAAATCATCCCATTACTCCTGAGAATGCTGCCTCTGAGAACAAAAATTATTCCTCCACTTGACAGAGCTGGGAAACGACCCAGCAGGAGCCGAGAGAGGGGCCAAAGTGCGTTTGCTAGCTCCTTCACCCCTGGCGGGACCGTGGGCCACCCACTCACGGAGACGGCATGGCCCCCTTCTGCCAATTTCCATGAGAAAAGCTGGAGGGCTGTGGCCTCCTGGCAGAAGACTGGTGGGAGAATGAATGGCCAACAGTTCTCTCCAGGAAGTCTCTGGAGCGTGTGCGTTCGTAGCCCCAGGGCCCTGAGCTCAGACCAGGGCCTGCTCCAGTCTCAGCGTCCACGGGACGGCGTGGTTGTGGGGCACACTGACGTGTGATTCTCACGGGGGGTGTGCAACCTGCAGACACACTGAGCGCACCCTGCCCACCACGCGCCAAGAAAGCCAGTCAGTCCTCAGCCAGAAAGCATCCACAAAAGGGCTAAGAAATCGGAAGAGACTGTCTGACAAGTCAGCTGGTGGTGGTGGTGGCCAGTGCAGCCTCCCATCACTACCAAGAGTAGCCACTTGATGGCAATCTTAACCTGTTCCCTTGGAATTCTTCCATAAAGGGAGACCCTAGGAGGGAGGAGAGTGTGGCTGACCCTGTGGACAGGGCTGGAGGCAGTGTCCTTGCAGGACCTTCGTCTGCAGGGGTAGGAGTGTCCAAGGCTGGATAGAGAAACTAAGCCAACGCTCTCCCAAGTGTTACTTGCCACATCACAGGCTCCTGTGGGGGCCTGGCTAGACGTGATTACACAGGCTCTGCAGTCAGACAGACAACTTGGGAAGATGGAAATCTCTCCAGCCCCATGGCACGTTCAAATCGGGCTTTCCATCAACAGACTGAAGTGCGACGCAGACAGATGGTAACAAACAGGCTAATAAATCAATGGCGAGCGCCTGCCTCTTATCTCAGCACCTTGTCCCCTAAAACCACAGGAAAAAAGCCAAAAATGAAAATAGGAAACTTTCCTTAAAAGGTGCAACACTTGTTGAATAAAGCAGCCTACCACCTTCCTTCTTATTTAAATTGTAAAAGAGAAGGAAAAAACAAAGCAAAAAACGCTACTTGCATCTTCAGCAGAAAAGGCTCTCCAGAAAAAGAAAAACAAACACTGTAAATTACATTCACTAGACACTTCTATTTTCAGTGGCAGGAAAATTAACATCAAAACATGGGGAGAAGGAGGAAGTATACGGGACTGTTATCAGGAACCAGCCGGCTCTCTCAGCTTGGATGACAACGTAGTACCTCCCCCCCACCCCCAAAACACATACTCACTCCGACCTGGCCCTGTTAGCCTACCACCTTCCTTCTTATTTAAATTGTAAAAGAGAAGGAAAAAACAAAGCAAAAAACGCTACTTGCATCTTCAGCAGAAAAGGCTCTCCAGAAAAAGAAAAACAAACACTGTAAATTACATTCACTAGACACTTCTATTTTCAGTGGCAGGAAAATTAACATCAAACCATGGGGAGAAGGAGGAAGTATACGGGACTGTTATCAGGAACCAGCCGGCTCTCTCAGCTTGGATGACAACGGAGTACCTCCCCCCACCCCCAAAACACATACTCACTCCGACCTGGCCCTGTGCTTCCTACCTCTTGGCTTCTCGATTTATAAGGAGGGTTAAGGCAGAGAGTGGAGTGTGTGCCAATATTTTCCTCTGAGGAATTCAGAAAGTGCCAGCTGAGAAGATTCCAGCTCACCCTTTACAACTGCAGCACTTTCCAACCAAGTCGACTGGAAAGGCCCTTTTCAAACAGCCTGGGTTGCCTAAAGTCAGGTCAAGGACTGAGTGAGATGGGGAAAGCCACTAGGGTACAGGCTAGGCAATCTGTAGCTCAGATTCTGCTAGAAACCAGCAGGCCCCCCTGCATGCCAAGATGGAATATTCTGGAATATGTCCACTGGCACGTCACCCACCCAGATGATGTCTGAAGAGGACTCCTCTGTCCTCTAGAAGATAGGGAGCAAGTTGCATTCAGTGAGGCCCTTCACAAACACCCAATCGTATGGGAGAGGAGGACAGCATCAGAAACGATAGTTCAATGTTTCCGACGTGGAGACCTTGGGCTGCCTTCACGCATCAGAAGGCAGAGCCCTGGAAAACGGGAAGGAAGCTGCCACTTCAGACACCGCCACAAGCTGGCCTGGAGCCTCAAGCCCAGATGGCGGCCCTGTCATCAAGACCAGGTGCCAAGCATGACCAGGATGCCCACCTACCTGCCAAATGGAGGCGCAGACCTGGTTAAGAAATAACCCAAAAGCCAAGGGCAGGGCAGGGGAGCTGGGAAGAGGTCCTGTCCGTGTCCACAAGGAGCTGATTTGTTACCTCCAAGGTGTAACTGAGCCAAGAGCACCAGCGACAGGCCAGGGGACTGTGCAGAGAGGGGGACCCAGGTCCCAGGATGTCCGGCACGAGGAGCCCTAAAAATTCTCCTTGGCACAAGACAGGGACAGCCTGGCTGACGGGCCAAGCTGACGTTGGTGACGTGTCGCCTGCAGAAGCAGGACTAAGGTTACAGAACAGTTCCCGTTTCCCTCATTGTCCCCAAACCTCCTGAATGAATGAGAGACCTGCACAGTTTTACAGTTTTCTGGAAAGAAATCATGAGGAAGCTAAATCTGGGACTCTGCAGAAGGACCTTAAAGACCATGGAGAAAGCCAGAAGGATATATGAGATTTGGCAGCAGGTGAGATTAAGTAACAAATTCTAAATTAAAGGATTTGTGGCCTGTAGGGTAATTTCCCTCAAAGCATATCCAGTTATCACTGTCCTGGCTTTAAAATATATGCTGGACAGGACTCTAAACATTTTATGTGGCTCAAGTAATAACAGGTTATTTTCAAAAACCAAGTTAAAAGGTCCTCTAAATCTGGGGAAAATGGGATCTAAGAAATTCACAAGCACAGCAAAACTGCAAGAGTCCACTGGGGTCGATCTGATAGCAATTATAAACTGCATAAACACACATATCACAGGATTCAAATCATGAAACGTGTAAGATTTAGAAAACACACGAGGCCTTTCTCCAAGCACTAAGAGGTAGGTGCTATCACTGACTGACAAGAATGGACACAGGAAAACTCCTCGCATGAGCAAATGTCCTCTGGCCCAGTGCAGCCCTACCTGGTGACCGTACAGGGCCTTCCTTTCCATACCTGCTGAGAATTTAACATAACTAGAAAGCACTGCCCTAAATTACATTTAGGGTGTAACATTCAGACACATAGGATGGATAAATGTACTACAAATAGGAATCCCCCAACTTCAAATTATCCTATGAGTTTTTTCAAACTCAAGGATAGAAGCATCCTTCCTAGGCTGTCTCAACTGCCAGTCCCCTCCCAAGCCCTCAGAGCCTACAGAGCAGCCTGTCTGCCCTCTGTAGGGCCCCTGGCCTTGGAAGGCGGCTCCTGGGGCAGGGGAGCCATGCTTCAACCCCAGTGAAGTAAAGGACTTGGGCCAATCCAAGTGGTCTCACAGGAGCAACCACTCAGTAAGTGCACGTCCAAGAATTCCACCCAACTGAGAGGAGCAGTGTCTTCTGAGGTCAAGCAGCCCTCAGGGTTTCCCGACTTGCCAGGAAATTGCTACAGTCTGACAAAGAGAACGATGGTGCAGATTAACATGGAAATTAACAATCTAAAATTAAAGAACTGTCACCATCACAAACCCCTACCGATACGAGACTGTTACAGAACTAATGTGACCCCCCCTAAAATCCAATTGAAACCCCAACACCCAATGTGACTCCATCTGAAGACTGAGCTTGTAAAGAGGTGACAAAGGTTAAACAAGGTCATAAGGGTGGGGCCCTAATGTGATTGGGCTGTGGCGTCCTTATAAAAAGGGGAAGCGAAGAAACCAAAGCACTCTCTCAGCCAGGAAGCAAGGCCTCACCAGGAACGGAAGCGGCTGGAGCCCTGAATCGTGGACCTCCAGGCTCCAGAAGCCACCCAGTCTGGGACGTTTTCTTCAGGCAGCACTGGATGACTGATGCACAGACCTACACCGCAGCCACAACGAAGCGGACAGCAGTCAGCCATCTCTCCACGCTGGCGCTGTATGTTGTTGCATCCTCCCAGCCACCAGGCAGGCCACGGGGTCCTCACAAGAAATCTAACTGAACACACACTGTAATAGCAGAGAAGGAACATGACTTAGACGCCCTTTTAGCTCACTTTTGGAGAAAAGCCAGGTCTTGAAAGCAAGTTCCAGAATGTCTTGAACTATTAACATCAAGGCTGAGTATTCTTAATACTCAGACTAAAAACAGTGTCACAAAGGGGCCGGTGGGGGCACCACAATAGAAAGGTGACACGGAAGACGACGAGAAGCGAGCATTTCAAAGCCCACTTGGTCTGGGCATGCACGGCAGCTCGGACAAAGACCGTGACGCCGGTTTAGGGTGGGGCATCTGACTCCTCGAGCACCGCCATGAGATGGTGAGTGTCAGCCATGAGCTGGTCTGACCGTGGGGTCCCTATTCAATCTCAAGACCTCCAAGAGCTGCTCACTGGACACAAATGTGCTCTGGCTTTGAGGCACCTTCAAGTCTCCACAGACACTGTCCAGCAGTGTCTGGCACATTCTAGGTAAAGGTCGCAAACTCATATGAAGTCATAAAAGCTTCTAAATACAGAGACAGCCAGGCTGACAAACCACCAAATGCGTACACTCTTTAAAAAAGTCAAATGAACTGGAAGGGCCATTCTCCAAGGTGACTGGAAAAGTCCTGGATCAACAACGGACACTAAACACATGGGTGTATGTACATTTGGCAGCTCACTGAACTGCACACCTAAGAGAGGTGATTTCACAGAGTGTAAAGACTGCCTCAAATTTATTTTTTTAAAGGTGGGGGCAAGATCTGGATCCAGGAGTCCTGGGTCCAGATCCTGACTTGACCACTTCTCAGCTACGTAGCTTTACACGTGTTGCTTTCCATATATGAGGCCCACTAAACAAACCCACGAAGTTATGATAGCAAAACACTGGTATGAGAATTAAAAGCAGTAACTTATTTCCTAAGAAAACCCAATTTTAAATTAAAATTACCAATCAATGTTATCTTGTACCTAGGCAAGCATTCAACAACTGTGGTTCAGAAAGAAAGGGTAAAGGGGCGACCCAATTCCAAGAATTATGATGATGAGACTTATAAACACATCACAATTATGAATAACTCTGCGTTTTGGTAACATGAAACGACACGGCTTGTGATCTGGGGCAAGGGGGGTAGAGGTCAAGGTCCATGCCATTTCAAAAATGAAGTCTGGAGAACTGGAGAACCCTGAACAGAGAGGAGCACGTCCACAAAGGGCCTGAGGGGTGGCGGGAAGGGGCAGGGACACGGCCAGGGTGTAGGTGAGCACACCTGCAGAGCGCCCAGGAGCTGTCCACACAGCAGCCGCCAACACGGACGGAGAGTTTCCCTTCTGGAACTCACCATCTACTACAGGGAGAGCGCTTGTAATAAACACACAATACAATGCCAGGCAGGGAGAGAGTCAACGCAGAAAAAAACATTACCAGGTGAGGAGCTAAAGGGCAACAGGCAAAGGCACAATTTTTGTATGACGCTTGAAGAAATCTCCAGTACCAAGACCCTGAACCTCAAAGTACTTAAAGTCACACAGGTATTCTAAATAGAAGTATCAGCAAGCACGAAATTCCGGGGCAAGAGTACACTACTAAATGCAGCAGGAAGGTCAGACTAGGTGAGACGGGGGTGAGGGAGAGCCAGGCAGACAGGACCAGAGAGATGCTGGAGGACCACATCCGGTGTCCAGGATAAGGATGTCTGCCTTCCACGCTGAGAGATGGGGGCACGATGCGGGACATGGCACATGTCGATTCCTACTGACAAGGAACTGGCTGCTGCCTCGAGAGAGGAAAAGGCAGAAGAGCTTCACAAAGAGAGCTTTAGGGTCTCAGCCCAAACCAGAGGTGGTGTACCAGTGGCAGTGGCGCAAAATCAATTTCAGGAGATACTGTGAGCTTCGAATGAACAGGTTTTGTGAAATCTGGAGGAAAGGAGAGACAGAAGTACCAGGTAATTCCAAGCTTTTGAGCAAAGCAACTAGAAGGATGAATGGAATGTGCATTTACTGACTAGCAAGGCAGGAGCACGTAAGACTGAACAGATACAGGGTTGGCGTGGTGCACCCCAAGCTCACGAGACCTACCAGCAAAACAAAGTCGTGAAGGTGAGACGCGTCATGTCAAACACAGCCAAACGGGCAGCTAAGTCACAGTGACTGATAACCGGATTTGGGCATCAACCTTGGAAAGTGACCCGACTCTTAAGGGTTCAAAAGAGAATGGGCGGGAAGAGAATATTAAAGTGAATATAAGTAACAGAGGGCAAGAGACTTGGAACACTTTCTTTGGAGGAATTCTATAAAGTAATGAATGAACAGAAATGAATAGAAGGAAGGAGATAAGATTATCTGAGGGTTTATTTTTAATAGGAGAAACTATCAATGCAACATGCTCTGTCTACTGATGGGAATGATCTAGTAAAGAAGTAAATAAAGGACAAAGGAAGGAGGAATACTGTCCAGAGTGCTGTCCTTGGGGCGATGAGAAAAGGGGACTGGTGCGCAGACGGAGGTGCTGACCAGACAGACTCTTAGTGGTAGGAAGAGCCTTAAAGAACATCCCAGATGGGAACAGCAGGTTCCCATCCTCTGGCCTTCAGACCCCTCAAAGGTGGCTGCTCTAAGGACGGGGACAGGCAGGAAAACACCGTGGGACTCTCTCAAACTCAGACATCACACGCCTGTGCCCCCCGCCCCGAGGCACACCTACGAGCTATGCTCCTCCTCCTACCAGCGGGTCCAAGCCAAGAGGCCTGGGAGGTAAGCGGAGTGAGCGCGGAGGCTGCGGAACTGCCTCCCAGAGGCGGCCGACTGAGGAGGCAGACCTCACGCACTAGCGCCAGGAAACGGGAGCGGACACAGCAACCTCCACAGGCACCGCCATCCTTCCCTCTCCGTGAAGGCCCTGGAAAGCCTGGTGTCTTGCCATCATTTAAAATGGATTTCTGGTTCCGATCAGTCTTCGGCATCATCCATTCCTTCCAGTTAAGCTCATCAGCAAGGTTCAAAATTCCTCCTCTGTAAAATGAGGCGGCTGACCTCTATACCTCCAGAAGTCCCTTCTGGCTCTCACCATCCCTAACTTAAGCCAAGGAAGGCTTGCCACTGCCTTGGGGCCAGAGCAGGGCAAGCAGGCCCGCCACTGCAACCTGCCACATGCCCTGCTGGACCGACATCACTCCTCCCGGCCGAGTCTATTGGCCGGTCCTCTCCACCCTGTCCCGCCCTACAGCCCTCAGTTTCAAGGACTGTCAGAACGCGACTTCTTTGTGGCTTTCCCGGAGCTCAACACTGGCTCTTCTACATCACCTGCCTCCCTGTTAGCCTGACTCCAAACTGGCCGCGCGCACCTCTGATTCTTTAAAGCATTTTGTTGTATTTTGCCATGCTTCACTGATACCAAGTCTCAGAAATTTTTCTGTTAGAAAGCACCTCACAATTATGATGGCTTACACTGATAACTAGAAGCATTTTTTCCTTTCGTTCATAAAATAATAATGCCATCACTCAATGACATCTTAAATGAGATAAAATAAGCTATTCAGACTCCTCCAAAATAAGCAACTTCAGTTCCACTTTATCACTCACAATACCTCCTACGTACTGAGAACCCTATCAAGTGTTGATCAGATGGGAGCTCTATCCAGAAACATCCCACCTGCATCACTCAGGGTCACGAGCGCACCGATGACAGGACACCTACGAGAGAGAAATCGCGCCTGCTCAACTGTCCCACTTTCCAAGACAGACGCGGCTTTGTTTTTAAACAAAGAATAAACGTAGGCTGTTTTCAAGACGTTTATCTGCCCTCACCGCAAGCAGCTCTCGTTTCCAAGGAGTGCTGTCAGGGGACCCAGGTGAGAAACGCCTCAGATACTGGACTGTTAAGAGAAAGTTTAACTCACTGCCCAAGAGCACTGCCGCCCACAGAAGTTCATTTGGAAAAGCAGAAGGATCCGTGTAGTCAAAAGCTGTGGTTTTTCCAGTAGTCATGTACGGATGTGAGAGTTGGACCATAAGGAAAGCTGATGCTTTCAAACTGTGGTGCTGGAAAAGACTCTTCAGTGTCCCTTGACAACAAGGAGATCAAACCAGTCAATCCTAAAGGAAATCATCCCTGAATATTCACTGGAAGCACTGATGCTGAAAGCTGAGGCTCCAACCCTTGTGGTCACCTGATGCGAAGAACTGACTCATCTGAAAAGACCCTGATGATGGGAAATATTGAGGGCAGGAGGAAAAGGGGGAAGACTGAGGATGAGAGGGATGGAATCATCAACTCGATGGACATCAACCTGAACATGAATGGGCAAACTCCAGGAGACAGACAGTGAAGGACAGGGAAGCCTAGTGTGCTGCAGTCCATGGCGCCACAAAGAGCCGGACGCATTTTAGTGACTGAACAACAAAACCACCACCACCAGGGAGGGAAAAGTTGTTTTTCCTGTTGAAACAGGGACTATCTTGAGAAGTGGAAGATCTGAGAGCTTCAGGACAGGGGAAGGTAGACGTACAACCACGGCATTTATTTCAAATGTGCCCAAAAAGAAACTTTTCATCAGACAAGGTGCCCTGGCTTTGATTTTGACTCAAGTCATTTTTTTCATCTCATCCTGTAAACAGTGAATTTGCAGGAGCTGTGCCCATGTCTCACTCCACAGACATCAGTAAACTCAAATTTTTAAGAGTCTAATGAAAACCCTAATGAAAAAACACATAAGGGCAGTGCGGCTGTACATGGGGTCCCAATCTGCCCTTCTACCTTTGGTCCTCAGCTGTTGTGAGCAAGGCCAATGCCCCTGTCTCCCCACAACCTCGACATGACTGGCAGCCCTCTGCCAGTTGGCTGGTTTAACATATTAAAGTTACAAATTTGTATCCTTAGGTGAAAAAACACAAAGTAATAATGATTGTAAGCTGCGTGTAAGGAGGGTGATTAGTCAGGAGGAATGCAGTTTTTTTAATTTCCACTGACTATCAATTCACTAACGAGTGCTAATAAAGCCCAGAACCACCCTCACATGAATAAATACTTGAATTGCCCCCTCTTCTGACTTAGCCTTGCTCATGAAAGACTTCACAGTGTCTCCTTCTAAAGAAACCGCTATTTGAAAAAAAAAAGAGTACTCCTACGATTTCATATTTTTGGAATCCTATCTTTACAGGAGGTCTCAAAATGACTTCTATTGATTTCAACGGTGATTATAAGCAGGAGAGCTCAATGCAGAAAGCCAGGGTTTAAATCCTAGTCGGGGAAGCAAACTGCTGATCACCCTAACGTAGTTCCCTCTACGTCTATAAAACGGTGAGTTCTGAAGATTAAATGAGCAAAATACAGGTGAAGTGCTAAAACAATAAACAACTGGCAAAGAGCAAGCATGCAATACAAGTTCTGGTTCTCACAACTACTGTCAGCTTCTAAGAAAAAAGACCCAGTTTCCCTTAAATCTAGTCAAGATGCTTTAGCTGGCCAGAGGGTTTGCTGGATTTCAGATGAAATTTATAGAAACTAAATGAAATTCAAAGACAGCTAAGAGCTCCCCTCCCTGACTATGTAATTATGTGTACTCATTATGTGTGTAGCATGTTATTATTTAAATGTCCCTAATTTCAGCCCCAGAGGGCCAAGGGCCCTCAAAGAGTGGCCGAGGCCGAGGCCTCTGCCAGGCTCTCTGAAGCTTTTGTCAATTTATTACCGCCAGGAAAAGTGGCACCATCTCTAGCACCGAGGAGACAGAGGGCTCGCATCCAGCAGAAATCTGAGCACTGCCTCCCCAACAGCCTGGCTACAGCCAACAAGCTGTCACCTCGGGTACAATTCCTACACAGACAACCCACCGGGCTGTCCCAGACTCACATTCACCACCTCCAGGAAGACCCAAAAAAAAAAAAATCATCCCTTGTCACTTTATAGACTACAAAAGCAAGACTGATGGCAAACACAGATTTTATGACATAAATTATGAAGCCTCTCGTTAGAGAGAAGTGATGCTTTTGAACTGTGGTGTCAGAGAAGACTCTTGAGAATCCCTTGGACAGCAAGGAGATCCAACCAGTCAATCCGAAAGGAAATCAATCCTGAATATTCATTGGAAGGACTGATGCTAAATTTCCAATAGTTTGGCCACCTGATGCGAAGAACTGACTCAGTTGGAAAAGACTCTGATTCTGGGAAAGACTGAGGGCGAGAAGAGAAGGGGACGACAGAGGATGAGATGGTTGGATGGCATCACTGACTTGATGGACATGAGTCTGAGTAAACTCCAGGAGTTGGTGATAAACAGAAGCCTGGTGTGCTGCAGTCCATGGGGTTGCAGAGAGTCACACACGACTGAGCAGCTGAACTACTTTCTTACGTCTGCTTGGCTTACTGCTCTACTAGACCTGCCCAAGTGGGACAGCTGAGCTCAGTCACCCACACGAGCTGCTGCGTGTACCCTCTAAGCAAACAGCGCCCCCACCTTCCGCACACTAGAGGCCAGGGCAGGGGGGCTGCTTGTTTATCATCCTAGCATGCCTGTGATTTCACGGAACTGATGTCAATTCGTTTCCCAATTAGATAAAAATTATGTCAAGCCCATTCTGTGAACTCAAAATAATCGTTTTAAAATTGCATTTTCCCAGGAAATTCTGGCAAGACCAGCAATTCTGAAACATCTTTGCTCAAATACAGGGGTAAAACAAAACACCGTCTTTCTCATACCACTGTTGCAAGGATAAGGTGTCATTTTCTTCCATTCTGGGTTCAAAAATCAGTACTGGATTCAAAGTTACGTGGCTTGAGCTGTAATTACAATTCTGCTACTGCATTATAAGGAACCATGTGATATCAGTGAGTCACGACCACAGAAAATTCTTAAACAGCCCCCACGAGAACGTCTTCTCACCCTTACAAATGCCACGGGTCTCAGAAGTGGACCCCACCACCCAGGACTCCCATGCCATGAAGCACGAGAAAGGGAGCACAGGGGACAGAAGCTCCCCTACCACCCACCCCGGGACAGGGTGCAGGCACCTGCCCTCCCCTCTGCCCCATCCTGTTTTCCACCACACCTCCCAGCAAGGGCTCCGGACTAGACCGCTTCAAACTCTACCACCAGATAACTTTCTGTCACAGTTAACACTAAACTAATGCAACTACTTCAACTTCTGAAAGGGAATCTTGAGAAGATGGGAGACAATGAGAAGAAGTTAAAAAGAAAAAGGAAAAAGCATGACTACTGAAACCACTCCCCCTCCCCCCAACCCCACCATCATGACTCCCAACGTCACCGGCCCACAATGAGGAATCCCAGAGTGCTTGCTGTGAGGCGCAGTGAGGCCCAGCTCCAGACGAGGTCACTGCATTGCACACGAGTGCTGATTACTCAGCAGCCACTCAAGGGCATGGCAGCCCACCCCAGAGTTTCTGCCTGGAGACCCATGGACAGAGGAGCCTGGCAGGTACAAGCACAGTCCTTGGGCCACAAAGAGTCGGACGTGACTGAGCGACCAACACTCGACACACACACAGCAGCATACATGTACACACATTCAGAGACAACACTGCTTACAATCCCGATTACTCCCAGAGTCTCGGAGGCTGCCTGCTATTTCGGTGTTCTCTGAATCACACCCCTTAGGAAGAGCACCCTGAGACTGTGGGACCTACCCAGAAGGGCTTATTCCCATGGTAACAAGTCTATAGTTTCCATGCTTTCCGTTATGTACATGCAGGCACGCAAAGTGACTTCAGTCGCGTCCAACTCTTTGCAACCCTACGGACTAGAGCCCGCCAGGCTCCTCTGTCCATGGGATTTCCCAGGCAAGAATAGTGGAGCGGGTTGCTGTGTCCTTCTCCAGGGTGTCTTCCTGACCCAGGGATCGAACCAGCGTCTTTTATATCCCCCGCATTGGCAGGCAGATTCTGAGAATCTGCTTTCCAGTAGCCCCTAAATAAGAAAGCACATTTGTTTAACATGCTAACTGCCTTTAAGAAAAGGGTTCCTGAAACATACACAGGTTCTACAACAGGGCGATGCGTTTACGTAGAACTGCTATCGAAACAGAGTATGAGGAACAGCAAAAAGGTGGCCCTGGAACACGGCCTGCACAAACAGCAACACGAACCAGAAAAGGGCACGCTCACAGCAACTTCACAACAGAAGGGCAGAAGCCTCGATGTCTGAGTGTTTAGAAGAAAAAGAAAGAAAAAAGGTAAGTCAGTCTTTATCAGAGTGAAAGGCAACAGAATTCAAGTTTTTAACGATCCCAATAGAGACACATAGGCCAGCTTTCCTTAAAAATCCCTCCTCACTATTGTCAAGCCCTGACTATGTCGATGAAAACAAGAGCTACGACTGGCCGACTAGCTGGCACGGCTAGTCTCTCCCTGAGTGCCTTATTGCAGTTTTTGTTCTTTTACCCTAATTTCACCACTATTCAATCCCAGACACCTGGCTACCTTTCTGTACTAAAAGCTGATTTTTTCCCAGTTAGTTTGATCTTTATTTATTAAAAAATTCCAAAAGCACCAAAGCATCACCACTCCTGATTAGCAGGGTGAGAGTGTGCACCTTGTCACGCAGTGAAATCCCACACCACAGTAGCCATTGCTCTACCATGATCCCCAGATCCAATAAAATGCCACCCCAATCACCCTCTCCCCCACCACTAAGAGCAGAAACAATGACAGGAAGACCGATCACAAGTGCTCTTTAAAATGATGTGGGGTTTAGCATTTACTGTATTCCAGGCAGTCAAAGAATGAGTGGGGTTCCTCCACTGGAGGAGACCCAGGACAAAACAGGGCTCTGAGCGGTACACTGTGGCAACAGAGTACTCATATTATTTTGATTACGCACACACGCAGGATTCAAAAAGGGCCTTTCCGCATCACACTGGCTTGGCCTTCAGTCATAATGCCAGGAGAGGGCGACAGAATACGAGTGGGTGGCAGGGCAGACCTCAGGCGCATTCAGGAAGGCCATCTCAGGAGACCCCACCATTGCCTATGGGAAGAGAGTGCCAGCAGGTCTTGTCTGGAAGCACGGGTTTCAACTAGAGGCTCCCAGACAACTCACTTCACAACTAAGCAGGAAGGAAAGAAACTCCACGGCCTAAAGTCAACCTATCACTTAGCAGCCTGACGAGCTGCCAGGTTCCCATGTGCCATGATTTTACTACCCCACCATTACAGCGAAGACGCCAAAAGATTAATAGGTTCTCCTCTTCCTCATCCCCTTATTTCAAACGAATACAAGCAGAACATGGTCAATTCACTCATGTTCAAACTAAGAAGTTAACAAGAAAGGCTGTGGAATGCTGCTACCACAGCCACAATATATAAAATATATAATAAAATATACTGTTTATAAAATATAAACAGTAACCAAATGCTTGTTCCAAAATGGTCTTCACTGGCTGATGCCATCTGAGTCACACTAACCCTGTCAAAAAGAGACATCAAACTCAGACGGGGGCCAGTTTCCCTCCAGGCTTCAGGGATCCACGTGATAACCACCCAGGAGGAGGAACACTGGATGCACGGCAACTCTGCCTGGGTTATCTGCCTGCCGCCATGCAGGCCACTGGCCTGGGCCTTGGAAGGCTCCGAGCCAGAGAGACAGCGAGACAGGCAGCAAGCACAGACTCACGCTGCTTCCTCTGTAAACAGGGGCCACATTTCAGCAAGATCATCCAAGGCTGCTTCTGCTCTCCTACTTGGATAGAAAGACAGATGCTCCCAGAAAAACCTGTATATCCAGCTCTACGCACAACCCAGGAAACAGCAGAAACCGGGTCGCAGCACTGGTCTTGTCTACAGGGCACAGACTAAGAAAGGCACCTTGCCAATTACGTTATGCAGCATAAAGAGGAGCAGAAAAATGAATCCATAAACCCAACCAGGGTAACCGCCATTCAGGGGCCCAGCCTGAGAAGCACAAGCCGCCCGAGCAAGCACATCCGTTGCAGAAACAAGGCCGGGCCCAGAACGGCCTCCACCCCGACGCAGCAGGCAACTCACCGCTCACGGCCTTCAGGCTCCCGGGAATGCCTTCCCCGTGCTGCCTCTTCTGGGCGTTCTTGAACTCCTTCAGAGACAAATAAAGAACTTTACGTACCACCCTTTCTTCTGACCACGGAATCCCATCACTGTCATCCTGGGGAAACAAGGAAGAACGGGGAGAGGGGCGTTACTTCAAAGAGAGCAAGCAAATGTTCAAGAGTCAGAATAAACTTCAAAAACAAAAATCCCAAGCAAGTATTACGTGACTGAGACCCAGTTCCGGAGGTGAGAACTACATTCGGTAGAGAGGGCGCGGGTCCGGCCTGGAGGGCCACCCCTCAGGCTGTAACGGGACTGGAGGAGCATCTCCCTTCACATGGCCCGTGCCCAAATCCCGTCATTAACTGGTAACACTGAAGTTTTATATTCTTGGCAAAGTTTAGAAAAGAGCGTTACGGCAGCCACAACAGGAAGGGTAATGCACCACTGTACTGGAGCTCTTTAAAGTGAGCAATTCCAGAGCGTAGGCACCTCACCAGCACGTGCCCTACTCTTTGGGAAATGTTGTTGTTTGGAGTTGGTGCTGCTTTCAAGGAATTTACCATTCAGTCAGAAGAAATGAAACCGAATCTGCACTGGCCTTTTAAGGGAATGAATCACAAAAAAAAGTGAGAGGGAGAGAGACCCCTGCAGAAAAGGGGCAATGGATCTTGGTGGAATAGCAAATGGGGTGGTGGGGGGGTAGTTTTTCAAAGAAGAATACAGACACTAACAGGTCTCAAAGGTCTCACTGAAGAGTCTGTTGTGTCAGATCCAGTGTAAGCGCTTGAGAGAGCAGTGACCAAGACAAGGGGCGGGCTGGGAGGACGGGGGAGCCGAGAACCAGCAGCCGGCCCAGGGGCCATCCGGCAATTCCAGAAGCAGGGAGACTGCAGACCAGCGGGGAGAGGGCAGGACCGACCGGGCCCAGACGGAGGTGGCTGGAGACGGCTGACACGGCGCGCCAACCGAGTTAACTCTTTCAGGGAACCAGCAAGAAGGCTCTCAAGGTCTATCCAGTGTAAGCGCTTGAGAGAGCAGTGACCAAGACAAGGGGCGGGCTGGGAGGACGGGGGAGCCGAGAACCAGCAGCCCGCCCAGGGGCCATTCCGGCAATTCCAGAAGCAAGGAGACTGCAGACCAGCGGGAAGAGGGCAGGACCGACCGGGGCCAGTCTGGGAAGACGGAGGTGGCTGGAGATGGCTGACACGGCGCGCCAACCGAGTTAACTCTTTCAGGGAACCAGCAAGAAGGCTCTCAAGGTTTAAAGAGCTGCTTCCCACAGCCTGAGACCCTCACAGGTTCTCTCCTGTGGACAGCTGCTTACAGTGGACATCTGATCTCCTGTGGACATCTGCTAATCTGAGAAGTCCTCACAGTCACACGGCTACTTCAAGACTTCATTTTTCTAAGAGTTCAATTTAGAGATAGAAGGATTATGGGATTCTTGGGTACTTGGGGCCTTAAGCAAGTAAGTAAACATTAACACCGCAGTAACTTCAGGAGATGGTGACGGCCAGGGAAGCCTGGCATGCTGCAGTCCGTGGGGCTGCAGAGTCAGAAACGACCGAGCAACTGAGCAACAGCAAAGCGGGGTTCTGGTCCTTCAGGTTTCTTTCGTTCAACAGGAGGCCAAATATGTCAGGGTCGGGCCGGGGCTGCTGCCCTCCACACCCTACAGAACTGGTTTTCACTCCCTGCCACTACCGGTCACCAAAGCCTCCTCCCGCGGAGATAAGGGAGGTAGATTATCCAAGATATTCTCCAGCTCGTAAATTCCTAAACTCTGCATAAACACACACTGCATCTCAGAAATCCAACCACACAGTCTCTAAAGCCCCACATAACGGAAGCTGTGCTCCTGTTAATCTTCCAGGATTTCCTAGAATGACAGTGATTCTCCGTCTTCTGTAAGAAGGGGAAGAGAAGGCCTGGGAGCAAAGAGCCAGGATTTCCACCTTTCCTGGGGTGTCCTTTGTGCCTCACACCTGCCGAGACTTCCATTACCTCCGGGAGAAGATACGCCCCCTCTCCCCAGTGGCTCTCCTCAAAGTACCAAGGCATCTATAGGCCAGGGCGGTGCTCAAGTTCACACACGAAGACTGCAGGCGGCAGCAGACTCTGCCTCCACGCCACGGGAGGAGCGCACGCAGCTCCTTAACCACCACTCCCCAAGTCACCAGAGGCCGGCCAACTACACAGTTGAAAACCAGGAAAACCAAGTGCTCTGACCAGACCCCGCTTGAGGAGCCCAAGGAACCAACCTGCCAAAAAGGCCAATGATTCAGCTACACGAGAGGTGAAAAGCACAATGAATTCACTCTTGACAGCAAGCAAGTCCCCCGAGTGTGCGTGAACGTGCCTTTAGCATACTGGTTTCAACTGAGTGACAGTCTCAGCCTTGGGAAGAGTCCATGGTCATGGGCTGAAGTCCACCTTCCAGGACACAGGGAAGGCCGCAGGATAGAATGGTCTTCACCACCCCAGGTTCCTATCCTCAGCAATTAGGCCTCCACAACAAACCAGGCCGTGATTATAAATGATTATGTCCTACATATACACAGTTTATAAACTGTAAAGCCCCCAAAATAGCTTTCAATGTAAAATTCCTATGACAATTTACTGCTTCCTGTTCAGACTGCAGCCTTCATTCTGACTCCAGGCCTTCCAAAGAGAGAATTAAACACCCTGAAGACTGATGTCTAATTAAAACAGACAAACCTTATGAGAGGAAAACTTCTGCAAAGGAAGACACATTCAGCGTTCACTTAGCAGTATCAGCAGCTCCGTGACACCGACCTGGTAGCGCGTTAGTTGTTCAGTCCTGTCGACTTTCTACAGCCCCACGGACTTGTAAGCCTGCCAGGGACTCTCCAGGCAAGAATACTGGAGTAGGGTGCCATTCCCTTCTCCAGGGGATCTTCCCAACCCAGGGATCGAACCCGGGTCTCCTGCACTGCAGGCAGATTCTTTATTTTCTGAACCACCAGGGAAGCCCAACAAGATACTTATAAATATAGGAGAAGGAAATCTAGGACTCAGAATACAGGGTTTCAAGTTCTAGACATTAAAAATAAAAAATAAACCACACACACACACGAGTTATTTTATAATCTAGAGTGCTGGTCAAGACTTGTCACCTCCCTCAATGTCGATGCAAGACACAAACCTAATAGGTAAGAAGTCGACTCTGTCTCCAAAAGCTCAGCAGGTTAAGTAATGATTTAGAAATCAGAACTCAAACTGCAGTTCACAGCTGCAGAGTCACGATGAATCCCCACATTCAGTGCACACCCCTCTCTAGTGGGAGGCTGGCAAGGTAGGCTTGCAGCCAGCCACGAGGCACACAGGGCCCTGCAAGCCGGGTGTCCTGGGAAGCTGGAAAGAAGAAGGCACTTCAGGGGCCTGACACTTGCCTTCTCGTAGTTCTGAACAACCCAAGTTCTACTGAGTGCTCTAGAACACAGCCCAGGCCTAACTCTCTCATTAGAAGTCAGGAACTCCAAAGGCAAACCCCACCCCCGCCCCAAAAGCTTCCATGACCTTTAAAGTCCAGGCCTTCCGTCTTCTTTTCCCTTTTCCAATAGCTGTCTTATTTAACCAGCCATAGAGTCGTTTCTCCTGCTCCTCACAGTGTTATCCCAGCTCCCATCACTGGGTGAGAGCTCAGGATGCTGAAAACTGGACCGACTCAACATCATGCTTCCCATGTTACCATCCACATCTGGCCTGTTGGTGCCAAATTTGCAGGATGGATTAAATGAAGGGCCTGAAATCACTCCAATTTCCTTGACTGAAAACACACTATCCCCGTAAAAAGGGCCCCAGAGTGACGACTCCAACAGGGCCGGGCGACACCTCGCATTCTCAGTGGTAAGCCTGTCATTGACCTAACACCGTGCACCACCCCTCTGCCACCAGCGAGTTCCCTGTGAAGACAGCGCCCATCTCCAAGGCCACGTGGCCTTACAGAGCCCAAATCCACTGCCCCACAGTCCCTTCACCTCAGTTAAACGCTACCCAGATTCCTTCACAAAACAGCCCTCTGAGTTCTCTGCTCCTCTCCCTGCCACCCATCTCTGTGGGCTCCTTCTCCTGTCTCCCAGAAGCCCCTCAATCTATCTCCTCCCACCTCTCTATTCACTTATTCAGCCCCAAATCACTATCTTCAAATCAACGGAAAAGCCAGTGGTGCCTCAGTGTTCAAAATCCTCACCATCCCCTGCTGACCTCCGTGGGCCTAGTGGCTCTCCCGCTCCTCAGAGGAAATCACCTGGGATCTGCATCGCAGAGCTGAGAGCAGAGAGCAAGCCCTTCTCCACAAAAGCAAGCTTCCTCCACCATGCCCAGCCCCAGACCATTTGCTTTACTGGTCAACTTAATAAAGGCAGATACAGGAGAAGTCACACCACTGATCCAGCGTCCAGCAGTCTCATTCGGATGCAAATTCAGCTGCCCAGAGTGTGTGGCCAGTTCTGGTGAGCGAGCGGCATTAATGATTTAAAAACAGCTCCTGTCACTTGGGGTTTCCATGATAAGACCTCTAGGTTAACAGACCATCTAAATCTTAAGAATCAACTCCCAGATGACACACGGCCCGTCCTCATTCCTACCCCACGGATCTCTGATTTCTCCCCAAGCCCCCCAAAATGCTCTGCAAACACTGAAATTTAAAGGAAAAAAAACAGATCTGCTGGCAGACAGAGGGAGGGAGGGGGGAGTCATCACACAGATCTGGTTTGATACTGATTTCGAAAAATCACTTTCTTTGGCAAATGGAAGACTAAGTAATAAGATCTTTCAAAGTACAATTGACAGGGTTTTGTTTTCATTTGCAAAACATCTACCATTCTTTGAAAAAAGTTTGAAAATGGCAAGGGCTCAGGCATTGAAGTAGAATGTGTCTCGTCATAATCTTTTCATTGAAAGGAAAAACGACAGCATAACCTCTAGCTGCTCCAAGCTTTGTAACAGACATGTAAGAAAAGGGGGCACAGAAAGCAAGCACGCGAAGACACCACACCACACCGTGCGGCAGACAGCCTCGCCGAAGGCTCTCCAAAGCCCACAGGCCAGCCTGGAGACCCAACACCACCAGTGCCTCAACTACTCGGCAGCCTGCAGAGATGCAGGCTCAGTTTAAGACTCACCGGTGATGCCCGCACACGTGAAAGTTTCAGAAGCTCTGCTGTAAACTTCCAGACGAGCCCCTCCTGCCCATTTCACATCACTTTCTACCTTCCGTCGGAAAACAGGCAAAGATGAAGATGAGATGAAACCCTAGATGAATGCTTCTAACAACCATCTAACTGTTGCCATTTCTACTGTCAGAAATAAGTCTGTATTAATATACTCTGAGAACTCTCCTTTGACTTCTTTTAACTGAGTGAAAAACAAGTGACCAAACAGCAAGAATGAAATCAACAAAAAAGGACAGAGAAGTGGTTAGTTCCTTGAATCAGTGTGACACGATCTCTCAAGCTCTCATTCCCTGATTAAACACAAATGTGAATAATACCCCAGAAGAGGACCAGCGTATGCAATAAGATCATTTCTATTTCTCTGCACCATCTGAAAGTTGGCATATATTTCAGCAGTCACATCACCCAGTAGGATCTCACTAAGCTTGCAGTTAACCATATCCTCCCAAGATGACTTTATTTGTTGGGTGAAGGGGTGTACCCCCCATTACCATGCCACAAAACACAAAGAAGGCCCCAAACCGACAAAATTCATGGCTCCCAGTTGCAAATTATTTTTCTATGATTTTTCTCCCAACCTCTAAGGTCAAAAACCAAAACCAACAGAGAGAGACATATAAGAACATAAGAGATGCTTTCTTCCTTAGCCAGGTTTATGAAGGTACCTGATCTGTTGGGTGCAGACTGCCACGTCTCCTACAAACTCAGCCTCATGGAGAAGGGCTGGGGCTGCAGACGTGGGCATGCATGACTTTTTTAAATGTACTCGAGTACCTACCCCAACTTCCATTGATGGTGTAAATTCTTATCAATGTCAGTTTCAATAAAGCCCCAAAAGGGCCTTAATATAAAATGAATTTGCTAACAACTCAAATTTTCTCTCCATGGCCCTTGCTTCAAAATCCTGGACTACTGAATTAACATATTCTAACTGCACCAAGAGTTCTTTTAATTGACTGTCTCAAAACTGATCAGGTTGTTGATACAGAAAAGCCATGTCGTCCACTCAGCCATAGGTCTGGGCAGAGTCTTCCAACCCTCTTCCGAGCACTCACATACTGGAGTGCAAGCAGTAGGGGTTTCCAGGTCGGTCAGTCCTGGTTGGTTTCCGGTGCCAGGTTCCGTGGAAGCCCATTTCTGACCAATTTAAACACAGACACACACATTTTCTAACAATTACAACTATATAAAAATGAAACCAGTTCCCATGGAAGAGAGTTAACTTCCCACTACTTGTGGGCAAACTGCATTAAGAGCCTCATCCATTATGAGTGACCAAGTAATTTATCATCACAGCCAAGGGCACTGTTAATACTGATGACGGGACAACTGGTAGAAACTGGGACAAAGGTCAACCAAGGACTAGGTTCCTTCCAGCAAAGGTCTTCACTACAATGCAGATCATTTTTAACATCGCCACCACAGAAAATAAAACGAGTATCCAAGACACATAAGTTTTACATTCAAGTCCAGAACCTCCCACCAACATTTTAAATGTCGATTGGCTTGGGGGGACTGGTGGGGTGCAGACATGTGCACACACTACCGTGTTCCACAGAGAACACTTCTGCTTCCACGGG
>SJYR01000458.1:875968-887655 GCA_006410655.1 Kobus ellipsiprymnus | reverse complement strand
GGATTGGGGGAGGCGGGGGGGGGGGCGCTGATGACTGAAAAGATATTACCAATAAGAAAACTGTGAAAGACTGGCTCCAGGAGGGAGGTGGAAAGAAAATTCATAGCCCTATTCCTCCTTCCAGGGAAGAATGTCTGGAAACCTCTACATAAATGCCTTTTATTTTCAAGAGCCCAAGTTTTGCATATACCTGCTGTTAAATCACCCTACTTAATGCAATTTGTTGCTGTCTGAAATATCAGCCTCTTCCATCAACAGTTTGAGAGAACAATGAAAGCATCCAAAATAATAACGGTAATAATTTGTTAGGGATGTTGATTCTTGGCACTGATTCCACACAAACAAGGATTTAAAGAGCCAGAGAGAGAGAAAATATTAAAGAAAAGAGAAAGAGGTTAAAACTACTGTTTCTTCTACTTTTAACAAAATATTTTCTCCACTGGAAATCAACTCAATGTCTCCAATCAACTCGATCTTCATTTTTAATTTCATAAAATGGTTCATCTGTCAATATTCAAACATCAAAGAGAAATGGGGGAACATTCACACCTAGAAATCTGATAAATGGCCAGGAAGCCACTGACTTACTGAACTTGAGAATGACATTCCTTTGCCTTGGTTTTAAATTAAAAGCACTTCAAGCAGAAATTTTCCTCCAAAAGACAAGCTTCCAGGGATAAAGTAAACGGACTGAAAATGCTTATGCAAGGACACTTTTACTTCTTCCAAACTCCCATTAAATAATGTGTACTTATCTTTGATTACCGCCTATTTAAAAAAAATAAAATAAAAAGCTACAGCCGAAATTGGATTAAGAACTTCTGCTGAAAACGATTTATTGCATAACACAACTCTGACAGCCTGAATCTCCGGCCACCAACTGAGCCTTTATAAAAATCTGCTGGGCAGCTGCCAAGTCAGCTTTTTTGCGTCTGAGCATGTCAGACCCCGCCGTTGCCAAGGCAGCGGCAGCGCACGTTCACGGTTAAACGGTGCAGGCAGGGACCACGCCACACAGCGTTCAACCCCCTGCAATTCCTGGTCTGACAGTTTGTTGTTTCAACATAATCAAAAAGGACTCTCGATCCGGAGGGCATTATCTCCAAGAAACTGGCAGAAATCGGACTGGTGATCTCCCTTCGGTAGAGGAAATGGGGGAGAAATTAAGTCAAATTACAAATAAATACTTGACATGGGCCTTGGAAAGAGAAACCAGAATGAGGGACGATTCTGCGTCGGCAATGCCAAGGAGCAACTCCAAACAGCCTCATCTGGGAATAAATCATTAACAAGTAGGTTCCCAAGGGCATTCTGACTGATTGGGATCTTTTCATCCTTACAGCCTTTTTATGTTAATAAGAATACCCCCAAACCCCCCAAATGGCATATTCTAAGCCGCACTATTCAACACAGCAGTCACCAGCCACATGTGGCTATTTATGACTGACTTAATTAAAATTAAAAATTAAGTTCCTTAAGTTGTACTGGACACATTTCAAGAACTCATCAGCCATGTGCTTCTCAAAATGGACAGCCCGGCTAAAGAATGTTTCCATCATTCCTGTTCTAGATCAGAACTGATAATGAATTGGACGGAGTTTTTCAATTGGCTGTGTTCCTTGCTAACTCATTTCATTATGGCCGTAAGACTCTTTAAAACAGGTACGAGAAAATTCTGGAACCTGAGAATACCCTGCACAAGAAAACCAGAGTCTAAAGTAGGCAAGAACTGACATTTACCCATATAACTCTCAGGAAGTGGTTCCAATTTGTTCTGCCACATCTCACCTTTCAAATTTGCAGGGAATGTACATGAAATTCAGAGGATGAAATACAAGATTCTTCAGTCTACGAGGAAGCCCTAAAGACACGCACTGCTTTTATATGCTTTCGAATCATGTTCTAAATTATTTCCCTGCAAAATAACTTCTCTGGGTTTAAGAGCAGACAAAAACAAGCACCCCACCGGCCAGTCTCCCAGGACCAATGGGTGGCCCAAACTTCTGAGGCTGACCACTGTCCCGCCTCCTGCCAGGACCAGCCAAGGTCATGGGCCTCTGAGCCAGGCCAAGGGCTAGGGTGATTTTTGTACTGGGACACTGCTGGGTGACATGATGAGCTCTGTCAATACCTGACTGACTTACTTGACTGGCTGGCTTTTTCTGGCTCAGAAAGAACCTCCACCCAGGAAATAAGCATGAGCATCCACACTTTCCCAGGGGACTGGTTGCCTGGTCACGCTACACTGTAAAACCTGTTAAGGGGTTTGGGGGGCCATTTTATGAAAATTTTCCAGTTACAGTAAAGTACACAAATAAACTTTGTCCATTGATTTAATATCAATGAACACCGAATCATGTTTGTTCTTTCCCCCCTTTCCTCATATCCTCCAGCGGTTCCCCTGAGTTAAGGACCAGTTTGTACCTTGTCATTACAGGAACGGACCTCCAGAAATAATTTTAATGCCTGTCACCCCTCCAAACAGCGCTTCCCAGTAATGGAAAATGCAGACCAGCATGTGGCAGGTCACACGCTTCTGTTTCTCGTGCCTCTGTCCTCCACGTTTCAACCATTCCCGAATGATGCACGGGAGCTTAAGATAGACTAGTCTATGTGATTCCAGAGGCTTTGCCAGGTCTGTTTCATCTTCATGTTTCCAGCCTTTAGGGCTGAGTCTAGTACACAGCAGCAATACTTCAATAGAGTGAACATATTAACAGCAGTCAGGCGGTAAGAGACCTGGATTTCAGTTATGGAATTCTGTTTCCTTGTGTACAAACAAATGACCAAGGAGTTGCCACCAACCTGAGAATCTATGAGAAAAAACACTGGAGCTTAACAAACCACATACATGGGTTCCACCCACAAAGTTTCTCCCAGGTGATGCTGCTGGTCAGAGAACACACTGAGAATCACAGGTATACAGCCTGCAAGGGACCTGACTCCCACCTCGCCTGCATGAAGACTGTTCTCACCACCAGAAAAGACATTATAATTGCCAAACCTAAAGCAAATAGAAACCTGACTTTTGGCTGGTTTTTCTGTTTCCACTCCCCCAAAACCTTCACTTCGTGGCAAATAGATGGGGAAACAATGGAAACAGTGAGAGTTTATTTGGGGGGGCTTCACAATTGCAGCTGGTGACTGCAGCCATGAANAAAGCAAATAGAAACTTGACTCTTGGCTGGTTTTTCTGTTTCCACTCCCCCAAAACCTTCACTTCGTGGCAAATAGATGGGGAAACAATGGAAACAGTGAGAGTTTATTTGGGGGGGCTTCACAATTGCAGCTGGTGACTGCAGCCATGAATTTAAAAGACGCTTGCTCCTTGGAAAAAAAGCTATGACCAACCTAGACAGCATATTAAAAAGCAGCGACACTGCTTTGCCAAAAAAGGTCCGCCTAGTCAAAGCTATGGTTTTTCCAGTAGTCTTGTATGGATGTGAGAGTTGGACTATAAAGAAAGCTGAGCCAAAGAATTGATGCTTTTGAACCATGGTGTTGGAGAAGATTCTTCAGAGTTTGACTGCAGCCATGAAATTAAAAGACGCTTGCTCCTTGGAAAAAAAGCTATGACCAACCTAGACAGCATATTAAAAAGCAGCGACACTGCTTTGCCGAAAAAGGTCCGCCTAGTCAAAGCTATGGTTTTTCCAGTAGTCTTGTATGGATGTAAGAGTTGGACTATAAAGAAAGCTGAGCCAAAGAATTGATGCTTTTGAACCATGGTGTTGGAGAAGATTCTTCAGAGTCCCTTAGACTGCAAGGAGATCCAACCACTCAATCCTAAAGGAAATCAGTCCTAAATATTAATTGGAAGGACTGATGCTGAAGCTGAAACTCCAATACTTTGGCCACCTGACGTGAAGAACTGACTCACTGGGAAAAGACTCTGATGCTGGGAAAGACTGAAGGTGGGAGGAGAAGGGGATGACAGAGGATAAGACAGTTGAATGGCATCACCGACTGGACGGACGTGAGGTTGAGCAAGCTCTGGGAGTTGGTGACGTACAGGGAGGCCTGGTGTGCTGCAGTCCATGGGTCGCAAAGAGTCAAACACGACTGAGCAACTGAACTGAAACTTTCAACTCTGATTCCTCTGCCCTTCCCAGTCTCTGATTATGATGGAAATAATAACTGCATTGACTTACATTCTAAAACCATCGATCCTTGGGGCTCCTTTCAAAGTTCAAAAGCCTCTGAGGCTCCCAGTGGCTACTACAGGGGGCATTTCCAAATTTCCTAGCATGACCTACAAAATGATCATCAACCCAACTTAGGACAGAGTTAAGTCCTTGTCCCGCTCGTGCTCCCAACACCTGCCCCCACAACCGACCAGCTCTCATTTCGCAGCCCCATCTCAAAGCAGACACCAGAAAACAGAAGTACTGGTGTTTATTAACTAAATATTAATCATGACTTCAACAATAACTCACCAGTAAATAAAGAACAGACTGAACACATACAGATAAAAGTACAACCTCAAACCTCTAATACCAAGAAATACATAAAACAATTAGGCTCAATTACCAACTATTTTAGTATTCCACCCACCCCACCCCCGCCAGCTCTTGGTCTTTATAATGCAAAGAATGCATGATCTATGTGACCAGGACCCTTAGTACAAGATGTCAATTTCATTCAAACTGAGATATTTACTACCAGTGAATTCAGTTCCTAGTCCAATGACAAGATTTAACCATATCACTATTTCACAAAGATTTTTGATGATCACAACCATTTCTGCCACCTAAACAAAACCAGAAACCTTCACTGGCTCCCTCATTTCTTTCATGCAAAATGAGATTTCCTGCAGTTTTAGCTCCATAAAAATAGCCTGATAGATGAGTGAATGATTCAATGAAAAGATTCATGCTTACCTACAGACCAACAGAGCTCTTCCCAAAGTCATGAGGGCTGACCCCCTAAAAGGTGATATAAGCAGTTTCATATTCAAGCACAGCTGTTAGGAATAGCAAATAGGCCTTCTAGAAGTAACGTCATAGTCCTTCATAAGTTGGCATGTCACAGTGATAAGAGAAAACCCATGTTGTGAGCACAGCGGATGTGAAGTAAAAATTTACCATTTACACTTCATGTGATGTGTCAAAAAATAAAGCAGAAGAGGGAAGATGACAACTGTACTCCAAATGGGAAACTACAGAAAAGTTTTGAGCAAAGAAGTAACAGAATTTGATTTATATTTTTAAAAGCTCACACAGGTTGCTGGGTTGAGATTAAAACGGGAGATTGGGGGTGGGGTGGAGGGGATGGGTGCGGAGGAGATAAAGGAAGGTGTGACAACTGCCCACAGGAAGTGAGGACCAAGGAGGCAGCAGGCAGCAGAGAGGATTAAACCAACTGAGAACCGACATGCATGAGAGAAACCAGGAATAAACAGAAGGTAAGCCCCAAGTTTTCATCTCAGGACATTCCCCTTCCTCTCTGGAGGAAAAAAGGGGGCACTTCTGAAAACAGTGTTTTGGAGCAGAAAGTAGGGAGGAAGAACCAAGAGCTTCATTCTTACACTCAGCTGGAGTTGTCCACACAGACCCTGGGCGAGAGGTCAAAGTTCAGGCTGCGTGTCAAAGCTAGAGATCTGAATACAGCTCGTAGTTAAACATCAAACCTAGACTCCAGTCTTATCTAAAGGGCAGAAAAACATAGTTCACCTCTTGGCTGAAAGTAAGGGGTGAAGTCTGGTAAAGGCTGCCTGACCTGGACAAGTCATTTTACGGCCAAAAGGGTTTTCAGAGACTTAGGAAAAATGATGCTTCCAAATAAACAGTGAATGAAGACAGAGGACTGACACTGGAAGGAAGAAAAGGGGTGTTTCACATACTCCAGAGCCTTTCTAGAAACATCTGCACTGGATGATGCCCTGTTTTAACTTCAATAATCTGGCAGAGGAGACCTCAGAAACCCGCTGCTCAGCATGGGCCATACCGCAGGCCCAGGGCTGCTGCTGGTGAGAAAGTTCCATGTAGCCCCATGAAGTCGTAACTCACTCAAACACACGTGCAGACGCCCCTTCACACGCAAATGAGGAAATGATGACATCCAGGCCTAAGCAGCGGCAGGCCTGAGGCCCGCTCTCCCAAGCGGTGACGAGTCAGAGAGGCTTGCACAAAGGTGAGCTCTCAGGTGAAATCGCGGAAGGATCCAGAGAAGCTTCTTTGAGATGCCCCGAAGACTGGGAGGAAGAATACAGAAAATAATTCCCTCTACGTGGTCAACTCTATTTCCTATCAGACCCACCACCTGTGAGTCACAGCCCACTGCCAGACCTACGCTGTGCTTTTCCTCTTCGAATTCCTAGTTTCTCTCCTGAAAAGCACACTGAACGAGGGTTCCTGGAAACCTACATTTCCATCCTCCTAACCAGCCCTCCACCTCTACTGCTGGTAGACTGCCGTTCCAGCTCTGGGCAGCACAGGAGCTTAGCCACCCTGGAAATCCCTGGGAAGCTTTATCGAGGACAGACCTCGGCACCAAGCTCTGAGTCAATGCCAGGGTAGGGCTGGGGCCCAGAGATTTTGGTAAACTCAGTGTGGGCACCACCCATCCATCGACACTCCCATTTTTGATGGACTTGGTCTCACTGCATTAAAATCACCCATTTCCTAACAACTCCTGAACAGCAAGCCTGGCACATTAGGAGCTTACTAAGCAACTGTTGAGGAAATGAAGCTTAAAAAAAGGAAGAAACCATGTAACTAAGGAAACCAGGTTAACTATTTAAATAGAACACACAGCATGTTTGAATCCACTTATTTTCTTGACATTAATCCCCTAAAACTGAGGATTCGGTATTCTCTAAAATCTAGAAGAAGTTTTAGCTAATACTAAAGTGTTCCTTTCTCGTAAACACAAACTGAACCCATACTACCTTCAAGGAAATGAATCACTGAATCACGCAAAGCTTCCCCGCCTCCAGCTGAAGAGGAAAACCAACCCTGCAGATCTATGAGTCAGAGCCAAGTTCTGATTTGCCAATAACACACTCAAAATGTTATCTGAGTAAAAGTATTGGGAAACTAGGTTATGGTTGCTCACTGATTTAATCACATCAGGAGGGAGAGTCTGGAGAAGCAGATCATCTCCAGGCCAGAATACTGGAGTGGGTAGCTGTTCACTTCTCCAGAGGATCTTCCCAACACAAGGATCGAACCCAGGTTCTCCTGCATTGCAGGTAGATTCTTTACCAGCTGAGCTGCCAGAGAGGCCTAAAAACTAAATTGAGAAGGGAAAAGCCTTTGTATGTTCAATTTCTCCTTAACCCCAAACTCAAACTGCTGCAGAATAATTCCAGCTCCTAAGTCACCTGTAGGAGAAAAAATGAAGCTTTTATTCTTCTTCTTGTGCTATCAGAACAAGGCCTGTCAAGCTCTACTGTGTCAGATCTCCTGTCCTTGTTAATACATAATGCAAATTCTCCTTCCAGGTAAGAGGTCTCTAGAAGGTCTGCTGCCTTCTTGCTCCTAACATTCTCCATTATGCAGCAGTTCAGAAAGATCTGTCCGTCCCACACCTTCCAGCATGATAGCAAGGGACTGCTTTTAGCCTAAGAGTTGATGACGAAACACTTAAAAGGAAAAGCAGAAGACAGGAAAAAAGAAGGGGTGGGGGAGGAGAGGTTACCATATACACAACAATTCTCCTTTTTTAGGGGCAGTTAGGGTTTGACAAACTTTTCAGACTATTTTACAAAAGCCCTGACCTCACAGAAAACACTTTCCAATTTTAACATACATACCCACACAAAGAAACACAGCAGGCACTCCCCACAGGCCAAAATAAAATGCTCTAGTAATCACCATAAATAGGGAAAGAGATGGGCTTCCTGAGTCAGAGTACAGGGGACGAGAAAAACCACCAGCAACAAAAACATCATAAACAGAATTACACAGTCAACAATAAACTGGGAGGAAAGTGGCATTGCTTCTCAATGAGATGCAAAGAAACACATCTGTGAGATGCTCAAACTGGGGGAGGGGACATATTGGTTAGCCAGCTGAGGCAAAGAGGGTATAGCCCTTAAATACAAAGAGGACCTGGTGACAATTCATTTTCTGTAGAACTGAAGTTTCTAGAAAATCCCACAAAATGTCATTAACGAAAATACTTGAGAACGGATTTATTTCTCATCACTCTCACTTATTCTTTCCCATACATTTGGCATAAAATTTCCCAATCAACTCCAAGGTTTTAGACGATTTTAAGAATCACTAAATAAAGTTGCTTTGAGAGATTCTTCCTTAAAAACAGCCTGAGAGGACTTCCCCGGTGGTCTAGTAGTTGAGAGTCCACCTGGCAATGCAGGGATTCGATCACTGGTCTGGGAAGATCTCACATGTCACGGGACAGCCGAGGCCATGCTCCGCAAGACGAGAAGCCCCCACAGGAAGAGAAGCCCATGAGCCACAACTAGAGAGTAGCCCTCGCTCGCAGCAACTGGAGAAAGCCCGCGAGTGGCAACGAAGACCCAGTGCAGCCCAAAAAAAAAAAAAAGCCCGAGAGCCTCTCAAACAAACTAGAAGGCATTTGTCCATCAGTCTAACCACAGCTCCCACTGTGATAAGAGATGATCAATTTGCAATGATAATTTGAGGTCACCGTTTAAATCATATCCACAATGGTAGGCAGTACAGAAAACACTAATAATGAAGGAAGAGGGTGAAAATAAGCCCGTGCACCTGCCTTACAACCCTCTCCAGTCTGTAAACTGCATGGGTCTAATCTAGAAACGTTCTGCTAGGAAAAACGGTACGTTCATTACTGCAAAATCACAAGTTATCTCCTTGGGAGAAGGGAATGGCAACCCACTCCAGTATTCTTGTCTGGAAAATCCCATGGACAGAGGAGACTGGCAGGCTACAGCCCACAGGGTAGCGAAGAGTTGGACAGGATTCGGCGACCAAAGAGCAACCCATGTGATCTACACTTAGGGTTGCCCTCTTTGAGCTTGACCATATTCTAGGCAACCTTCACCTTCTAGGTGAAATAATGGACTGATGTGAAAGCAGGCGGCTTGCCTCACACAGACAGCAAGAGGGAGGGCCTGTCAGTGGCTCCAGCACCACCGTCTCAGGACACCAAGCAGTCAGCAGTCTGGAGCCTCCCCTCTCATCTTCGCCTGTTCAAAGAAATCTCTGAATCTCTGGAACCATCATTTTAAAATAATTTAAATGATGAGTTTTGTAATATGTGAATTTCACCGCAACAACCAAAACTGGTAATATTAAATTTGCTAATCTCAAAACAAATTCTACTTAAAACTTAATTAACTTTTAAAGTGTTTTCTTTGAGGTCAAGGCTTTTGTAAAATTGTCTGAAAAGTGTGTCAAATCCTCACCTGGCCCTAAAAAAGGAGAGTTGTTTTGTAGAGAATAACCTCTTCTCCCCAACTCCTTCCTTTTTCCTGTCTTCTGCTTTTCCTTAAGTGTTTCATTATCAACTCAGGCTAAAAGCAGTCCCTTGTTACCATGTTGGAAAGTGTGGGATGGGCAGATCGTTCTGAACTGCTGCATAATGGAGAATGTTAGGAGCAAAGATACTTAAAGTATCTCCACTCAATAGAGATATGGAGAACAATGAAATTATTAATATTGCATTCCTATGTCAAAGTTCTAGAAATACTTTTACTGGCAAACTGGGTCACAAGGCTTGTAAAAACCACCCACTGGTACATGAAACAACTCCATAACCACTTTTTACCAAGTAAAAAGTTCAACAATTTCCAAATACAAAATATATCATTATATTGCAGCTTAAGCAAAGCAAAATATCAGCTTGCTTCTTCTGATGCCATTGTGTTCATTAGAAACTGCTCATCATGCATCACTGAAATTGAAAATCAGTAAAATGTGCAGGGAGACAATTCCTTTATATTACCTTCTGAGACCCATAAACTTCTTAATCGTAAGGGCAGGATGTGTGTGTGTGGGGTTTGCTCCCTCTGTCCTCAGAGCCTTGTTCCGACAAACATTAGAGGCCAAATACACAGAAAGGGACACAGTGAATTACTGGTACCATAATCTCAACATTCGTTCTGGTTTTCAGTATTTTTTTCCTTTGCATTCTTGCTGTGGTCTGCAATGGTTTGAAACCATATTCCAAATAACTCTTTCAAGCTCACTTGCCCCTGCCGTTCTCGCTCTCTGGCTCTTCCCTTATTGCAAAGCTCATGTCTCAGTTGAATGTCACTTTCTCCAAGAAGCTTTCTCCGACCACCCTACCACACAACCTGCTTTAACTTTCTTCAGAGAATTTATCACCCGTAAAATTCGTATTTGATAGGAACACTTATTATATGGTTTCCTAACTAAATTACTGGCTGAATCCACCAGTAATGGGACAAAAACTCAATGATGATATATGAGACATTCCATATATTCAACACTTCGATTTTTGACAGTGATAGTTATTTTTATCATTAAAAAAAATAAATAAATAAATAAATAAGGAGGAGGAAAGGAGTAATTTAACTCATATAAGCTAACAAATTCAAGTCCACCCCTCTGTTAATGAGGACAAGGAAACAAGGTTAACACAGACTCATTCTATATGGCCGATGCTAACGATTACCAAAAACCAGTGTCTTAAGACACAAATTTATTCTCTTACCAGTTTGAGCAACCTCCAGGAGATAGAGAAGGACACGGGAGCCTGGCATGCTGCAGTCCACAGGTTCACAAAGAGTGGGAGAGGACTTAGCGCCTGAACAACAACAGATTCTGAAGGCCAGAAGGTCAAAAGCAGTTTCACTGGGTTAAAGCGGAGGTGTTTGGTAAGGCTGTTTTCTTCTTGAAGCTCTGAAAGGAAAATCCAATGCCTTGCCTTTTCGGCTTCTCTGGCTTGTGGCCCCTTCACAAAGATCTTGAAAGATCGTCACTCCGACCTCTAAGGCTCTGTTTTCCCCTCTCCTTTTTCTCTCTCTGCCTCTGAAGAGCCTACCTCTCTTATGTAAGGATGCTTGTGATTAAAACCAGGCACACCTGAACCAGCCCAGCCCATCTCCCTGCTGAAGCCCCTTCACTTAACCACGCCCCCGTTTACCACTTAAAGTAACAGGCTGAGGGACCTAAATATATTCAGGTGCCGTTATGCAGCCTCCATTATCTTATGCTGGAGGTGAGAAGGCTCAAAGTGGTCTCGGGAATTTTTTTTCCATTTGCTTTTTCTAAGTGTAAAGAAAGACTCACCCAGGTCCTCGGATCTTGTGCTGGTGAAAGAAGAAAACCTCAGGGGATCAAGAACAGTGGGTGGGACTACCATCTCAAAGTTTCCAAGAAACAGCAAAGTAACTGAATCCTTTGGTTAAAAACTTTTTTCTGTACTAAAACCACAGGTGGTAAGCGAGTGGCAAGCTGGTCTAAGGGCTTTCTGATTTCTCAACAAAGAGGAGCGTCGGAAGCACACGAGGAAGAGGATCATTTCAGGTGAAAGGAGTTTCCCTTTCTGCTAGGATTTCAACTGTTAATTTACCTTATCAAATGGCCCTAGATCTGGGACTAAAATTTTACATTTTAAAAATAATTTTATTACTCAAAAAGAGCCCTTCTTAGATAGTATTGTTTCTGAAAGAGATGGGTGTTTTGTTTTTGAAATCTCCAGACTGCTCTGTTCAAAAGTAAAACTAGAAATTTAAATAAGTTAACATATGAATCTATTGAAACTTTCTCAGA
>SJYR01000458.1:787523-875810 GCA_006410655.1 Kobus ellipsiprymnus | reverse complement strand
TGTTTTGTTTTTGAAATCTCCAGACTGCTCTGTTCAAAAGTAAAACTAGAAATTTAAATAAGTTAACATATGAATCTATTGAAACTTTCTCAGAAGAAGATGATACGCATTAACCTCAAGATCTCTACTCAAGATACACAAACGGATAGATAATAAACACATGAAAATATGCTTGACAGCATCATTCATGAGGGAATTGCAGATCAAAACCACAATGAGACACCACTTCACACCCACTAGGATGGCTATAATCAAAAAAGACAAGCGTTTAAGTGCTGACAGCAGTAAGTGCTGGAGAAACTGGATCTATCACACACTGTGGTGGGAATGAAAAATGGGGCAATGGTTTTGAAAACCAGCCTGGCTGTTCCTGAAAAGGTTCAACGGAGTTATCACAGGACCTAGCAATTTCACTCCGAAGCATATATACCCAACACAAGTGAAACCCCACATCCACACAAAAACTCACATGTATGTGTTCCCAGCAGCATCAATGTATAATGGCTAAATGTGCAAACAATTCAACTGTCCAACAAATCATGAGTGGATAAAAGTATGTTATATCCACAAATGGAACTGCACAGCAATGAAAACAAAGTATTCCTTTCTCTCAATAAGGTGCCCTGTGCCGGTGAATAACCTCTGCTGTGCTACACTGACTGCATTTGCTTGCAAAACTGCCCTACTTTGCACATTTCACGGGTTGTTGTTTAGTCCAACTCTTTGCAACCCCATGGATTGTAGCCCGCCAGGCTCCTCTGTCCATGGAATTTTCCAGGCATGAATACTGGAGTGGGTTGCCATTCCTTCTCCAGGGAATCTTTCCAACCCAAGGATCAAACCCAACTCTCCTGCACTGGCAGGTGGATTCTTTACCACTGAGCTACCTGGGAAGCGCTCCATTTGATGGGTATTTTACAGAAAATTCAGACCTTGCAATGGAAACGTTGGAAAAACCTTTCTACTGCTCCATCAGCTGGAAGCACTCTATCCAACTTCCGTTCCCTATGTGACGGGGGCCCTGTCCCACTCAACAGACTTTCAGACATCAGGCGTACGGCAGGTCAGAGGAGCCGAGCGAGAAAACGCACCAGGGGAAGGGCAGAAAAGCCCAAGACGCGGCAGCGTCCTGTCCCAGACACGGGCCTCCCGTTCGGCGCGGTGAGCCATGACCCTGTAGAGGCAAGTGGGTCCCTCCTCGAGGCCGCTGCTTCCGGAGTCCGAGCCAGGACAGCCGCAGGGCGTGTGTTTGGGGGGGGGGCCGGGGATCAGAGCTGCAGTGGTTCAGACCTGGAGCCTCATGGGGTCTCGGCTAAGTACGATCACGCAGATTTACAGTGGCCTTCAATGAGTTCTGTTACAAAGAACTACATGTCAATAAATTAATTTGAGTGTAAGAAAACAAATAGTGTTTCAGGGAGGAGGGGAGCTGGGAAAGATAAGGGGGCGGTAAAGACTGGGTTTATGGGACTCCTGCCTGTCTGTCCAGTGAGGAGCCGGCAGGCCGACTTGAGCTCCCCTGCCCCCTGTGACAGCATTTAGGGAGACCAATCATGTGGGGGGCTGGGGGTGGAACTAAACGAAAAATCGACACAGACTTGAAATACCCTCTGGCTTCAAGATTCAGCACAGTGACTCTCCTTTTTAAAAAGCTTATCTACAGGAGTATCTGCTTTAAAATAGGAGGGGAGCTGGGAAAGATAAGGGGGCGGTAAAGACTGGGTTTATGGGACTCCTGCCTGTCTGTCCAGTGAGGAGCCGGCAGGCCGACTTGAGCTCCCCTGCCCCCTGTGACAGCATTTAGGGAGACCAATCATGTGGGGGGCTGGGGGTGGAACTAAACGAAAAATCGACACAGACTTGAAATACCCTCTGGCTTCAAGATTCAGCACAGTGAATCTCCTTTTTAAAAAGCTTATCTACAGGAGTATCTGCTTTAAAATAAAATAAAAAAAAAAAACTCTCCAGCCAAGGCCAGATGAGTCTGTAGAGTCTCCTGGGAGGAGATGGGCAGAGCGAAGTGAGGAGCCCAGGGAGTCTGGAAGCCGCGGCAGGAGCATGATTCAGGCTGCCTCTCTCCCTGCCAAATGAAGCCGCCACCGATGCCAAAACATCCCATTTATAACGCTGCACAAAAGCGTGTGTACAGAGGGACCACACAGCAACTTTTCAGGAGGCTAGAATAACTTCCAACTTTAACCCATTATATGGTCACTCCTTTAAAAAAAAAAATCAGCAAATATGAAACTGGTGGTCAACAGCATGCCCCCAGCAATAGCAGCTTCTCAGAGGTCACAGTTATAAGCAGGCTTCAGTAATACCAACATACCTCCTTCCTACTGACAGAACAGGACACACCTGCACAAAACGTACCTATGAGGCCAGCAGAGGAAAACTAGAAACAGTCTTACACATATACATAACCCTACGTAACGGTCAGAAAGGGCCGTCCGGATTCTACCGGGAAAGGCAGGAGGAGAACCCAGACCACCAGCTTTCATGAGGTCGATGTCTTCCCAGGCCCCCAGGCCGCCCTGCGCTGGGAGAAGGGCTGCCTGGTCTGTGTGACCATCCGCTGTCTGTGTGACAGCTCCACCCGCATTCCCCCTAATCCCCAGTCACCTTTCCCCTGTCGGCTGAAGATGTTTTTCCTTGCCCTGGAAGGAAAAGTTTTCTTCCAACTCAGTATCAGCACGTGGTTCCCCTATCAGAACCACACACCCACTCAGAGATTCTAACCAATGCTCAGCTCCCCGACCACACAAGGCAAGCTCTCGTCTCCTCATCATCCATAATTAGCAGCATCCTCTTCCGTCACCGAAAAGTAAAGAACTCCCGTTACGTTCTACACCACTAGGACAGAACACAGCTCTCTCAATTCACAAGCCCCTAATCAGGCCTCAAGATACCAGACTGTTTTGCCCGAATGTTAAGTCCAGTTGTTCACCCCATCTCTGGATGCCCTGGAACAGGCAATCCTTTTGGACCTAACAGAACTTCATCCACTGGGGGGCCCCCTTTCTTTTTTTTTAGGTGCCACAGGTTTTGGCCACAACAGCTATTTCTTTCACTAATATCAGATTTACAGCCTGCTGCTTCGTTTCTGTGCCTTGTTTATTCAAAGTAACTTAATGATGTGATCCAGCACTGAAATGAAGTCGTTCTGAATCCTGTTTCAATAGGAATTAATTCCAACACCCAACAGAGCGTAGAAATAGATTAAAGGTATGGTTGTAAGATAAAGCACCAGGCCCAAACCCACTCTTGCTCGGGCTCCAGGACGCCATGTCACAGATGCCACCTGGGTATTTCTTGTTCTAAACATGAAAACCAAATACATCTTAGGATCAAAGAAAAATGCTAATTACAAAAATCACCAAAAATCACCCTAACAGCTGCATGGTCTCCATGTTTACAGTGAAGGAATATCTGATGGGCAGACAGTAATTTGATACATATTTTTATGAATGCCTCCAGAGAGACAGAGAAACCAGGTGAGCGAGAGCACAAAGACAACCAGCTTTGCCTTCTTCACGGAAGACAGTCAGCTCAGGGGCCTGGTCACGCGGAAGCACAGAAGCACAGAGAAGCGACCTGCTGCTGGTGGCGATTCTGACTCTGTCTGTGCCCAGAGGTGATCCGTCTCCCCCAGTTCTCCCCAGTTCTGAGTTATCAGAACAGACGCTGTCCATCACAGAACTGAACACAGTCCAGAAGACTTAAGCAGCGTTTCGTTCTCAGAGGCAGCGGCCGGTCACCACCTCTGAACCCACAGCTAGAACATGCACCATCCAAAGGCCGATAAATCTGTAAAAGACCGAACGCGACAACTGGTCGCCTCACATGGTGTGTGTCTTGTCTCCAAAAGCACAGCCGTCCAGGAGTTGAGGGAGAAAAGCTGAAGGCAAGAAAACGGTGACTGCTGTGTTTGACCCACCGTATCTTCAACTTTCCCTCAGTCTCAATGATAACAAACCGAACTGCAGCCTGAGGCGGCAGAGTGGGGGCTTTATGACATTCCTTCCTTTCTCTCTTCAGCATTTCCTCAGGAGCTGAGCCAAACCCATCAATGATCTTTTGCCAAAACTGCAGCTACCAAGCTGCCAGTGCCAAAACCCAATCCCACTTCTAAAACTGTGCTCTTTAATTTGCCCTCTACTTCCAGAATGAACAACCCTGGAAATAGAAATGGGAATTTTCCAAGCTGGAAATAGTTCTGACTGAAAACTCTCTAGTCACTCTCTCTGGATAACCCAGGCAGACCCACTTCACTCACACACACGTAATTAGGGCACATGATGTGGTTGGGGCTGTGGACGGAGACACTAACATTTTACCCGCCCACAAAATTCCATTCCTTAGACGGAACATTTTCACGTTTTTTTTGCTCAGTATCTTCCATCACCCAAAGGAAGTCGTCGCATCTTGGATTAGAGAATAAAAACTAAAATAACAACTAGGTCCTTCAGAAAGAACTGGCCCTAACCTATCACATCACTCATGGGTGGCCTCCTGGATGCATTTTTAAAGAAAAGAAAAAACCGACAAGCAGAGCAACCTCCACCTCCACTGCGAGGTCGAAGGGGAAGTGCATGCTCCAAGATGGTCTAAGCGATCTCACTGAAAATGCTTTTCATTGCTAATGCACGACTATCAACATGGAAAGACCTTCCCAACTGTGGCCCTTAAATCTTCAATTTTCACCTCATGTGCTTCACATGGTATGCTATGACCCGCTCTTTTGCTGAAATAAGCAGTGTTTTGTTTCATTAATTGGTTTAACTCCCTCAGCCACCCACCCACCCACAGAGGCGGGCCAGAGCGGACACCAAGCGCCAGCAGCCCCGTGCGTCCTGGTGGCTCCCAGCCCGCTCCCCCGCTGCAGCTGCTCCCCATCGAGACGGACGACACTCCTTCCGCAGAGGCCTGGCTGTGGGCTTCGTTACCCTCTAATGGTTTCAGTGAAGAATAAAGGATAACGCAAAGTTTGACATTTTTATACTTGAGAAGAAAGCAAGAGCAAATCTCTCTGCCCTTTCAAGTGTAACTCAAAAGGAAAAGAAAATCTGCTAGTTAACATCTGGAGCAAAATATTAAATCAAATTAAAACTTTAAACCAGTTCTGTTAGCTTATGGAAAGTTTGAACTAGGCAATGGAAGTTTCCAAAGTACATTTTAGAAAAAGCACTGACCTAGCCCCAGCGCGCGCGCGCACACTACATCTGGAGCAAAATATTAAATCAAATTAAAACTTTAAACCAGTTCTGTTAGCTTATGGAAAGTTTGAACTAGGCAATGGAAGTTTCCAAAGTACATTTTAGAAAAAGCACTGACCTAGCCCCAGCGCGCGCGCACACACACACACACACACACACACACACACACACACAGAATAACCTGCTAAAATGCAGACTCAGAGAGAAAACAGCACACTTGAGGCACAATTCCCTTATCCTGTAAAATGGATTTTTCAAGCCCACCAAGCACCAACGTATACAATGTGTAAATTTTTAAACCACAATAAAATTATGATATATCTTTAAAAAAAGACATCTGTGTAATCGGAGAATCTCTCTCTCTTTGTCCCATTTTCACTGACCCCCTCCCAATATACACACATCATGAGGACTGAAACACTTGTGAAAAATGCTCAGCAACCACACAAATAATCAGGGAAGGTAAAATGGATTCTGCAGGCTTAAAAGGTTAAACTACTTAGAAGAATGCTTCCTTGCTTAAATAACCATTTCTCTCATGAGAAGCATGCAGCTCTCTTCTCCTTTATTCTCCACATCCCCTACATACATTTTCCTGAAATCTTGCATTAAATCAACACTCTTGAGCCCCAAATCTTTGAACAGAGTAGCTACTGGATGTTTAATTGCCTAACATGTGTCCCTGTGTACTCAGCTTATTTAATCACCTAATGGCTCAGGTAACAAATACAGCTTCAGCTCTCTTCTCCTTTATTCTCCACATCCCCTACATACATTTTCCTGAAATCTTGCATTAAATCAACACTCTTGAGCCCCAAATCTTTGAACAGAGTAGCTACTGGATGTTTAATTGCCTAACATGTGTCCCTGTGTACTCAGCTTATTTAATCACCTAATGGCTCAGGTAACAAATGCAGCTTTAGGAAATCCTTCTACCTGGCTTTATTCTGATATAAAATGGTTCAATTACATAAATTTGACAACTATATTTAAAACCTATGTGGAATTACAAACATCCAAATGCTTACATCCACTGGAGCATATTCAGGACAAATGATACCAAGTGATGCTCACGGAGGTAGCCAGGAAGGCTTCTTTAGGCGAAGACTCTACATCTCTACATATCTACATCTTTTTAGGAAATCCTTCTACCTGGCTTTATTCTGATATAAAATGGTTCAATTACATAAATTTGACAACTATATTTAAAACCTGTGTGGAATTACAAACATCCAAATGCTTACATCCATTGGAGCATATTCAGGACAAATGATACCACGTGATGCTCACGGAGGTAGCCAGGAAGGCTTCTTTAGGCAAAGACTCTACATCTCTCCCAGATAAAGGTAGGGAAATTTTTTCCTTAAGAGTTATGTGCACAGGTGCACCAACCAAATGCAGAAAAGCAGGAAGGAAGAAGGAAAAAAGCCACATCAAAGCCAACTATTTTGCCCCACAAACCAGAAAACCATCAGCACATTAACTGAAACCAGAATCTGGGAAAGCTGAGAAAACTTAAAAGAGGTGCAGACATTCACAACAAGAGGAGGAGAATCATGGATCTAGTCACTTCCACCACAGATGACAATTAGGGATGGTGGAAGACCACCAGACAGCAGACAGGGAAGGAAGAAAGCTCAATGCCGATTGCCATGGCGACAGGAGCTTCTAACACCTGCTTACCCTACTGTGTAATAAAAAATGAATTATTCTCCCAGTGAATAAACGAATATATTAATGTGAGTCAGGATCTCTGGGAAGTGCATTTAAACTCATTTGAGCCACCAAAGTAACAGTAACATTCACCAAACAGATGCTTCAATGCACATTAAACAGGATGGAAAGACTGTGACCCTCTTCAAAGATTCCTGGCTACATCTGACAAAACACAGAATGTAGCGTTACCAGACAGGAAATTCAGTTCATAAGAGTTCATTATTTCAAATACAAACAGCTGAATAACAACAACAACAATAATAAACATCTATTGAATACATTTTACATGTATGACCACAACTATTTCTCAGAACCACCCCATGAAGAGAAGGCTAACTTGATCCAGACTGCACAGTGAGGCAGTGGGAGGGGTGAGGTTCAACCCCACACAGATCTCCCAGCAATCCACAAAGCAAGTCTCCCCAGAGCACGACGGGACCCAAAAGGAACCGGAACCTTACCCCCATGCTACTCTAGGAAAACACAAGAAAATGGAAATCCTCTTCAGAAAATTGTCTCTAAAGGGAATAAAGTAGTTATAAGGGAGAGTAAGTTTACCAAAGCTATAAAATGTACAAAATGCACAGATGGTCTTACGCCACTCCCAACACGATGTGAATAAAACACCAACTATATTTAATTATAAACTGAATTTCAGTTGAATCCTATCCCTCACCCAGACACGGACTACTTTTCCAAATACTTGTCTAATTTCCATTGAATTTCCATTGAAAGCTCTCAGTTGCACAGGCAAAAAAACAGGACTACAATGACCAGATCAACATAAATTGATAAGCTCGACCTTGAGACTTTTGGTCCAAAGAAACCACTCTCAAATTGGGATGCGGTTCCAATCATGATAGCAGGGCTCCACTCTGGTTAGTCCAAACCAGAGTGCCAGGCGGTAGAGATCATGGTGCTGAACTTCTGTAGGGTTCAGATACACAGCCATGGTTAACATTATATCATACTGCATTTTTGAATCTATTCTAGGCCTTCTTGAAAAGACCTTGAAAGAAACATGTCAACACAGATAAGCACTGTGTAAGTCTCTACTCCAAAGCACAAAAATACAACACACACTAGAAACTTCTGACAAGCACAGCAAGAAAGTAGTAGGAACACACAACAACTAGCATCCCTGAGCCTGGAAGACAAGCTTCAAAAAAATAATAATAATAATAAAACTCCAAATTACCAAAAGTGCCACACAGAGAAATCACATTTGACATGCATTTTATGATTTCTGCAATAACAGCAAACTCACCTTTCTATCAAAAATTAAGTTAGGCTTTGCGCCCCGCCCCCCCCCAAAATTAATAAATCCTCAACTAACACTGAAGATGGAAGATGATAATCCAAAATAGCACATAATCCAAGTCTTCAAAACCGTGATATAAGCAGCAGCTTACAAATTACGTTATTAATGAAAATAAAGAGCAATGTCCAAAGCATTAAGCAGGGAGTTACAATGTTTATAGCTAATTAACAGTTGAGTGTTACAGACAACTTCAGACCAAGAAGAGATAGACAATCTGAGATTAAAAATTTTCAGCTGAGAACATATAAAGATAGATACATGCTAAATAGGATAGAACCTATCGAAGTAACACCAGTCAACACTGAATAACCTATCTTCATAGAAAGTTTACTTCTAAAATCAGATCTTCTGAGGGCTAGGAAAGTTCTGGATTTATAGGGATGAATGCAGAGCCTTCAGAGCTTATAAAAACCACTGAAATGCACACTTTAAACTGGGGGATTGTATGGTATGTAACATATTTCAATAGAGCTGCTTAAGAAAACTTTATTCAAAAAAAGTCTTTCCAAAAAATTCTATTTTTCAATTACAACTGCTGAGTCAGCCAGAGCTACACATACTCCAGGCTGACTAACCTCCAATGTAACCAGGGAAATCTCTGTATGTCAAAGTGCATTTCATCTTTGTTACATGGAACATGTGACAGAATGGAAGAGAGGAAGCTAACTAATCAAGCACCACCCACTAAATTTAAGAAAAACAAACAGACCCACACAGAAGTAGTGAGTTCCACCTCTTCCTTCTACTTTCCAAAAGTGCTTTAGGTTTGACTACGACTTTCTACAGTCAGAGCAAGTTTCACAGCTACCGTTGGAAACTATAAAATCACCACTTACTCCCCAAATGTGATAGAATTTCATTTACTTCCCCTAAAACTTAAACTTTCAATTCAATTCTGTATACCTATGCATTAAATCAATATTAGGTAAACAGAGTGGTGGGGCTTTCCAGGGGCCTGCCAATGCAGGAGACAGGAGGGTCAATCCCTGGGTCAGGAAGATGCCCTGGAGGAGGAAATGGCAACCAGCTCCAGTATTCTTGCCTGGAGAATCCCAAGGACGGAGGAGCCTGGTGGGCTACAAGTCCACGGGGTCGCAGAGTCGGATAAGACGGAGCACACAGGCATGCAAACAGTATGTTAACCTGAAGCTCCAGGACAAATGCTAAGGAGTACGATGCTGCGTAGCTACAAAACCCACTGGACAACCCCCTGGCTAGCTGTCTCCAGGATCTCCCTGGAGAGCTGAAAGGAGGGCTGGCGGGAACTCTGATGCCCAGTTCAGCAAGGTCAGCACCATGGGGCTTAATACTCTGAAGCTGTTTAAAAGGTCCTCCCAGGTAAATCTAAAAGTGGCATTCATCAGGACGAATGACTAGAAAATGAGTCAAGGACACCAAAGCCATTCCCCAATTATTAACTGCTTTGCCTTTTTCTTTCTTTTCAAAATTACAAAATCCATTATGCAACTGAAAAGATGTGATTCCTAAAAAATGGTTAAACAACAAAGCTACTGGGGCAAAGTATGAAGGTATGTGATAAAAGACAGTGAGCGGTAATTGTTTCTTCTGCTATGCTCCGAAATGCATTTCAGGAGAACATAAAACTTGAAATCCTGCATTTACAAAAAATTAAATGTTTAGTTTTTTTTTTTTAATTGTGGTGGTGGTTGTTCAGTCACTCATTTGTGTCCAACTCTTTGTGATCCCATGGACTGTAGCCTGCCAGGCTCCTTCTGTCCGTGGGATTTCCCAGGCAAGAGTACTGGAGTGAACTGCTTTGCCCTTTAATCACCACTGGCTTTTCCTGGTCTACCTGGTTCACAGTCCCTCCTGATTACTATGCTAAGATCAACGTGCCTTAGTCTAAACAATCTGATCTTAACCAGACCCTGCTTCAGTCAGAGACAGTGGAAGGCCCACAGTAACTCACAGAACATTTGCTAACTGGCGCAGCGCACAGTGGTGACAGGACGTCACAGCCGCCCGCCCCGCTCCAAGGCACTCACAGAACCACACGCCACATCTCTGATGTACACTCCCAGTGTCACACAGAAAGATCATTCTCTCCAACACACAACCCGCTGTTCAATCTAATCTCAACCCAGCGTTGGGAGGGTTTTTTAAAATATAATATTCACCATCTTTGAATCCCACCAGCAGTAAGTATTCCCACCAAAATGGTAGTAAGACTGATCTGGCTGCATAGAAGGAGAACTTAATGACACCCATCCTTTAAAGCTCAGTGGAATAAAAAACAAAAGATCAGAAAATCAAATTTGAAAAGCATGCACAACAGCATTTCTTAAATCCTAACTAGGACTGCATAATTGAAGCAGTTATTCACAAGAAATCTCATTATTTTTCTTGCCCAGCCTCGGTTAACACATCTTAGAATGCAGGCATAAACATAGTCTAAAATCAAAGCATATACATAATGACTAATTTAGTACTAAATGCCTAAGTAATGGGCAAATAAGGATACAAATCATATTCGGATGGAAAAAGGGCACATTACATAGAAATGTTCACTCAGAAGCATGAGAGTTTACTTGAATGATGCTAACACTTTGTCAACAAAACACTTTGTCAATAAAAACCATCTATAATTTTAACCAACCAGAAAACTTCACAGGGTGTCTCCGTGAATAAGAGCTATACAGGGAGACTCATCCAAAGACTTTTGTTAAAGGGTCTTTTTTGACCAAGTACTTCACTCCTCTTTAACTGGAGGCAATAACTGTGAAGATGCACTAACCTCTGAGGAGGGTTCACTACTTTATTCCAAAGCCAGGTGTTAATAAATTCTAACAGACAGAGCAGTGGCTGAGCTGCGCTAGTTGAACATCTGTGCCACTCCAAGTGCGCACAGCCACACCCCGCCCCTGGGGTGAGCAGGCACTGTTAAGGAAAGGAGAGGTGGGGAAGAGCCCACTGCACAAAGCCTGGACGAGGGGCGACTCCATCCCCCATGCTCTGGAACACTGTGCAGCCAGTTACAGAGAATCATGCAGGAAGTTACATTAAAACAAGACTTGTATAAATCTTGTGTGCAATATGCTCTGGGGGCTGTTTCTGTTTTTTTCCTCCATGTTTCAGCCCACTAACTGAAAAAGAAAGAAAAACTGATAAACACAAAATGTTAATAATTATCAGAGTGGTACACATGCTTCTATTTTTCTTTTTTTTTTAGTAACCAGAGTTTCTAAATGTTCTAAAATAAAAAATACTGGTGTGATATAAAAAGCTACTTTAAATAAATCAAACACAAAATAGGATGTCCAACTGTTAGCAAATTACACTCTTCCTCTTTCTGCAATTCCTAACTTTAGACATTCTCAGCACTGCACACCCTCCTGATAATATTTAATTACATAACTGTGTTGGTTGAAAACATTTATTGACTATCTATCAGGGAAGGTACTATAAGGAGACTGTGATTCTGCCCAGGCCTGGGCACTGTTCCAAACCCAGCCTTTCAATGTGATTTCTCATCTCTATTTACTAAAGAATAATGACTAATTCAGCAATCTCGTGGCAAAATTAATTGGCACTCCTTCAATAATTCCTAGAATACAGTATTACCCCAAAGAAGATACTTTATATGTAAATATAAACTTTTCTAAACACAAAACAGATAGCCCTGTCAATGATGTGTGGTTAAGTCCTGTTTATTGAGCACCTGTAACTCTGAAGGGCCCAGGAAGAGCAGGCATCTGGTGAATGCCTATGTGAGGTCTGGGGATGGGGCTTGCCCCAGACTGTGACCACTTCCCTATCTGATGTAGAGAAAATAAAAGCCTGCTTAAAGGAAGCCTTTGTTGATTTTATATCCACTGTTTCAAAGAAAATTCATAACTATATTTAAAAGGAGTTAAATTTTCCCACACTCAGAATGTGGGTGAATTGGAAAGAGCACCCAGGAGGGAGAATCCTTCCTGTAAAATTAATATGTACATTCAGCAAAAGGCAAAGGGTGAGAGAGGGGGTATTAGCTCTGCTTGAATATTTCACACTTTTCCATTGAATAGGAAACATCTCACAACTACAGAGAAGAAACCATCAAGAACTTTTACGTAACAGCGAAAATAACACTTCTGTAACATCACACAGGCAGGAAGAACAGCGTGGGTATAGGAGACTTCCTTTTGCAAACAGCCTCTTTTGTTCCTTTTTTTTTTTAAGAGCTATAAAGGTCATGGGGTGTATGTGAAGTACACCAGCACTGGAGCCTGCTCAAGGTGACCTGGACTTTGAAAGTTTCAATTACACGCTCCAACACACAGCCTGGAAGCAAACCTCAGTTAAGATCTCACAGGTAACTTCAGGACTAGACAGTCACAAGATTTTCTGAGATCTGGGAGTGTTACCTAAAGCTATTCCACATTCACACTCACAGGAAACACATTTCTGACCTGGAAGGAACTAAGAAGGGCTGGAATAAAGGTCATGGCATCAGCACCATAAATCTACCTTCCCTATCACAGCTGGAATTGCAATAAACATACCAGGACACCACCAGGTAGTATGAATGGAAGTCGAGATAAATCAGATGTTTCCTACGTATCAATCAACCCCTCTCCGATACTCACCCACTAAAATGACCATTCAAAGCAAGATGGGGAGGAAACGTTACAGCCTAGGGACTGGTACACCCTCACAAGGAGAGAAAGCTCCTCCTCCTGCACACCAGGTGCACTGCACGCCCAACTAACGCAAAGCAAGGAATCAAGAGTTCCATTCGGCTTCCCTGGCGGCTCAGTGGGAAAGACTCCACCAGCCAATGCAGGAGACGTGAGTTCTTTTATCCCTGGTCCAGGAAGACCCCACATGGCTTGGGGCAACCAAGCTGGGGCGCCACAAGTATCGAGCCTGGGCCCTGGAGCCGGGCACCACCACGACTGAGCCCAAGAGAGCTGGAGCCCGTGCTCTGCAGCAAGAGAGGCAACTGCGTGAGAAGCCTGCCCACCGGAGCAAAGCCTGCGCGGCAATGAAGGCCCAGCACAGCAAAGAGGGAGCCCCATTCTCGCCACCTAAGTCACACAGTCAGAATCAGGCTCAGAAACCAGTCCGTGGCTTCTATCTGCCATGATCTCAGTGGTCATCAGCTTCCTTCCTTCCTCCGCGAAGGAAGAGCTACAGAAGACACAGACAGAGGAAACGGCGGGCCAGGCACTCACAGGCACGGGGGATTAGTCAGGCCTGCGTCTAACAACGTCACAGCCACTGCGTCAGAACACAGCATCTACATTGAGAGAGACAACTCTTATTTGGAATGCACAGAAGAGGAGTGATTAAAAGTAACTAATTTGGTTTTTACATGAATCACAATCAATAAAGAAAATCAGTTCACCCTTGCCTGGCAAAAGTCCCCAATCCTGACTGCACATTACAGCCTAGACAGCATAAAAAAGCAGTTCTGTGTTGAAAATGCAGAAAACTTACACCTGAAATTTTAACTTCACCATTAAAAAACAAAACAAAACTATTTTATTAGTAAACCAATGCTTAAACAGAACACAGAGCGTGGCGGGGAGGGGGGTGTTTTTAATAAGCTCCAGAAAGCAGTTTTCAACATTTGGGAATTAGTACAACATTCTTCCCCCAGGCAAAATGGTTCCCTTACAAAAGCCTTAGCATCTATCATTGTCTACAGGAATCAACAAATGTTGTTTTAAATATATGCTTTAAAAGTATACACTACAGCTCTAACTAAATGTTAGCAATTATTAAATTCTGAGGCTGACAGTAACAGTTCATTCCAAAACTGGAAAAGCCAAAGTGTTTAAACCTCAGATTCCTATTTTTAACAACATACTAAAATTGTAGAGACATGGTCATAAAACACACAATTCGAGAAGTCAGAGTTGACATACTTCTCCCCCACCCCCATGCAGAGGCAATCTACCCACTGCCCCCCGCCAATTATTATTATCACTATTGCAGTTTCAGAGAGAGAAGCCCAGCCACCTTGGTGGTGTCCTCCAGGACAATGGAGGGGCCATGCTTGGGACAAGCACTTCCACCAAGAGAAGGGGGTGCGGCTCTCACTGCTGTTCAACAAGAACAGAGGGCAGTTGAGGAGGAATGGCTGCGGCCTGGACAACAGACTGTGGATGGAGAGCTGGGGGCGGGGGGCTTACAAGGACAGGGGACACCACGGGACTAGAGAGGCGCAGGGACCCCTGCACAGCAAGGGGTGAGCAGATAAAGAGGACCCGCAGCTAGCTAGAGAGCGTTCAGAGACAGGAAGAGAACAAAGGAAAACGGTGCCCAGGATGCAGAGGGGCAAACGGTAGGAAGAACAGTTAACCGTCTCCAGTGACTGTCCTAAGACATCAGGGTTCAAAGTAGACCTCCGCCGTAGAGCAAGGTGACCCAGATGTCTCTGACGCTGTGGTGTACAACACGAGGGGTGTGGACCGAGTTCTCCCCGGGGCCTCTTCGGGTTGTACAGAGCTAAGATGTACTGACTTTCAATTACCATTTTACAAAATCAAGAGAGAGAAAAAGGTTGGTGAGTGCTTAATAGTCTGCATCAAGGAGAAATTAAATATACCCCACTGGTTTAATATAATTAACTTTTGAAAATTAAACCAATGAAAATAAATTAATAGCAGCCCTCGTGAGCCTAGGTGGTGTCGTATGCTATTATGGTCCGGGTCCTGAATGGGCAGTAGGAGTCGATTTTTCACAGGAACTAGAATTTTCCCAGTCTTACATTTGCATTTACTTTATCATTACTTCAGAGTTTCAAACAGGTCTTCTGTTTCTACATTCTACACTATCCCAGGTATTTCACTATTAAGAACCTAAGAAAGAGACACACAGGGCACGACATAACGTCTGCCAGATGATCAACTGGTAAAAGCAGCCAGTACCTGCTTGATCCATCTGGTAGTCAACGGGCTCTCCAAATGCTGGCTGAAGGAGGGAAAAAGAAACTAGCACTTGGTCAAATGAGCCTGTAGAAACTGCTGTGGAAGTTAAGTCAAGCCAAGCCCAGACCAGCTTGAAAATTAAGAGGGGGTCAGAAAATAAATGGCTGTGAAAACAAGGAATGAAAACTCTATTCCCTTCGATAGGAAACCGTCCTTACATTTCAAGAGTGTATCCAATATAAAAAGCGTCGGCATCTGTAGAACAGAATTATCGAGACGCACTCTAAGACCTGAGTTACTCCAAAGTAACTCCAGCGGGGCTCACACCCCCCTGGGCAACAAGAGTTGCCTCCACGGAACCCCTGCAATGACAAGGTCAAGTCTTGCTCCGTCATGCAGCACACTGACAACGCCTCTGCGGAGACAGAGTCTGTTAATATATGATTTATTGTAATGAAGCAACACAGTTTAATGTCATCAAGAGGCTCTAATTAGAGGAGGCTGCCATGTCTTCACGCTGTCAGATCAATTCCTGTTTGCACATCGTATAGACTTACACACGGTCTGAGAAACACCTCTGCTTGCCTTCCTTTGGGGCTATGGTCTTCCAAGCTGTAAAATGTCATACTTTAAAGGTTTGCCCACTTGGGTTTTCTGTGTCCTTCCATACCGATAAGCACAACAGTTGAAAGCTCCTCTCTTCTCCACAAAGTCCTGCAGGGTAACAGATTCCTCTGGTACTTGTTTGATCTCTGCACAACCACCTCAGTGGTTTGCCTCCCTTGGCCCAAGATTCCCTGATCACTTGGTAAGCTATGGCATCAACTTTGAATCTCATTTCTGGTGACACATAACCTTATTTCCTTTCTTTTTCACCTACACATTCCTGAATAAGTTTGGATGCTAAACTAGCTATAATCTTTTCTGCTCATACCATTGCACAGGGAATTGAGAAAATAAGGGATATCCAATATATCCACATTTCCACGACAGAAGAAGGAATTATTGGTTAAGTCATTTATCACATAAGGGACCTGTATCCAGGATACGTAAAGAATTCTTACAACAATAAAAACCACCCAATCCAAAAATAGGCAAAGGAATACACATTCCTCCAATAAGGACGTAAAAAAGGCAGGGAGTCACCATATCACCAATCAATTCCACTCTGAACTAAAAAAAAAAAAACACAACTGAAAACCTTTGTCCAGACAAAATCCTGTACACAAAATCTCATAGCAGGATTATTTATAATGATCAATAAATGAAAACAACCAAATGTCATTTATGAATAAATAAAATGTGGTCTACTCATAATACAATATTACTGGCAATAAGAAGGAATTCTGGAAAATCAACAGTGGTGACGACTGCACAACACTGTGAATGCTGTCCATGCCACTGAATTTTCCTCCTAAAATGACTAAAATTGGAAAATTTGCGAGGTACATTTTATAAAAATTTTTAAAAAGTAAAGGGAGTAGGCAAGGGAAATATAGACAATATTTGTAATAACTATAAATGCAGTATTAGCTTTACAAATTACAAATCACTGTATTGCACACCAGTAAGTTACCAGCTTCATCAACCACACATCAATGAAAAATAATAATAATAAAAGGGGGATGAAGTGCTGATTCATGGAACAATGTGGATGAACCTCAAAAAACACTGATGGGTTAAAAAGGCGGGGGGAAAGTCAGACAATAGATAAGGCCACATGTTGTACAATTCCATTTTGACGAAATCTCCAAAACAGTCCTATCCACTGCACCAGAGGAGACAGCAGTGACTACCGGGCTGGCGGGAGGGAGGGGAGAGGTGCTGATAGCTAACAGGAATGAAGTCTATCTTTTGGGGTGACAAAAATGTTCTGAAATTAGATAGTGGTGATGGTTGCATTACTCTGTGAACATACTAAAAACCACAGAATTTTATACTTTAAAAGGGTATGTTTTATGGTACATGGATTATATGTCAACAAAGGTGTTACGCAAAAAAAAAAATGATGCTGATAGTGGGAAGCAGCTTAGGAAGCGTGCTTGCGAGTGAGTCCTCAACGTAAAATACAAGAACGCACGCTTACTTCCTCAGTTTGGATTTGTCTGTCTCAGGGCAGAGCCACACGAAGAATTGTTGCGTCTCAATTCTGCAGGGTCTTGTCCCTCAGAAAGTGTTCTCTAAACTCAGAAGGCCTAGCAGGCTGACACAAGATCAAGGCACCCACCACATGTCTAACATTCTGGTCTTTTCTCCTGGAGCTCAAGGCAGGTATGCTATCACACATACTGCTTTACAAGTTATGGGTACTTTAGAAGAGAGGTCTTACAGGTTTCTCTTTCCAGATAATAGAACTGTTTCTCCACGGCGCTGCTGTAAAAGACCATCGATTTAATTCAAGAAAAATAAAGATTCAAGATTTAACTGTGAGCCTCTTACATTGACACTATTACACCATGTATTTTGATTCATTAGTAGAAGACAAGTTTGAGTTCCAGTTACTACTCAGCTGTATCTTTAAAAATTAAACTCATGAGGCAAATGGACAATTTGTTTTTCTCAAATAATCATTTAATCCCCTCCTGTAAAATACCAACAAACCATCAGTGAAGTAACTTCACGTGAATATTCTCGTCCTTTTTGGCAGGTCTTTTTTTTCCCCTACCCATCTTAACCCTCCCACCTTCTTCCTCCTTCTACACTCTGATGTAAGACTAAGTTAGAGCTACTGGTTTTAAGTTTGGCAGTACTTCTGTTTACCAGCCTTTCCAAATTTTACCTGACTCTGGCTCTTATGGCAGAATGTTACATCTGTAATGGGTGGCCTTAGCAGGTACGCTCCCAAATTGCAGGGTGTTTGATAAATTCTTGCCCGAATAGACAACTTTGAGCACTTTTGTAGGAGCTTCTTCTGCTCTCCGTTCCCTGTACTAGACTACATGTTAGTCGTGCTTTTTAAATGGGGGAAGGACAGAACCACTACTGACTTCTCAAGACAATCAATATGTACTCTTCGTAACCTACAAACAGGATTTCGCAGAACTTTGAATAAAGCCACCTTCTAAAAACACTGAAGCTTTGAATTGTTCAGTCTTCCCAAGCAGGAAAGTGCAGTATATTTTAATGTTTTTAACAGACCTTTTGATGTCTTCCTAGTATTAAACAATATCTCTCTGCAATATTAGAATCTTTCGGCTGATTCATCAAAAAAAAGTGACTGAATGGAGAAGCTTCTGACTACCCAGTTCCATTATTCATGCCATGGAGTGTTCAAAATCTAAGTCCTCTGAATACTTTATTATACAATTTTTTGAGATGCACAAGCTATCCCTTTAGCACCACCAGGCACTAATCTTAAGATCGCCAACCTAAGCCATTTATAATCGTATTTCTGTTGGAAGAAAAATGTACTTAATTAACATTATTGGAGATTTTAAAAAGAGAGAAAGAGGGAGGGAAAGAAAAAAGAAAACCCACACACTGACACCACATTTCCTCCGGTAATTTTAAGTCGTGACCACTGTGTTGTATCAAGCACTGGCCACACAAGTGGACCAACTTAACCATTCTGATGCTGGGCAGGATGTGGATGCGGTGGTGTTAATGAGAGCGTGAGCTTAGAGTGTAACCTCGCCAGACCAAATAACCTCCTGGCCACACAAGTAGAAAATAATTAAAACAAGCACGATTCCAATTTAGCTTTGCAACCAGATGGTGAATGAAAAAGCAGACAAAGACTCATTTTGTGAATAACCTGGGGAACAGCTCCTACAGTTTCTTTTAAAGTTACAGTCTGACTCGTGAAATTAAAAAAAAAAGGCGAGGCAAAGGACAAAGGTTCTCAACCAGAATTCACCCCCAGAGCACAGACATGTCATTTTCTCCAGATCATGGCCAAAGAAATCACAAATTATTCCTTTAACAAATGCCAAGTTTAATTACAGTAAAGCTCAAAAAAAAAAAAAAAAAGTAAAAAAACTCGGGAAAAATGTATTATAAAAGCCAAGATGCTGCTAACCATCTACTGCACTGAGATGTACATCAACTACACAACATGAATGCTTCAGATTATCAGGACTATGGGATGACACAAGCCTCCACCAGTACTCTACAAAAATGTTTTCCAAAAACATAAGATAAACGTTTGCAACCTAACACAATGTTCTTTATTTTCCACACTCAAGAAGAATAATGTTACTCCGTGGGTAATGAAAGAAGGAAACATCTCAAAATTCAGAAACTTGGCCAACAACTCTGGGAAACGGGAAGACAAATGGAGAGACGCTCCATCGAGCTGTCTGACCTTCACAAGGCAGACAGAGCATGTGCTTTAACCTGCATATTAGAGATGGAGAGTCTCGTTCATGAAAGGGAGGCACACACACACACCACCAAATGAGGATGGAAACAACGATAAGAGAGGCCATCATAACACACACACACTTTCCTGGTGGACTGCGAGCCTGCCATGAGTGAAGAGGCAGAACCCTAAAAGTTCATTTCAACACATCACCTCCCTCGCGCTCAAGCCCTTGTTAGATCAAGGTAGGCTGTCAACTCTCCTCCACCCTGCAGACCTGGAGGCAGCTGTCTTCTCCAGACCCACCCCTCCCCAGTGCCACCCACACCCACTCCCTTCAATCCCCTGCCCTGGGAGGACCCCAGACCAGAGCCCTAAGGGACAGTAACAGGACCATTAAGAAGTGGGCTGCAGGGATAAGGGATCCCAGATAATGCAAACAAACACATCAAAAGGACACTTCTTTCTGCCTCATTAAATCCAAGCACCATTACACAGTCTGTTTTTCCGGGCTCCAAAACTATTTCTGACCTACGTGCTTCCTCGAGTCAACGGATTTACAATGGGTGCAGAGATACTTCTCTGGTCCCAAGGGAAAGATGAGAGCCTACCAAGAGTCCCACTCTGATTGAGGACATCACACTTGGGGGCCTCCAGTCACCTTCCTGGCTGGCCTCCTGCACGCCGGCCGCCTGTGCTCCCCCAGCCCATCCTCACTGGGCGAGGGGCTCTCAAGCTACAGATGTGATGGACACTCCACACTCTACATGCCCGATGTGTAACCGTCCTACAGCAGCACCCTCCCATAAAACCCACGCTGCTGTCGGTGTGAAATGGGGGGACGAGGTGGCTTAACAATTTGAATTTCGTGCTCTGAGGTCACAAGGCACAGTCTCGTTATGACTGTGTGCTGCCTTCTCACAGTCCTGGCTTTGGGGTGATGTTAATACTTCACTCGGCAACTTGGATAACAGCCTCACGCTTCTGTAAAAACAGTCAGCATTCAGTGGATTTTAGCTATTTTCTAAGCACTGTACACCTATGACCATTTAATCCTTCCAACGACACCGATAATGAGCCCAGAACACTGCGCAATTCGTGGACATTTTGGTCAGGACCTACCAGGGCCCGCATCCTGTGGCAAGGCTCTCCCTGCAGGAGGCTGACCCTTAAACCTCCTGGAATTTTCCCTGTGTGAACTCTTACTCAGAGTGAATCTTTTCTTCCGCCAGCATTTACTAAGCAGCCAGGCCTGTGGTAAATAAATATTCACCAGCAATCCGCTAACAGGATGGACCAACAGGAGCCAGGGCAGCAAAGCGGGAAAGGCACCTCTGAAAACAATTAAGGGCCTGTGAGACAGAAACAAGAGCGAGGTAACCCCAGTACTGAGGATGCATCTAATTGGGGGGGTGGGGGGGGGGTGCGGGCAGAGAAGGCTTCAAGGAGGAGATGACACTGAATCCTGAAGGGTAAGAAAGTAAAAGTGGAGGCGAGAAGACTTTGAGGCCCTGCTCATCTCCAGGTGTGTTACTCCAAGTTTTTTTAAAACTGCCCTAGAAACAAACTTCTACCATCGCAAGGGGCTGTTTCTACAAGCTCCTCCAAGTGCTGGGCCCTGCCCTCCTCCCAGCGCAGCCTCCCAAGCTCCAGGGGTCTCCTACATCAGGATAGAAGAGGCAGCCACGGGCCTCAGCCTTGCGCCCACTTGCACCACCTAAGACCCCAGGGTCTGATCCCACCCTCCAGGTGGGTAGTCAGGGTTAGACAGTCCACTCGCTCAGTCACACTCCACAACCACATGTGGGTATTCGAAGACCCCGGGAGGTAAGGACCTCGCAGAAGTTTCCAGATACCAATTGAACAGTACACATACCACAGATATGCACCCCCATCCCCCCCCCCCCAATAAAAGTGCAGCTGAGGGACTGCAATGTGAAAATGCACAGTGAACCCAAGGCTGGGTCTCTCCTCGAAGCAAATCCTCGTCCACCCCAGCAGATCCCTCCCAAAGGCTGCTGGGAGATGAGGCCACACACACACCCACCCACCAGCTGTGGGAGCAGGGTATTAGATTATTTATAATGACGTTTTATCAAGCAATCCCAGTGCACAGACTTTGTTTTAAAACAACCTTTAACAAACAAAAAAAAAGGAGAGATAGTAGAGGAAACCTGAACACTGCCTAGTTTTTTCACATTAAAACCTCTTATTTCTATGATTGGTATGCTGGGTATGTCCTCTGTAAACAAAATCGTCATCTTTTAAGTTTAATAATGGAATGTTTACACAATAAATGATGTTTGAAATTTGCTTTTACTACAACCCAAGGGGTGGAAGTAGACACTACGAATGAAACGAGACTGACTGCACGGCGGGTGTGCTGGAGCCAGGAGTCGGGGGTGTGGTAGTGCTACTTTTGCACAGGTTGACAATTTCCTATAATCAAATGTTCTTTAGGGAAGAAGGGAAGCAGGGAAGGTGCTGGCTCCTCTAGAAAAAGGTTTTCAACCACAGACTGTAGGTAGAGCCACCAAATTCTCACACTGCTAGGTTTCAGGATCTCCTGGATCTCTGAAAAACTGAGGATCCAGAGAGCTGTTTTCCACATGGAACACATGTATTTAGAAATTGACACTCAAAACTGAAAAAAAATTTGAATATACATTAATTCACCTAGAACGTAAACTACTACACATTAACATAAATAACATTCCTATGAAAGTTATAGTTTCCAAAATAAAAAAATTTTTACTGAAAAATGTGGCACTGTTTTGTACTTCGGCAAGTCTCCTTAATGTCTGGTGTAACCTGGATTCTCATAAAAGAATTCAATTCGCTGCCTTATCTCACACCTCTGCCCATCTGAGAGAAACAAGTGAAAAAGGAACACAATGCCATGGTATTACTCCAATAATACTTTTCACCTTGCAGATTCCCCAGGAAAGGACTCTGAGAACCCCTGAGATGGAGAGAAAAGTCTGTGACAAAAGGCAGACCTTCCCCTTGCGACCAGGCATAGCAAAGACCGTCTATTCCTGTCAAGTGCAAAGAGCCATAAAGTTGTCAGGAAGACACTGTGTCCCCCTAAACCCCCTCCCACACACAGCACTGCCAGGAGGAGGGGCCTCTGTGCAGCAGGAACTGGGGGCAAGAGACGAAAACCTTCGCACGCGTAAACCCAACGCCAGCGGCGAACAGCCAGGATGCACTGCCTTCTAGACTGCTGACCACTAAGAGGAGAGCAATTCACGAGGAAGCCTGACATAGTTTTCTTTCAAATCAAACAGGAAAGAAACTGGACAGACCCAAACACGTTCACGGACGGTAATGAGCACGAGGCTAAGTCTCACGAAACGTCGTGAGCTGCGTGCTAGTGCCCAGGAGTACTGGGTGTCATTCACAATTTCTTAGCACAGAAATTTCTTTGACTTTTTTAAAGTCAAAGTTTAAAAAAAAGCACTGTGCTCAGGTGCAAGGCATAGGTTCTAAAGTCTTCATACAAAAGGGACAGGAAGAAAAACAGCATTAGAAGAGGAAGCCAAAGGGGGAGGTGGGCGCTGTCAAGTAAATAGGAAACAAGTCAACCTCTCAGGGGACGCAACAGGATGAAGGGACCAGAGGGACAGAACCCAGAGGAGACTGGCTCTGGAGCCACCCGCACGAATCCCCATGGAAGCATCTACCCTACGGAGCCATTTACTTAAAAGACAAGATAGATTTACACAAACAGATCCATGAGGATGTTCAAGGGCTGAAAATGGGAAGCCCGGCAGGTAATGGCGGAGCGGGCAGTGGAGGGGGAGTAGGTTAAGCTATTGAAAAAAAAGATGCAAGTTGTGCCATGCCCCATATATGAGGTCTCCATGACACACAAGCGCCTCTCCTTGTGGAATTTCCATTCTCTCCTTCCCTCTCAACCTTTGGGAAAGTAACCCAACAGACTCAAAGGCCTTCTGTGATTAAGTGAAAAAAGCAAATTTCAAAACTATAGGAGGAGGAGGAAGATGAAACTATATACACATACAAAGAAAAACTTTGAAGGTATTTCCTCTAGAAAGAGGTTGGACAAGGTGGAGAATTGATAACTTTATTTCCCTCTGTGTTGTTGAAATGCCTGGATAAGGGCATGCAGTTTGCCAAAGGGCTCGGAGTTTTAAACCAAAATAAAAGGAGACTCATTTAAAAAAAAAAAAAAATCACCTTTGACTCACACTTTGCACCAAACAAAACTTCAAAAGTGGTCAGAGTGCAAATGCAGAAAATATTATTGAACTCCTAGAAGAAACACAGGAGATGATCCTTGCCATGAGATTTCTTAGGTATAAAAAGGAGGAACTGATCAAGGTAAGTTGAGCTTCACTGAAACAATGGTTCTGTTCTACTGATGACAATGAATGTTAAAAAATGTCATGGCGTGAGTTGTGATCCCTCCCCAAACTTCAATTATCCTAACCCGAAGTACATCTGAATGTGACTGCGTCTGAAGACAGAGTTTAAAGAGGAGACCAAGCTAGAATGAGGTCACTGGGGCAGGGCCTGCTCCATGATGACTGGCGTACCTATAAAAGGAGGAAGTCTGGACTTGTGCTGAACGAGGACCTGAAGATACAGGGCAAAAGCAACCTGAAACTGAGGAGGAAGGCCTCAGAAGAAACAAGCCGGATCTCAGATTCCTGGCCTCCATAACTGTGTGAAAATTCTTATTATTTAAGCCACTCAGTCTGTGGTACTTTGTTACAGCAGCCCTAAGCAAACTCACACAGAATGAAAACGTAGGTACAAAACATACTTAATAAGAGATCCATATCCACAGCATATTTTTTAGAATTCTCAATACTTGGTAAGAAAACAACCCAATTTTAAATGGGCAAACACACACATGAAAAGATGCTGAACATCTATTGGTCACTAGGGAAATGCAAATTAAAACCATGATGAAATTCCACTACCTATCTCTTAAAATGGCGAGAGCTGAGAAGTTGACAAGACCAAATACAAATGAACCCTCCAGGGCAATATGTGAACCTTCATACACTGCTTGTGGAATACAAAAAGAATACAGTCACTTTGGAAAAAATTGGCATTTTCTCATAAAGTTAAACATACACTAGCAGTAAATACCTAGCAATAAACACGATACCCTCACAAAAACATATGTTATGTGTGTGTGTGCGTCTCAGTTCCATTCACAACCATCAAATACTACAAACAACGCAAACTAATGAACAAACTGTGGTGAAGTCAACAACAGAATACCACTCAGCAAAAAAACAGAAATGAACTTCTAGTGTGAACAACATGGATGAATCTCCAATATGTGAAGGTACTATACTAGACTCCAAGGCTACATGCTGTGTGATTCCGCTAGAGACATTCTGGAAAAGCCATAAAAAACCCAGAGAAGAACTCAATGTCTAGAGAGGGGAGCACTTGCTGTGATGAGCTACTTGACTCAGTGCACTTATCAGACTTTGCAGAACTGAATCCTTACAACAGACGAACTTTACTGCAAGCTAACTATGCCTCAATACATGTTCCACTTTACTCAGGGCCCAAGAATCTTGTGCACAATAGACCAGTGCTGTTTATACAGAAATAAAACATGAGCCACACAATAATTTTAAGTTACCAAATTGTAACATTAAAACTGCTGAACAGGTGAGGTTTTAAAAATATTTTACTTAAATATGCCCCAAATATTATCATTTAAACACGTAGTCAATATAAAAATCAACTGACTTTTAAGATCTAGAGAACAAATTAATAGTTGCCTGTGGGGAGGCAAAGGGGGTGCCACATAGGGGTAGCGGGGGAAAGGTGGTTTTATGGGACTATATGAAATCATGTGTGTAAAACTCTTGAAAATTTAAAGACTCATTCAGCTAAAAAAACAAAACAAAACAAAAAAAAACCCAAGTGATTTAGCCTTATTTTCATATTACTAAGTCTTGGAAATCCAGGGTGTTATTTCACTTTGATGGTGCATATCAATACAGACCAGGCATGCTTCAACTGCTCACAGGAGGCTAGAGGATAGGGTCACATCTGAGGTTTGAGTTCTAGAGAGCAGGACAAAGCATGATCCCAAGGAAAAGGTACAAAAGGAAGAAAGGCAAGGTGCTGGAAAACCTCCCCCTGGTTGGACTCCTTGGGGGTGGCAGAGTCGCCCGAGATCTATGAAAGCTGCTGAGTCTGGGACTGGGTTTCTCTGGTGCTGCAGCCAGTGAGTCACTCAGGCGCACACGTGCATACAGGCACGCACACACACCCCAGCTGATTTGTCAGAGTGTAAGAAAGGAAAGGCAAGAAACACGAAATAGCTACTCCTACACAATTCAGGGACACCTAATGGATGCAGAAAGGAAGGCAGGAGAAATCCACCTGGAAAACCAGGCTGTGCCTGCCTGCCCAGCAAGCCGGCAAAAGCCCACCGCCTGCTCAGATCTAAGAGGTTCCTTACCACAGCCCAGGGTAGCAGAAAAGGAAAAAACGAAAATGAATCTGCTGGGGAAAATACAACCACCATGCGGTGGGGAAAATCAAACTACAGTCCTGGTGCATACTACCTTAGCATGTAACCCAGTCAACGACCAGATCACACAGTCCAATCTCAAATGAACCAGATAATTCAGAACAGCTTGGAATTTTTCTCTTTGGTTTAAGAGTATGCTGTAATGTTTATATTACGGTTATGTCTGATATGCTGGAATTCAGGGGGAGGAGAGTTTTGTTTCAGGGCATAATCTGGAAATAGAAATCATCTGTCCTTCTCTACCCTGAAGTCTCCTCCCGCCACCAACCCCCAACGTTGCAGATACCTCGGACAAAGCTATCTTTTCAGCTAAATGATAACCAGGTGGCTCAATGGTAAAGATTCCGCCTGCCAATGCAAGAGACACCAGTTCGATCCTGGGCTGGGAAGGTCTCCTGGAGAAGGAAATGGCAACCTACTCCAGTATTCTTGACTGGAGAGTTTCACGGACAGAGGAGTCTGGGGGGTTCATGGAGTCACACAGAGCTGGACACGACTGAGCAAACACACACAGGAAGTTTGGTTCAGCCTGCAGCTTGATGCAGACAGATGCTCCCTGAGCACTGGCTGAAAATGCTGCCGAGGGTTTCAAGTCAGAAACAGTCCTTGAGCACTTTCAACATATGCCAAGGCTATCTAAGCATCTCTCGTGTGATTCAAACACAGTCCTTACACGGTAGGTGCTGCTTGTTCCACCTCCCATTCTGAAGAAAAGGCAAGGACTCAAGAGTGAGAGTGTTAGTCACCCAGTTGTGTCCAGTGTCTGACTCTTTACAACCCCATGGACTGTAGCCCACCAGGGTCCTCTGTCCACGGGACTTCCAAGGCAAGGGTACTGGAGTGGGTTGCCATTCCCTTCTCTTCTCCAGGGGATCTTCCCCACACAGGGATGGAACCCAGGTCTCCCGCACTGCAGACAGATTCTTTACTATCTGAGCCACAGAGACTTGAGCCCGTAAGGATTCAAGAGAAGGATGTTATTCAAAGCACACACCTCAGCATCTCTCTGGACCTTCTTGGGCACCAGGAAGCACACTGAGGGGCCACTGCAAAGCAATGCTCAATTAGTCCACACAGTAATGAACACAGCTCTTACTCTGAGCATCCTGTCTTTAAACAGGTGGAAGACCACAACCACAGGTCCTACACATGCCTTCCCCTTGTCCTTACTGTTTCTTGAAAACCCAGGTCCCACGAGCAATCATTGTATTTATACACTTCTTGGCATGTCTGTCACTCCACCAGTCAGACTTGAAGATTTCCCAACTTCCCATCAACTCCTGGACACCAATTTTAATAATCAAGAATGTTTCAATTAAAAGATCTGAGTTTGAATTCATCCTCTATCATTATTGACTAACTTCTCCCATCAAGGAAAGTATCTTGGCTGTTGTTACTTTGCTTAGCCATTGACCCAAAGAAGAACACACCAATTAACCTGTAAAGACAAAAACTATGGAGAAGGCAATGGCACCCCACTCCAGTACTCTTGCCTGGAAAAATCCCATGGATGGAGGAGCCTAGTAGCCTGCAGTCCATGGGGTCGCCAAGAGTCGGACACAACTGAGCGACTTCACTTTCACTTTCATACGTTGGAGAAGGAAATGGCAGCCCACTCCAGTGTTCTTGCTTGGAGAATCCCAGGGACGGGGGAGCCTGGTGGGCTGCCGTCTATGGGGTCACACAGAGTCGGACACAACTGAAGTGACTTAGCAGTAGCAGACCATTTCTATATTTGACAAGTTGTTGATATAATTAATATCAATGGAATCTAATTTGAGTAGTGATTATTAGCTGTTAAATGCTGATAAAAGAAATTATACTTAAATGTTTATTTAGTTACCTAAGGAGTTTGATAAAACAAAATTTAAGTTAACATTTTGGTAGTCATTCCCAGTTATTTTTTCTTCCTATTTAAGAACAAAATGTCAGTTGCCTTTTTTGATTTAAAGGAAAAAAAATAGAGTGTGTCACAAACACTTGACTCAACTGGAGTGATCTACTTGGATGCACTACTGCTGGACATTTAGGTAGGTACTGACTTCTGTGTTATTCTTTCGCCCTTAATTCTTCTAGCTACGGAAATTGTCATGGAACTTTGTGACACACTATTCCCCCTCCTTTTTTATTCTGTAACAGGCATATAGAATAAAAAGTTCATCCTAAAAAAAAAAAAAAAAAAAAGACAAGAACTATCCGCAAGATACTGAAGAAATGTGTCTTCTGCAGACGAGTTATGAAATAGTTAAGTCTGCTGTTGCTCACAGTCTTTGGTTCTGAACAGACAGCCTGGTTTCACTGCCTCCAGTACTTGAATGTGAAGAGAAAGCAGAAGTAATAAAAAGCTACATCCAAGTGTCTTGTGAGCCAACCAAAAAGATTTTCAAACCTGATTTTCCTTGTTAAACATCAACTTAATCCTTGGGTAAGCGTGCATTTTTGAGGAATGAAATGTGTTCTGAAGCTAATATTCTGAACACTCGTGTGGGCACAGCCTCAGTTAACACACAGAGTAGACAACTCACAAAGAATGATTAAGAATTTTTACGACTTCCTTTTTCTTGAGGTACAAGGTGGCACTGCCCTTTATCCCTACAAGAAGGTGGGTAATTATAACAAGGACAGTAAAACTCAATATAGTCTGAACTGGCATAGGCCCAGGTCTCCTGCAATTGCCAAGATTCAGAAATCAAACTCAAATGAAATCTAGTTATCTTGTAAGAAAGTTTCCGGCATTTTCCATGTGCTCACAACAGGCAAACCAGTTCCCATCACACTGCCCTATGCAACCAATATCCATTTTCTTGAGTTAATGTTACTCATTACGGCACCCCGCCTTTCCTCCCCAAGTTTCACAGACTGCAATTTCATAAAGCTCCACAAGCAAGATGGGCAAATGCACCAAAACCGTAAATGATTCCAAATCACCTATCATATTTCATATGCAGTTTTTTAAAAAACACAAACAGTATCATATTCTTGTATGCCATTGGCTAAAAGTATCAGAGGCTGCTCTTCACTGGCTTTCTCTGCATAAGCACTATATGTAAGTTAGAGGCCATGTGGTTAGTTCCACAAACGAAATACAGTGAGTAATTATTTCCTATATTATCCATTCTGAATAACATCTAATCTAGCTGCTCAAGAAAGATTCCTGATTAGATAAGGAGGAAACATTTTATGTCATTAGCTATACAGTTTCGTCCTGTTGAGAAACGGCATTGTAATGAATACCAGATGAGTTTAAAGTACAGTAGGGCTCCAAACAACCTCCAAATCACATTTGTGTAACCTGCTGATTATGAACAGTCAACATTTGACCTTCTACCTGTGACCTACTTACACAGTAAGACTCGTCCAACTCCCCAGATACCAATCCACTCTAAATTAATATTTATAGAGTACAATCACTGAGGTTCTTAAACTACATTTTTCCTATTTTCACCCATACATCCTATGAGCTGCCTAATTAAAAGCAAGGTTTTCCTTTTTCTTTCTAAGTCAGTTCTGGTGGAAACACAACAGGGTTAGCCTAGCCTGGACTCCTGCTACATAACCAAGACTTGACCTGTGTCTTGATTAAATATTAAGTCACTGGGGTTGTGGGGGAAATTAACATTGCAATGCATTTTCCATTCTCTTCACAAGCCTCCCCAAGCACAGCCCAAGTTTCCTCCCAGTGTCTAAGTGAACCATGCTGATAAGAGGATAGCTACAAAGTTCAACTCTTTTTGAAACATACTGAAAAACATACTGTGAGGAGGGAAGAATCTGGGGAGCTCAAATTAACCAGGCTCTAGCAATATAGCTACGCCTACTTGAAATTATTATACCAACTTCTATTTCCATCGACACACTGCCTACCTGGGGTGTGACTGAAATACCTCAGTGCTGACCTCCAGTTCACAGAAGGCAAGAGTCACAGGGCTGAACTTCTCTGAAATCAAAATGTAGATGAGGCAAGAGAGCCAGAAGCTTGATTATTGGATTCAATTCACATAATTTGCAGCTGTTGACCAGGTTTACCCTCACAGAAAGTTGCAGGGCCATCTGCAGGTTCTATTTTCCCTCCTATCCTCCAGTACAGACCCCACTTCCAAGTTTTACTGCATAAACCGAAGCCAGGTAAATCCATCTCACTCACACACATAACAACAAAAGTTTGGAACTGAGCAGAGGAAAAAAATTACACACAATGACTGTCAGAGGCATCCTTTGAAAATCACATTTAAGGCAGCAGCCCCTCGTCGACCCCAGGTTTCCAGAAGAAGGAAAAGGCTGTTTCTGTCTCACAAATCTCCTTGATGATTTACAACATTCCATATACGCTCCTCCCCCAAGAAAGGGAATAAGCCCTAAAGCCAGTCCGTCATCCTTTCTGACATCACCAAAGGCCTGATTTCGTTCTCCCTGCTGTTAGCTCAGAAAACTGATTAGAACTGAACGTCTAGGCTGCTTCCTTATGCCCTTTTAATAAAGCCAACCACAGCAAAGAAAACAGAAATTAGTGGCAAGCACAGAGCTCCTTGCCACTGGGACTCACGGCAGCCTTTGGACAGGCCATTATGGCTGTCTGGCTCCAGCTCTCTTACTTAATCCTTGGGTAAGCGTGCATTTTTGAGGAATGAAATGTGTTCTGAAGCTAATATTCTGAACACTCGTGTGGGCACAGCCTCAGTTAACACACAGAGTAGACAACTCACAAAGAATGATTAAGAATTTTTACGACTTCCTTTTTCTTGAGGTACAAGGTGGCACTGCCCTTTATCCCTACAAGAAGGTGGGTAATTATAACAAGGACAGTAAAACTCAATATAGTCTGAACTGGCATAGGCCCAGGTCTCCTGCAATTGCCAAGATTCAGAAATCAAACTCAAATGAAATCTAGTTATCTTGTAAGAAAGTTTCCGGCATTTTCCATGTGCTCACAACAGGCAAACCAGTTCCCATCACACTGCCCTATGCAACCAATATCCATTTTCTTGAGTTAATGTTACTCATTACGGCACCCCGCCTTTCTTCCCCAAGTTTCACAGACTGCAATTTCATAAAGCTCCACAAGCAAGATGGGCAAATGCACCAAAACCGTAAATGATTCCAAATCACCTATCATATTTCATATGCAGTTTTTTAAAAAACACAAACAGTATCATATTCTTGTATGCCATTGGCTAAAAGTATCAGAGGCTGCTCTTCACTGGCTTTCTCTGCATAAGCACTATATGTAAGTTAGAGGCCATGTGGTTAGTTCCACAAACGAAATACAGTGAGTAATTATTTCCTATATTATCCATTCTGAATAACATCTAATCTAGCTGCTCAAGAAAGATTCCTGATTAGATAAGGAGGAAACATTTTATGTCATTAGCTATACAGTTTCGTCCTGTTGAGAAACGGCATTGTAATGAATACCAGATGAGTTTAAAGTACAGTAGGGCTCCAAACAACCTCCAAATCACATTTGTGTAACCTGCTGATTATGAACAGTCAACATTTGACCTTCTACCTGTGACCTACTTACACAGTAAGACTCGTCCAACTCCCCAGATACCAATCCACTCTAAATTAATATTTATAGAGTACAATCACTGAGGTTCTTAAACTACATTTTTCCTATTTTCACCCATACATCCTATGAGCTGCCTAATTAAAAGCAAGGTTTTCCTTTTTCTTTCTAAGTCAGTTCTGGTGGAAACACAACAGGGTTAGCCTAGCCTGGACTCCTGCTACATAACCAAGACTTGACCTGTGTCTTGATTAAATATTAAGTCACTGGGGTTGTGGGGGAAATTAACATTGCAATGCATTTTCCATTCTCTTCACAAGCCTCCCCAAGCACAGCCCAAGTTTCCTCCCAGTGTCTAAGTGAACCATGCTGATAAGAGGATAGCTACAAAGTTCAACTCTTTTTGAAACATACTGAAAAACATACTGTGAGGAGGGAAGAATCTGGGGAGCTCAAATTAACCAGGCTCTAGCAATATAGCTACGCCTACTTGAAATTATTATACCAACTTCTATTTCCATCGACACACTGCCTACCTGGGGTGTGACTGAAATACCTCAGTGCTGACCTCCAGTTCACAGAAGGCAAGAGTCACAGGGCTGAACTTCTCTGAAATCAAAATGTAGATGAGGCAAGAGAGCCAGAAGCTTGATTATTGGATTCAATTCACATAATTTGTAGCTGTTGACCAGGTTTACCCTCACAGAAAGTTGCAGGGCCATCTGCAGGTTCTATTTTCCCTCCTATCCTCCAGTACAGACCCCACTTCCAAGTTTTACTGCATAAACCGAAGCCAGGTAAATCCATCTCACTCACACACGTAACAACAAAAGTTTGGAACTGAGCAGAGGAAAAAAATTACACACAATGACTGTCAGAGGCATCCTTTGAAAATCACATTTAAGGCAGCAGCCCCTCGTCGACCCCAGGTTTCCAGAAGAAGGAAAAGGCTGTTTCTGTCTCACAAATCTCCTTGATGATTTACAACATTCCATATACGCTCCTCCCCCAAGAAAGGGAATAAGCCCTAAAGCCAGTCCGTCATCCTTTCTGACATCACCAAAGGCCTGATTTCGTTCTCCCTGCTGTTAGCTCAGAAAACTGATTAGAACTGAACGTCTAGGCTGCTTCCTTATGCCCTTTTAATAAAGCCAACCACAGCAAAGAAAACAGAAATTAGTGGCAAGCACAGAGCTCCTTGCCACTGGGACTCACGGCAGCCTTTGGACAGGCCATTATGGCTGTCTGGCTCCAGCTCTCTTCTCACAGTAACCACCACCCCCCCACCTCTCTTGCCTGACCCACACCACCCTCCAAGATCAAAGGCAGCACTTACTGTTTATAACATCCTGAGCAATCCAGGAATCCCAAGAGGTTTTTGTTACCTTTCCCATCCCTCATTGTCTCTGCTCCCCAAAATAGTCTCTTAACAACGCTGGCCAATCCTGGCACAGGCACATCCGGGAATCAGACCTGCCCCAAATGATGCTCCTCTGAGATGCCTTATGGTTAAAAGCAGGGCGTGGGTGGCTCTGGGGAACGAGGGCACAAGACTACTGGCCTCTACTTCCCAGCAACTGTGCAGCCAGTGCACAGCAAGCTTGTTGACAAGGGAACACAAAATGCTCTTGCTGAATATGTAAAAGGTCCCAGGTACCCTACAGCAGACATCAGGAAGGACAGGTGATCAGAGAGCCAGAGCACAACTCCGTCTAACCTGTTCCCTTCTTTTTTTCCCCTCTCCGAATGCTGCTACAGCCACTGGTCCTCAGACCCAGCTTTCCCTTTTTGGTTAAAACACAAAGGCAGAGCAAGCTCTATCTGAGGAATCCTTCTCATTCTCCACGCCCAGGATAACCAGGGAACTTCAGTGGAGCCAGAGCAGAACTCCTCTGCCTCCCTCTGCGTGCCCACCTCTTGTGCTGTGGGGAAAAGAGGCCTAAACACACAAGTCCTGGGGGAGCAGGGCTGGTCCTGAAAAGAAAGCCTTGACAAGGATCAACACCTCCCTACCCCAAGACACCTCTGCACACCCCAGCTTTGTGTGGTCCTTGAAGGTAATTCATCCCCTGCCAGGGACACACCTACCCTGGAGTGCAGGGGCCCAGAACAAATGCCCAGGCAATCACAGCCAACTCAACAAGAGAAATTAATTCAAACAAAAATCCAAAAGATACATGCCAAGCCAAAAGCTCAGGGATTCAGGGGAAATGATCCAGTAAGAATTCTGGGCCCACTGGTTAACTTTGGAAAAACTCGCCTACACTGATGTTGCAAGCAGGGCAAAATCAAGAGGCAAAACTCTAGGTTTCCTAAAGTAAAGGTAAAAATTTCCTGGGGAGTTTTGGGGGAAATGACTTTCGGGGCAATGTTTGCTGAATATCTCAGATTTCAAACTAAAGCATATCTTTACTATGAATCCATTCATCACCCTTAAATGACTCCCCAAGTCACACCAAACCACAGCCACCTCAGAAGCCAAATTATTGTTATTATCCTAAGAGAGATTTGCATTTTCAAGTAAAAGGGGGAAAAAACTGACATGCGCTATTGTTTCACAGACTGATTTATTTCTGAACTGGTTCTGAGTTGTTTTTTCCTCTTTTCTGAAGGGGGTTTCTTAAGGGGGACAGGAAGAAATTATTTCTGACTTTGAAAATTCTATTACTAAATTGACAGAAACAAGTTGAATGCTAAGGCAACGTGCCATTTCTAACTATAAATAACCGGTGGGGAAAGGATGTATAAAAATCGCAACTGCTAATACTTAGTACCTACAGGGATTCACTCATCTGAAGCCCCCAACTACTCTAGCCACTGTTATCCTCTTTTTATTAACACAAGTGAGGAAGCTGACGTGCTGGCAGCTGAATGACCTGCCCAGTCACTCCACTAGAAGCAGACTTGGGATCTGAACTCGAGGCTTCAACAACCCTCATAACTCATCACACGACTCCAAAGGTTTGTTCAAAACTGAACAAGAGCTGGGCTCTTTTAAAGAGGCTGATGATGGCATTCCAAAAGATAAGACAGACAGACAATCTGCAGTGAAGGAATTCTTCATTTTCCACGTCTCCAACAAGGAGTCTCACGGACTTCAAGTGCTTTACATAAGAGCAATGACGCTCCTGGGGCCTCTGGGTTCACCCCAAAACTCACCTGAGGTGCTGGTCTAGAGAGAAACACCCCAGGCACAGTTCACCAAGCATCCTCTCCCTCTGTCACCTCGCTCACAGGCACAGCAAACCCTGAAATAAGTGCTGCTTCTCTGGGAGCATTGTTCACAGTCCTCCAGTGCTCGAAAAGGGGAAAGAAATCAAGGTGGCTTTTCACTTTTCCCGTGATACTGATTACTGCCAACGACAGCCCAAGACATCTTCGCTTTCAAGTAGTACCAAGCGTCAGGAGTTCCACCGTCCTCAGCAACAACCCTTAAAATTATTACAGACACAATCTTTCTTATAAAAGATTCCTAACTGGGAATCTTGGCTAAATAACAACAGAATCTGCATTTCATAGAGCTTCTCAAGCAAGCAGCTCCATTTTTAGACTCAAAATGTGCAGAGGTCACCGTTTTAGTTGTATTTGTGGCATTAGTTGAGAAAACACTAAACATTTACAGAAAAGAACCAAAGGCAGGGCCCTTGGGAATGAGCTCCAGCTCCAGCTTACTAAGTCTTCCATCACTAGGAAAGAAGATTCATTTTTAAAGCATTACTTTCTTCTTTCATAGATTTGGGAGCCAGAAAGAAATCTGATTCCAAGTCAGTAACAGCAAGTGCTGGTATAGGGACAGGATACCAGGCCCAGCTGGCACATACCGCCCCGCACAGGACTTGCTTTTCCCACTTCCGGTTACAGTACCAGACTCAAGACTCAATAAGACATGAAGGAACTGGGCATAAATTCCACTCGCTTCTTCAAGGAACTCAGGACCAGGACGACTCATGGGGGCCCTGGAGCAGCGGAAGCCACTTTATCTGTCTTGGACGAACCCCATCCTAAGTGTGAAGGTATTCCAGCTGCCCTCTGGACTCACAGCGGCTCCAGAATGAGTAAACTGAAGGGTCAAACTGACTCTGCTATGCTGCCCCTGCTAAGATCCAAGTTGCATTTGAAAATGTAATGCTTTAAGATGCAACTTCACACAGTCCCTCTCATTACCCTGGGAAGCCAGCTGTTATCAGGCAGTGGGGGAAGGACAGTAAGGCATCAGCTTTGCTAAGCCACCCACAGTGGAGTGAAGCGAACAAAGTCCTAAGGGACCAGCTCGCCAGTCCAGACGCTCTGTCGTCCTGCAGACTGTCCACTAGCTGGCGTCTTCAGGAAGCAACGACCGTAACAAAAACAAGTCTACGCTCTTCTTTCTGACAGAATCCACCTAGGGCAGGACAGTGACGGTCTCTGGACGAGCGTGCCACTTGTGTGTTTCCTGTGAAAGGCTTTGCCAGGGCAGCTAGGACTGAACAAAGCAGGCCAGCTGTGCAGACGTTCTCCTTTACCAACACACTCCAGAAACCAAGAGTAACAGCTGACAGATCCTTCTGCCCATTTGTTTCAGAGCCCCTCAACTTTTCCTCTGACATCTGTGGGTTACCCCTCTGCCATTCTGCGAACTCAAAGCTTCCTCTTTCCTCCCTAATCCAAGAGGCCTCCACTGCACTTCCGGGGGTCTCTAAGCCTCAACACACAAGAGCCAAAGAAACTGCATGGGTTAAACATCCAGGGCATAGCTTTTCACTCACCCCTCAGTATCACTCACTGAACTAAAGCTCTGCCTTGGAGGGCATGGCAACCCACGCCAGTATTCTTGCCTGGAGAATCCCATGGACAGAGGAGCCTGGCGGGCTGCAGTCCATGGGGTCCGTCAAGAGTCAGACACGGCTGAAGCGCACCTGAGAAATCTTACACCAGAAGTCACAAAGGGAACGACAGCACATCTCCAAGCACTATTTACTCACTTGCTCCTTCAACAAGTACTTAAGCAGCACCACTTTAGGTGCCCGAGGAGGACCTGTGAGCAAGAATAATAGCTCCCTGCTCTCCCGGAGTTTATACTCTAAACCGACGAGGCAGCAGCAAGCGTGGTATCTGAGCCAGGGGCACGCACTAGAATAAGAGGGTGGCGTAACAGCACCTGGCAGCGGAGCAGCACAGTGAGGCGAGCGTGGCACGGGCCAGCCAGGGGCCACAAGGCCCGGCTCCAGCCCAGCAGGGACTCGCAGCCCTGTGACCTTCAGCCAGGCCTGGACCTCAGGAGGCCCCACAGCCGTCCTTGCCTGTGAACCCCATCACCTGAACAGCTGCTATGCAGAACTGGTCACTTCTGTTGGCTATACCTTGGACCCAAACACAGTTTATTATTTCCCCCAAACAAGAGACTGAGGAGAGCCTGAGCCCTCCCTGAGGGCTCCGGGAGCAGCGGGCCTAAGGCTGTTTGGGACGAGAAAGAGAAAGGGAATGACACACCCACACCTGCCGGCTCAGCTAGCTAGGGGGAAGGCTAAGATGGCAAACGCACCGAAGGCACAGCTCTGAGAAATCCCAGGTGGGAAGAAACGAGCTTCTAATGACAGGTTCTTGGCATGCAGTGAAGTTTCTCCGAATCACCAGGGACTGTTCCCACCAAGTCCACTTACTTTCCTCCCCAGATTTGCAAGTCGAAAGACTAGTGCCATGGAGAAAAGATACAGCACTTCTCACCCCATACACTGAACAGACACGACAGTCAGCACCGCCCCCGGACACGCCCCCTCCTGCCCAAGCACTTCGGACCCGCCCGCTCTTGACTTGAGGAGACCTCAGTGGGGACGGCACTCGGGAAAGCTCGCTCTCTTGAAATCGTGAGGCCACGGTGGTGAAGAGGCCCAAAGGCCGGCTCTGTGAGAACTGCGCCCCGGTCCCCAGGATTTATGCAGGGCCTCCTCCGGGCCGAGGTGGAGCTGGTACACTTCCGGATTCCCAACCCAGCCACCACCTCGCCCACGACCCAGCCAGGACACCTGCTCTAAACACAGTACTTTCTTCATTCAGAAGGAGAGAAGTTATACAGTGTACACCAACCAGGCACACAGAGCCACTCGGATGGGAGGATGGGACTTTCCCGTTGATGAAAACGAGGTCAGCAGAGACCAGGAGACAGTCTCCTGCACCTCAGGCTCCGTGACTCTTCCCCACCTGGAGTCACTCTGGCCCAAAGAAGGAAGGCAGAGCACTTCCCTGGTGGCCCAGCGGTTAGGACTCCGTGCTCCCAGCGCAGGGGGGCATAGGTTCCATCCCTGGTTGGGAAACTAAGATCCCACAGATGCAGCAAAAAAAAAAGGGGACATAAAGAGGTTACCAAGGAAGGAGACAGCTAGCCAAGCTGAGCTCTGTGATATTCAGCACTGAATTATCTTCCCCCCAAATGAAGTTTCAAAACATGTAACAAACAAAAATGTCCGTATTTTGTGCAATTGCACGCTGCAGCCTATTTTAAGGGAAAGACACCAAAGGGACAAGAGAGAAGTCCAGTGCTTACTCTCAGCTCTGAAGCTAAGGAACAAGGCGTGGGTCTGCTGAATTGTCTGCTTGTTTCTCTCCCTCATCTAGAGAGGTGAGCGTGGAATCTGGCTGGATCAGCTCCCCAGGTACTTAGCTTCTTCAGTGTGTGTGAAAGCTAAAGCTTGTCTTAATGCCCAGTTAAGAAATAGACTCTCCAAGCAACAATGGAACCGCCAGACCCTCTGAGGAGGAAAGAGAAGAGAAAGAAAAACAGAAAGAAAAAGAAAACCAAAACGAGAAAAAGACTATTCAGCCATAAAAGGGTAGAACTTATCGGTACAAACAGCATGTATGAACCTCAAAAGCATTCCAACGAAGAGACCTAGACACAGGATTGCTTCCCTTCACATGAACCTTTACGACACTGGCCCAGACCTGGCGGGGGGATTTGTCAGCAGGACCTCGCTGAGGGGATAGAAGTGTTACATATAATACCAGGTGTGGGCAGTCACCAAAACTTACCAAAACGTGTGCTTGCAAGGGTTGCAGTTGTAAACTGAACTTTGGGAAATTTTTTTTTATGACATCTGAACTGATTTACAACTGTTTTCAAAAAGAAGAGGGGAGGTGCAGTTGTGACAACTCACTGGGTTAAACTGATTTTTCTGGAAAGCAGCCACCCGTGTTAAACACAAGTCAATGCCAGAAGCCACACCTTGGGTGACACACAATTCAGGGACTGGGTCCAAATGTGGGGAAATTCCCCCCCAAGTGTGAGGCTGTGAAAAGTGACTTAGTAAAGAAATATTTATGATAGAAACTCCCTTTAAGGCCTTGGGGTATTTAAAGAAAAAGCAGGTTTTACCTTTTAAAAGAGAGAGAGAAAAAGTCACCTTTGTACAAGCTGAATCAGATACGATTTGTGGTTTATGTTAAGGGATTTGCTTCTGTGCTGGGCAGAAAAGCAAATCCAGTATTGACCTGTGCTGAGAAAAGGCTTGCTCAGACGGCTTCATCCTTTTTCAAATCCAGTGAGGTCTCAAACGGAGGGAGGCTCCCCACAAGGTGGGCAGGAAACAGGAGATCAGCACCCTCTTCCCTGGGGGAGGCCATCCAACTGGAGGTGGGGGGATGTGAACCCCTGCCCCAGTCCATGCTCCACGGGGAAAGGTCTGAGAGAAATTATTCCACCAGAGTTCCAGAAAGTGCTATGGCAAACCTCGCACTCCCATGTCAAGAGCTCCACGAGGGGTCTCACAAGGGGAGTCAGGGCAGGCGGCCCCGCGGAGACACAGAGCATCAGAACCCATTCCCAGCAGCCCAAAACCAAAGTCAGCTCAATTTCAGGCACAAAATGATTTACAAGTCATCCTGGCAGGCCTCACGTCCAAGAGCTATTTTTAAGACAATAATTGTAGTCTAAATCTGGTCAGAGGGTCCTGGGTGTTTGAGGATAAATCCCACCTCCTGGGAAGGATCAGTCAGAAGAGTCAGGCCCATTTCCATCCCCAGCTCTCCAGAACCACCCGGCAAAAAGTACAAAGAGAACAGCATGGCTCACGGCGTCCTGAGAACCCCGTCACCAGAGTTCAGGGCTCTGAACCACTCTGTTCCACTCACCTTGCATTTTGCATGTAAATCACCATTTCAGTTTTGGCTGGGGTAACATGGGGGGATGAGGGGTGCACTTATTAATGCTATCTGTAAATGGTAAGTTCAGCAGACAGTATTTTCCACTGTGACTAGTCATTTGTGAAGAATACTGATTTTGTTACTTTTATTCTGTAAAGCAGCTACGGCAGGAAGCATTGCTTTTACACTGTTCTGCAGGGTCATGATAAAAACTCATTTTCATGTATTTTTACATAAATCACATGCCCGTTTTGCTCTAACCAGTAGTAGGGGGCAAAAGCATTTAAGCAGCACTTTTAGAAATTAAATTAGCTCTCTGGTATTCATCCATTTCACCAGAGACGCCCAGCCCAGCCCCACCAGTCCATCTGTGGAAACCCTCCCTTGTCTCAATCCACAGCTGGATAAGCGGCTTCTCTTAAGACACGGTGACTCTGTTTTCCCAAGATTTTAGATGCCTTTTTCTAAAAATTACACTGCAATGCATATTTCTTGGAAAAAATACAAAACTGCCTTATCTCGAGCGTTGCTCCCTCTTCCCAAACTCCTGCATGATTTTTCACATTGAGACCTTGCATTTCACTCTTGAAGACACTGCTCTCTCACCCCCATCTTCATCAGCTAAATTCCTATCCTCCAAGTGTCTACACTGTGACATCCAGGAAGTCTAAGCTGTCCTTCCAAAGTGTGCCCACAGCACCCTGGACACCTAGTCTATCAAAGCACTTGTCCCCTCCCTCTAGAATAACGTCACAGCCACTGTTCACTACTGAGTGCCTGGCAGATGGTAGATCAATAAATATTCCTCAGATAAACAAACAAAAATTAAACTTATTCTGATCAGTCAGACAAAATACGCTGGTTTTGGTGTGCATGTATTTGTGTGTGTTTCCTCCTACAGTACTTTTCCTAAACAAGTACACTCTTTATTTGAATTATTATAACCACAAAAGATTAAACTCTACACACTATTTTGTCACATGCTTTTTTCACTTACTACATTATATCATTAAATATTCTTGCTACCGGAGCATTTTAATGATCGCATGGAACAGATGTTCACTAATTTAACCAATCCCCCACTGGTTACAATTTTTCACTGTGATACACAGTGAAATACACTTGATACACAACCCTGTGGCCAAGTCTAAATAAATTCCTAGAAGCAGAGAGGCTGAGTCAAAACAGTATGCAAAATATTGCACGAGTTCTAGTACACACAGCTGAAAATGCAGGTTACCGATTTTGGAAGGATACAGATAGGATCGCCACACAGAAGAAGGAGCATTTAACTGGCTGCAGAAACACAGTTTAGCCCAGAGAAGATGAACACTAAGTCTGTTAGATGGGAATTATGTTTATTTAGCGCCTTCTGAGGATAAGAAGGCAACCTGAGAAAGAGATGGAAAGAGCATGGAATCTTCCCAAAGAGCTATCCAACACGACCCTGTGGTGGCTTTAAGCACTGAGGCTGAGGCCAGCAGGGATCCTGGCAGGGGAAAGACGGGGTCAGCGTCATTCGTGTTCAACTACTACTGTGTCAACCGTCCGGAGGGCTCCTCACAGTGCTCTTCAAGTGAGACTGGAGAAACGCCACGACGAAACTTTTCCTGTGTTGCCCTAACAACTATCAGAGCACACAGCATACCGACTGCACACAAAATGCTCAATTTCTCCAAGAAGCAAAAAAGCCCCAGTCGACCAAATGATGGATTCAGTCACTGACAACAGCAGTGATGTTTTATGTCTTTGCGAAATGGGGAGGGTCTTGCTTAGCCTCACAGCTTAAGGCCCTCACTGTAATATATGTAATAAGAGCAAATGACTCTAATGATAACATTTGTTGTAATTGCCTAATCTCTCTTTTTTTTTTTTTTTTTTTTTTTTACAGAAGGAAGGTATTCAACAGATCAACTGTCACTATTTAACCACAGGGGGACAGGATTATCTCTTCCTCAATTTTTACCAACGTTCATCTGTAAATGAAGTAAGTTTCTAAAAGATACTTTTTTTTTTTTTTAAAGGAAAGTCAAGGAAGGAGGGAAATAATGCTGTGTTTCTATTTAAACAAGAGTTTCTTTAGAGAGGCAGGGGGATGAGTGAAGTGACAAGCTGAGTGCCAGCATCAAGTTCAAGGGGACAATTAAAAAAAAAGGCTCAGGAGTCTGTGAGCTTGGCCCCTTCTGACTTCTGTTTCCATATTCCACATTCCTATCACGGAGTTAACAGCACCATGCAACACAGATGCTGTAAGAATCATACGGGCTAACCCATGGAAAACGCCGAGACGAGCGCCCAGCACACAGGAAGTGCCATTTAACTTCACACCATCAGTGTTATCATTTCCATGTGTACTTAAAGAGGGGGACAAAACCCAAGAGAATAATGCAGGACCTCAAGGAAACAAAAAGGCTGGTGAAGAGGTGACTTTAAAAATACAAGCAGTCCACCTTCTGATAGTTCATTTATAACCGGCAGTTTAAAACTCAGGATGCATTTCATCATAACAAGGGTGTTTCAAATGGTGGTTGGGTTCCCAAAGCAACACAAAGAGTTCAACAAGACTCACTAGGATTTCAGGGAAATGACTGGAAACGGCCAAGGGACATTATGGGGGGAAAAAACAAAACCATTTCCCTGTGCCAATTCAAAAGACTGAGAAACCTCAAGGAGGAAGCACTGTCACCAACAGACTGTGGCAAGGACACTGGACAGAGACTGTTCTGAAGGAGGAAAACATTGCCAGCGTCTCCAGTGCGGCAAGCGCCGGCTTTAGCTGTCACTCTGCTGGCTCCAGAGAAGATAATCAAGTTTTAAACCACAACGGCCGGGAGTCTGGATTTCTTGGACCTTGTGAATTATGCACTATGATGAACTGTGCATATTAACTAAAACCAGGCTCTGCTCTCCTAGGATATCTGGGCAATGGAGGTATTTCTCACTGGCTACTAGTGCTAAGTCTGAAAGTCAACTAATCACAGAATCAAAGTGAAAGATGAGCTAATGTCCAGAAATACACAAAATCTCCCCCCCCTCCCATAAACAAGTGTTCTGGATTCACAGCAGGCCACTGTCAGAAAAGGAGAAACACCCAGAGCAACCTCCAGCCTCCAGAGGTTGCTCTCCAGAATGGACAGGTCCAATTTCCTTGTGGGTGAGACACAAGTGTTTTGTAGAAACCACAACCCCTTGCTCCAAACAAAGCTCCAAGGAACCTTAAAGTTTGAATGTAAAAGTTAACTGCCATCGACTAAAATCAGAACAAAGAAAATAGACATTTAAAATTCAAAGCAGAAGGATGAGGTGAGGAGAAAGAATGGCGCCCACCTTCCCCACCTTCATTTTGTTCTCCACCCCCTTTGTCTCTCGAGCTTTTGCTTCTATACTCCTTTACACCGCAGTGCTGTCTGTCTTTCCCCTTGTGAAAGGTGTTCCTGGGCCTCTGTCTGTTTAAAAGTCCAAACAATTCAAAACTAAACTACAGGTAACTTTTCTTGGGAGGAGCTGATAAGATTGTTTCTTGATCTAGATACTTCAACTTGAAAGTTCAAAGTTTCTTTAAAGCATCTGAAAACTAGTTTAAAGAAGGTAGCATTCTTTTCAGTTTCTCAGAATTTGGACTAAACAGAATGATCCTTAAGGTCCTTAAGCCAACCCAACAGCTCCTGCCTCATTTTTTTTTTAATATTTATTTTTATTTATTTATTTATTTGGGTGTACTGGGCCTTAGTCACGACCTTCAAGATCTAGTTCCCTGACCAGACATCGAACCTCCAGTCCCCTGCATTCCCCTGCATTCGGAGCCTGGAATCTTACCACTGAACCAGCAGGGAAGTCCCTGCCTCACTGTTAATTTAATCTTGTGGTCACTGCTGCTGGAGTTGAGTACAGCAACTCAGAAAACTCTCAGGACACAGCATACAAATACACACCAAATACAACAACCCAACTGCAAAGCACCCAGAGTGTCTGCCATTTGTGAATCTCCAAGTATGAAAACCGAAGTTAGCTGCCAGCAGAAACTCTGAACACTGAATGCCTTGAGAAACTGCTGCTAACTGCTACAGCTTTGAAAAACCTGACATTTAGAAAAGAAATCTCTTTGGTCCCACAAGTGGGCCTCGAGAAATGTAAACTGAGTTCTTCTTTGCATTTTAAAAAATGTTGCCAACAGACTGGTGAATACTAGGAAATTCTTAACCTGAAAATGTTCAAAATGATGTGTATGTGTATATATGTATATACTGTGCACAGCACAGTACCCTAGAGAGATGGTGAGACCTCTTTGTAAACATTCATACCCTGCCCAAGTAATTCCTGAGACTTCATTTGAAATGTAAGCACCTCTCTTACAGACAGAATGTTAGGTACTGAAGGAATAATCCAGAGAGATCAGGGAGAAAACCAAGGCCAGGAACCCATAAGACCCCCTTGAACTCTGTTTACTCTCAGTCAACAAGGACATCTGCTCCTGGCCTGTTAGCCAACAGCGAGGTCATGGTCCAGGGGAAAATAAGCTGCTCTACTCACCCTTCCCCATCCCGGCCTCAACCTAACCTCCTCCTAAGATGGAAACACCACCAGAGAAGAAAACAAGCTTTAACTCTAAGCTGAACCACGGTAAAGAAGAAGGGGCTGGAATGCGGTGAAATGGAGGAACTACCCAAGGCACCGTGAGAGGTCCCTCCACCTCCAGAGTAAAGCAATGTCACCAGCCTGCAACCCCCTTTCCCAGCCAGGCCCCTGGGGCGGAATCTGCAGGAATGCACCCAGATTCAACCAGGAGAGGAAGCCCCATCGCAGTGACCTCACAGAGCGGGGTGTGTTCAAGAGGACTAGCCGACCTAAGTAGACAGTTTTTAAGTAGTTCCTCAAAACTATTATAAGCAATGCTAGCAGTGTGGCTACTGTTCCAAAAACAGAAGGCTTACAAAAGCTAGCAGTCACATCCTTGGACGGGCTTATTTTCCAGGTGGAAATTATGGGCAAGAAACCCTGGACCACTAACCCCCAGGCTTGTGCTCACTCCCAAGGGGCACTCAAGAGGCTGCAATGACCCCAGGACAGATTTCTGACGTTCCAGCCAAAGTGGTCTGAAAAAGCCTTCAGCTAAGAGAAAAGAGCCAATTCAGGGTATGAAATCCAGTGTACAAGCTGCTGGCCCACTCTCTCCACTGCACCAGGAACACCTGGAACCAGGCTGTCGCCACCAGCACATGCTCTGTACACACACAACTCGAGGTGAACGCTGAGCCTGCTTGGCCGCCGGCCGTAATCTAGGAACACAGACATTTGAAATGTAAGCCCAAGAAACTGTCCAGGGCCACCATGGAGGATAGGACCCTTATCCTTACACGGGATAAGAGCAGGATTCGGGGCAGAAATCCACAGAGAAGCCTGTGGACCAACAAGGAAAACATTCAATAAAATATCCGTTGATTTTTTAAGAGAAGACTAAAGGGTTAGAGGGGGAAAGGCCAGGGAACAAAGGTCAAAAGTAAAGCATCAGTCATCCAGAAATGGGCCGTCTCTGTAAAGGGCCATCTGATGATGGTCTGGCTGCTGCAGAGTGGGCTGTACCCTCACCAGCTGGCTTCTTCCAGGGTCTGTCTGCAACCTGCTGGCCTGGGAAAGGCTATTGCAGACTGGGAATCCTCCAGCTTCATGCTATTCCTCTAAAGAATGAATGAATGGTCAGTTCTCTGGGATGCTACCAATAAGTACAGGCTCATCTCCCTCAAACTCTAGTGAGGATCACAAACCATGTCTACCCTCCACCACCGACTTCAGGAGACGGGAAAAAGGAGGCATGGAGGGCAAGGGCCAGACATGAAGTGAGAGCCAGGCTGGCTGGTTATCCAGGGGAGTAGGTACTGCCTCCTGCTTACCTAGCAATGGTTACAGCTCTTGACACTGACTGCCTCCAAGCAACCCCACTGGGGAGATAATATGATCATCTCATCTGAAGAAACTGAGGCACAGAGAACTTAGGCAGCTTGCTAGAAGTCACCCAGCTTGAATAAGAGGCACAGCTGGGATTCAGACCCAGTGCTCCAAACCATAAACTGTGAACTGGGAGTTCAGTGCTGGGTTCAAGGTTACCTCTATCACTAAACCTACAGCTGGGATTCACCCCAGGTAAACCAAAATGAAGGTGCCTAACATGAACAACCAGAGAAGGCAATGGCAACCCACTCCAGTACTCTTGCCTGGAAAATCCCATGGACGGAGGAGCCTGGTGGGCTGCAGTCCATTGGGTTGCTAAGAGTCGGGCATGACTGAGAGACTTCACTTTCACGCCCTGGAGAAGGAAATGGCAACCCACTCCAGTGTTCTTGCCAGGAGAATCCAGGGACAGAGCAGCCTAGTGGACTGTCGCACAAAGTCGGACACAACTGAAGTGACTTAGCAGCAGCAGCAACATGAACAACACAGCATCTGCACCTGAAACAGCAGTGTCCAAAGTCAGAAACAGCTCTACTCCCTTCAGTAAGTGCCCGTCCAATGAGATACCTAGTTTAATGGTGACGGGATTGGGGACTTTCTTGGAGGCAGGATGTTGAGGCCGGTACTAAAAATAATACTAAAGATTTTAGTCACTATTATTTAGGGGGTAACTTTCTCCCAATAGATCTTATTTGACTGGGCAAAGAGGGCAACAAACATTTTAAATGGGTCCTTCCAGTAAGTTAATAAAGCAAGCAAAAGGGCTGAACTTGAGAACAATCAAGCCCTAAGGATGAATAAAGAGCCAATGCCAGCAGCTGCTGGGCCTCGGACCCGGCCCCTCCCCAGGCGCCCTGCTCAGTCTAGTCTGGGAGCCGCCTGGCATTCTCAAGCCCTGAACCATAACAGGGATGGCAAATAAGATCCCCAGGTGATTCCCACGCAGGTTTGAGAAGTGCTGCCCTATATAAGGACGTCTGTGTGCCTCAGGACAGCATCACACTTTCTACCAGAAAATAAGTGTAGGCACAGAAGTGAAGGAATCGGTCAAAACTCTGCCCCAGATTCCTATAAATTTTCATTTATAAATTAGAATTAACCTTTTTCTTCTGCCAAGTGTGAGCAAGAGGAAATTTATTGAAAATTCTTTGTGGTTCACAACTGCCACCAACTTTGAAAATTAACCACCAGAAATCCTGTGATCACAATGTGTATACTACTATCCTGGACAATGAGCAAGAAACCCCATTTCAGTTGTATAAGAAATTCTACTTGAACTTAAAAAGTGAATCACTAAAAAAATGAATGAAGCTAACAAAATTTTTAAAATATAGAGAGTAAAGAAACAGGGACCACCTCTGAATCACCCTAAAGCATATACACATACCACGCTAAATATCACAGAGGCAAAAGCAGAACTTGGGGCATTAGGTTTTCAAGCTAATAAAGCTGCAACGAACAGCTTTCTTCATCACTCTTAAACACATTTGCAATTATTATAAAATGAAGCATGTCATGGATGGATGTATGGATGTCATGCATTGTTACCTTATGTATGAGAAATTATAAGCCATTTTTCCCCATTTCAGATATATTTTTCCCTAAGTTACCAGTAACTCAAAAGAACACATCAACATGCAACTCACCAACACTGACCATCTATGTTAATCATATTTTTACTACTCCAGGAAAATAAGGAACTCTCCCTATTACAACCTAAGTCACCAAACCAGACATTTCCTTCACAGGCTAATAATAAAACGTGTCCATCAACACACCAAGGGGGCAGCCTCACTTCCTGATCTGAATTTCATATTCAAGTATCCATGTAATTTCCCCTACCTTGCAAACGTTCAGGAAAACTATGCATTCTTTCTTCCTATTAAACCATGGTGGGAAAGAAAACAGAATCATCCCATACAAACCACTCTAAAGAGCTTACAGGCTGCAGTTAAATCTATACAAGAAATAAAATTTGGCCAACATCCCCCATTTAATGTGATCCTCTCACAATGGGAGATGGATTGCAATTATCCATTAATGTAACCTACCCTCCATAGTCAATAAATAAATGTCACTCCCTGTCACTCAGACGAATCCTGAGTGAAAAGGCTAGAAAAGAAATAAAGATATAAATGAGATTCTGTAAATATCCAAGGAACACGCTGATGACTGATTTCAAGCCAAAATGTCTAGAACTTGTGACAGAAAGTGAAATGCCTGTGATTAATATGGACTTACTTTTAATTTTAAATACATTAAAGTTATGCTAACATTCTCACTGGTCTCTGAAGAGAAAAAAATTCAAGTGAAAAAAAGGGCTCAGGTTCCAATTTGCTAACTTAAGTCACACCCTATCATTTTGTAAGCTTTCCTCCTTACACCACCCTGCTGTGCCTTTGGACTTTTTAAAGACCTGGGATTTGAGTAATTATAGCCATTTCAGAAATGGTTACTGAAAACCTAGCTACCTATGCACAGCTTTAAATGTCTCCCTCTAAGTCCTCAGTTTACAGGGAGACCATGTAGGGAGTAATTCTGTTCTTTTACACCCAGAATCTTTCCACCCCAATACGGTCTGCTTCCTGTCTTACCCAAATTCACTCACTGAGGAGTTACCTACTGACTGGTATCCCTGATGGGGTCTGGGTAACCCTAAGCCTTCTGCAGAAACTATTTCAAATTAAGAACCCAAGATCTGGGGAAACACCAGGGGACTGCCTGCCCCCTTTCTCTACCTGTCCCCCTGCCTCTCCTCCTCTCTCACACACGAGCAGCAGCAGTGGCCATACAGGGGTGCCTGGTCTTCGCAGCAGGCTCCACCGTCCAGTAACTGGTTCATAAATTTTATTCATAACTTGAAACAGAAAGGCCCAAAAAATGAGCAATCTGTAATCTTAAAGGTTGTCATTACTCTCTGGCTGCAAGCGGTTAAAGAAGGCCTTGCAAGCTGGTGAATTACAGGTCCAGTTTATGACTCTCAATGAGCTCAGAAGCAGCACAGCGTCTCAGGAAGCTGAGCCAGGAGGGAAAGGAGGTCAGCTGCAAGCCCAGATGGACTGAAGCTCAATGTCACTTATCCCATCCCAGTGGAACGGTCCTTCCTGCTCCCAAGCCCTCCAGCCTCCGTCACTGCACAGAGCACAGCTTTAAGATGGAGACATCTTTACCTGTATATTAGGCATCTTCCCCTAAAATGTATTTTGCGTGAGACCTTGCCGACCATCTTTAAACAAAGGTTTCCACACATTCATGAGATAATCAGGAAAAACACATCCAACCTTCACTACTGACAAGTTTTCCAACAGGTTTTAGTCCTCATAGAATAGTTCCACACTACCTCAACCTCAAATGGAGGTATAAACATACACACTCTGGACTCAGTGGGTTTATCCATACATATGCTGGACTAAATTAGACATCACATCTCAGAACAATCTAGGATTCTGTGCATGGACAACCTCAGAAGCCGCAGGTTGAGAGCAGTGATGCGGGTGGTATGGACAGCCGCCCTAGGGAGTTACTGGGAAGCTCACGCCCACAGAACCTGAGATCCGGGCAGAACTGAACTCGTGTCTCTTAAGGGGCAGCAAGCCAAGTGGTGATCAAGAGAAGCCTCAGTGATCAGCCTCAAGGCAAGAGAGTCAGACCAACAGAAAATATGATTCAATGCAAAACGCCTTATCTCATTCCCGCACGCCCACGCCCACCTCTGAAGTGAGGAAACTGGCAGAGGTTGCCTCAATAACTTCCGGCCCTATGAGGATTGCTCTGGAAACTACAGCAGAGCCATCCATACGGCTCCCAAGCTCCAGTGTAGTAGGGGGGGAAAAAGGGAACAGAGACACCAAGACCACGGGTCTGGGCAGAACGAGGTGGACTTGCTTTTATTCCCCCTCGCAGACCAAACTGAGCAGGAAACCGCGCTTCTGAAGGCCACTCCATCCCTTCTCCAAGCAGAATATTCCTTGCTACAGCAAAGGGGAGAATACCAACTTCAGAGCGCTGATGGCAGGCTTAGGGAGTATGGCAAAATGCTGGGCCTCAACAAATGTTTTGTTCCCTCTAAAACCACCGCCTAACCCCTTCCCAAAGAAGGGATTCCGACCCCCTACCCCCACAGACCCACATCCTCATGACTCCACCCAGAGACAGATCAATACCATTTCTTCCTGGTGTCACACACACCTGGACCTCTCGCAGAGTAATCTGATATCTGGTTTATCCTACTGACACCCTCGTTTTCACAAGTGAGATTCTGACAGCAGAGGGGTGATTAGAACACAGCTGATGCACTATACACACTACTCTGGTCTTTCCCAAAGAGCATTCCAGAGAACTCTAGGTCCAGGGATATTACGCAAAATCGGGGTTCACTGACCAACCAAGTGCGAGGCGCGCCAGCTTCACGCAGGTTTCTGTCCTTTAGCTCTGCTCATGTGCACTGTGATTCTCCTTCTCTAAGAATTCTGACCACAGACGCCTCCTTCCCCTGCTCCCCTCAAAAACAGAACAGACTTCTCAGAACACAAGTGGGCTACACCATGGTGCTTTGTCTCACTCAATTTTGCTGGTGGTTTGAGTCAGGTCTTCGTTTGGGGAGGAAGGTGTTTTTCTAAGTAATATGTGAATGAATGTTCACTGTAAAAGCACTGAGTGCAGCGGGTAAAAATAGACGTCTGCTCAGAGAAACTGAAAAGAGGCGATTGTCCTTATTATCCTTGGAGGTTTCAAGTGTTCAATTAAGTTACTAACAGAACACAACTAGAGAAATTCATGGGATGTCAAGTTCTCACTGTAGTAGTGAACTCTTAGACCCTTAACAGAAATATGGCTCCATTACAAATTGTCTAACAAAAACTAGCAGTTACTTTTTAAGAAAATATTTCAACTACTGGGAAAATAGATGGGAGCCCAGACAGGCTATCCAATAAAGTACATTAACGAGCTGAAAAAAAAGTGATTTGAGCTACAATTCAAATACAGTTTTATCTTTTATTACACTCTGATCACATCACTTCCTGTTGTCATTTATGAGAGAAAAGTTTGAGAAAGTCCCCCAAAACATCTTGGTTACTAAGTTTCTGCAGAGGGTTCCTGAGCAGAGTCCTTTAAGAAAAAAAGTGTTATACTGTAAATGTGATTTAACTGTCATAGATCTCTCTGCGCACAGGTCTAATAACCGTGAGAGTACTAATACTGCAATACATACTCTTTTTTCACTTACACTTTTCCAACTTTCTGAATTTCCTGTAATACATATATGCTCATTTCAAAGGGAAAAACATTAACATGTTACATTCACTGAGAAAATACAGGATTCACTAAATGCCTAATACCTGATTTTTTTAACGCCCCTGCCAATTCTTACAGATCAGTAGGGCTACCACTAGTACTTGTGGAGAAGCTTCCGAGAAGCAATCAAAGAGGGCTAGGATTTGCCACAGCTCCAATCCAGAGGAAAGAATAGGGATGAAGTGTATTTCCTGACCCTGGTGAGCAGAGGCCAGTATCCCCCAACAAGACTTGTGTGCCATATGTAGAAGGAGAGTCCAAGGAAGGGCGGAACATATAAAAGCGAAAGCAGATCAACAGTAGGTGAGGACAGCTGGTAAGAACTATCAGGCTGAAACTCCTCTGAAGATGCCTTAGTTTAACACAGTTTAGGAATTCTGAGACTTGCTGCAGCTACCCAAACTGGGAAGAGACTTCAAAAATGGAGATGGTCAGAGGATGTAAGTAGCAGCCACAATATGGAGACAACTGGGATGCTATCAACACTGCAATGTAAAGAGAAATGGAAAAAATATATTTAAACCTTAACAGCATGAAAATCATAAAATCGTCAACATACATAAAGCACTAGGAACGTACAAGAGGAGGCTGAGGGCTTCACTGTATCAGCAAGTAAGAAAGTGCTTGGCTGGGTCGCTTTGATGTGCACCTGAAACTATCCCAACATTGTGAACAGGCTATGCTCCAATAAAAATTGTAAATATAATTTTTTAACAAGTAAGAAAGTGCTTAAAGAATTATGGAGACGTGTTACAGGGATGCAGGAACAGGAAATTACAAGGCTCTGAAGCTGAATCTCTAATACTTGGGTCGCCTGATGTAAAGAGCAACTCATGGTAACGACCCTAATGCTGGGAAAGGCTGAAGGCAAGAGAAGGGGGAAACAGGATGAGATGATTGGACAGCATCAATGGATGGCTGGATGACTCAATGGACATGAGTTGAAGCAAACTCTAGGAGTCAGTGAAGAACAAGTAAGGCTGGCGTGCGGCAGTCCATGGATTGCAAAGAGCTGGACACGAGTGAGCAACTGAATACAACAAAATTAAATTTCCTCACTGATGACTGTACTAAGGTTTTTTAAGAGGATAAAGGGTTTTATACCTGCAACTTACTCCCAAATAGTTCAGAATGGGGAGGGGAGAGGGGGAGGGGAGGGGGGGACAGAGGAGCGAAAAGACAATCAAACATGGCAAAACAGTAAATGACAGATTCTTCTTTGTACTATTTTTACAACTTTTCAGTTAAAAATAACTTTTAAAACCTACCACAAAGTAACTAAGTGAGAAAGAGTCACTGGGAGTTCCGAGATGGGAGGATATCAGAATGCCCCACCGTTAGAAAGATATGCTGCTGCTATCGTCTTTGGCAAAATCTGTAAACTCAAATAATCCAAAAATGACACCATTAGAACACACACTAAAAATGCCCCAACTGCAATGGCACCCACGCCAGTGCTCTTGCCTGGAAAATCCCATGGACAGAGGAGCCTGGTGGGCTACAGTCCACTGGGTCGCTAAGAGTCAGACACGACTGAGCGACTTCACTTTTTCTTTTTGCCTTCATGCATTGGAGAAGGAAATGGCAACCCACTCCAGTGTTCTTGCCTTCAGAATCCCAGGGACGGGGGAGCCTGGTGGGCTGCCGTCTATGGGGTCGCACAGAATCAGACACGGCTGAAGCCACTTAGCAGTAGCAGCAGCAGCACTAACTTATGCCAAGAAGTGTGCCAAGAATAATAAAAGACAGCATTCACTTCAACCTAGTGAAAATGTTACTGACAAAAGCCTTTCTTTTTATAGGTTACTTCAAAGACAAAAGGAAACTTCTCTTTATGGACTGAAAACAGCAAGATTAGAAAAGAAGACTGGCGGGGGGCCAGGGGGGAATGGAGACACAGACACAGACACTTTTCTGACCCCGCTCATCTAACTGTTCAAGACCCAGCCTTTTACCTAACCTCTGCTTATCCTTTTTAAGACATTGCCTTCCTCTAGAAGACCTCCCCGACCCACCGTCTCACTTCCACTCCAAGAGTCAGGCACCTCCTTCCTGAAAGCTTCCAATATGGCCTGTGTGAGTCCTTAAGTTCCTGGAGGTATTACAGCCAGTTTGCGTGCCTGTCTCCCCTGCTTCCCTCGGGGCTCAGTGGTAAAGAATCACTTGCCAATGCAGGAGATGCAGGTTCAATCCCTGGGACAGGAAGAGCACTTGGAGAAGGAAATGGCAACCCACTCCAGTATCCTTGCCTGGGAAATCCCACAGACTGAGGAGCCTGGCAGGCTGCAGTCCATGGGGTCACAAAGAGTCAGACACAACTGAGCATGCGTGCACACGCACACACACACACACACACACACACACACACACACACACACACAATGAGGTCCTCCATTACCACTGGTCACTGCAATATCTGTAGGGGAAAAAAGGTAAGTGACCTAAACCCAAACACAGATCAGCAATCACAAAGGTTAATGACACTTTGGGACACTCCAGTCCAGGGAACCCGAGTGAACGAACAAGGGCAGGTTCAAAAGCATTAAACACACTTCAGGCCTAGGAAGGGAAAGGCATGGCTCTGTATTTTCAACTATTTCAAAATCCTGAGCATTTGGGCAGTAGAAATTAAAAAAATCAATAAGCCTAGAAGTAGCTAGGTAACGTTCTTTACCAGTTTCTTAGACTGTTTTAGGGATACACAGCTTTCAAACACAAACTATTTTCAAGGCTTGATCAAAAATAACAGTCCTGAATGCATTCACCAGATTACTGTTGATACTTGCACATCAAAGTATTCCTAAAATGATGTCCTACCTTGAGTTAACATTACAACCTAACTTCCAAGTGACTCTGGATTTCACAGTGTTAATTTAAGTATTCCGAGGGGCTCTGTGGTGCTGTTTGGAGCAACAATTGCTGGGGAGCAGCAGTATCACATTTCTGGTAAGACATTTGGCAAAACACAAGAGATATATTTTTAAGATGTCCATTTCCATTGACCTCGTAATTGTGTAGCTCATCATATATCCTAAAATAGTAACAAAATTTGGAAAATTGCAGCTATACATACATTCAATAGTTGCCTTCCCATTAAACTGTTATTATGGAAGAAAGAACAAACACAAAAAGCCTCATCTCACAGGACTGGCAAACCTGGGGAAGACCTCAGACTCACTCATTATGAAAACCTAAAGTGAAGGGGTTGATTCAGAAAAGTTGGCACTGAAGTGGCACCAAAAAATTGTTATTATGGGAAATATATAATCACATGAGGAAATGCTTATGATGATATCCAGCGGAAAAAAAAGAGAAACAAAATTGTATATGCCATAGAATTACCAAAACATGTTCACAGAGGGAAAGAACAGCTGTTGCGGGGCGGGGGGGGACAGCANTGGGAAATATATAATCACATGAGGAAATGCTTATGATGATATCCAGCGGAAAAAAAAGAGAAACAAAATTGTATATGCCATAGAATTACCAAAACATGTTCACAGAGGGAAAGAACAGCTGTTGCGGGGCGGGGGGGGACAGCAAAACATTTATACCAGTTGTGTGGGGCAGTGGAGCTAGGGCTAACTTTTCTGCCTTTCCATGGTTAGTTTCTGTGTTGCTTATAAAGTTTTTTTAAAAAATTAATTTAAAATACACACGTGTGTGCAGTAATGCAGCAGCCCAACCCCGAGCCAGGAGGCTGCCTGCCCACCCAATGCACTGCCCCAGGCCACTGTGATCTGGGGTGTCTCAGGAGGTCAGCTACACCCCTTCATCTGAGGGTCAGTACTCCCTCCTCCAGTCCAAGAAATTCCTGCTTGACTTCATGTCTGATACAGGCTGATAAAGTAGACGGTTTAAGTTCCTGAGAACAGCAGTTATAACCGCTCCTCTGCCTCCCCCATAGAAAAGGGGGGTTTGGTAACAGAGTCAAAACTTCAAGAACAAGAATGAAGGCGCATTTCTAACCTAAGAAAAGAAGATGAACACTCTAGCCAAGAGACTACTTAGTACAAGCTCAACCTAATGTGAATTGATTTTAAACTCACCTGGAAACCAAACTTACAGTAACTTACATAACCTGATTCTGGCCAGGTACTACAGCACTACTCAGCACTGAAAGAAAGCAGAAAGACTGACAGTGGACCAAAAGCCCAGGACTGCGCAGGGCAGCAAGGCAGTGCAAGCGTCGTGGAGAACTGTGTGGCGGTTTCTGATGAAGTTAAATACATACTTAGCTTATAACCCCAATTACATACCTAAGGACTGGCTGACTCTGGAGAAATGAAATCCTACTGAGTACACCCAAGTCTTGAACTGAAATGTTCATAGATACTCTCAGCCAAAAACTAGAAACAACTCAAAAGTCCATCGATCAGTAAGAACAGAAACGAGCTATGGTGCATCCATACAACGGAGCATTACTCAGCAATAGAGAAGGAACGAACTACCGATGAATGCAGCCATGCAGATCTGAGAAGGACGGTGCTGTGCAAACAGGCAAGGCGTGCAGGGGGCGGGGGGCTCAGAGGGAAAGGGAAGGATATATCTACACAGTTTATTCCTTTGTTGTACAGCAGAAACTAATGACACTGTAAAGCAATTATTCCTCAATTTCTTGACTTCATGTCTGATACAGGCTGATAAAGTAGACGGTTTAAGTTCCTGAGAACAGCAGTTATAACCGCTCCTCTGCCTCCCCCATAGAAAAGGGGGGTTTGGTAACAGAGTCAAAACTTCAAGAACAAGAATGAAGGCGCATTTCTAACCTAAGAAAAGAAGATGAACACTCTAGCCAAGAGACTACTTAGTACAAGCTCAACCTAATGTGAATTGATTTTAAACTCACCTGGAAACCAAACTTACAGTAACTTACATAACCTGATTCTGGCCAGGTACTACAGCACTACTCAGCACTGAAAGAAAGCAGAAAGACTGACAGTGGACCAAAAGCCCAGGACTGCGCAGGGCGGCAAGGCAGTGCAAGCGTCGTGGAGAACTGTGTGGCGGTTTCTGATGAAGTTAAATACATACTTAGCTTATAACCCCAATTACATACCTAAGGACTGGCTGACTCTGGAGAAATGAAATCCTACTGAGTACACCCAAGTCTTGAACTGAAATGTTCATAGATACTCTCAGCCAAAAACTAGAAACAACTCAAAATTCCATCGATCAGTAAGAACAGAAACGAGCTATGGTGCATCCATACAACGGAGCATTACTCAGCAATAGAGAAGGAACCAACTACCGATGAATGCAGCCACGCAGATCTGAGGACGGTGCTGTGCAAACAGGCAAGGTGTGCAGGGGGCGGGGGGCTCAGAGGGAAAGGGAAGGATATATCCACACAGTTTATTCCTTTGTTGTACAGCAGAAACTAATGACACTGTAAAGCAATTATTCCTCAATTAAAAAAAAATTAAAACAGGCATTGCTTATCTTAGAGAAGACAACTACAAACGGCAGGAGGGCACTACTTACAGTGATGAAAATCTATTTTAACTGGGTAGTGGTTACATGGAAATATGAATTTGACTGTCAAAATTCAAGAAACTATATACTTGGAATGGGTGTTTGATTATGTAAATTATGTATCAATAGACATTTGCTAACTTGAAATAATAATAAACACACCATTGTGTGTGTGCAAGCATGCTCAGTCATATCTGACTCTTTGCAATCCCATGGACTGTATAGCCTTTCAGGCTCCTCTGTCCATGGAATTTCCTAGGCAAGAATACTGGAATGGATTGCCATTTCATGGGTTGTCATTCTGTTCATAGACCAAAAAAATGACATTTTACTTCTCACAGGGGCCCAGTCCCTTAATCAGGACTTTTTAGCTTTACTTCACACAGCAATAGGCTAGTTAACTGCTTTCCCATATTATAATTACCAACATGATGAAAACAGATTGAAAGACACATTCACTGTACCAACAGTAAGTAGCAAGTGTCAAAAGAAATCAGAAAAACTAAAAATATGGGAGAAAATACAAGGCTAAATAAAGCAGTTGTAAAAAGTTCTTAAAGCAGTTCCATTCTTTAAAAGAAACCTTGTGGATGGCAAATGCATACAACCGATGAAGGCAAGCAACTCACAGCCAGTTCTCAGAGCAACTCTTACCAGTGCGAATCTGACCGCAGAGAAAGCTATTGCATTTAGGGGCAGAACTCCTAGTTTTGTTTTATCAGTTTTGTACCTTGCATGTGTATAACACAATGGTACGGTAACTGTTACCCTCTATTTTGTCCTCTTGTTAAGAAAAAAACTAAAAAACTAAGAATTTCCATGGATTTAGAATACAGAAACTGATGCATAGGCCAAAGCTGTCTTCCTATACCTCCATGGGAACATTAAATTATTATTTAATACAAGATAATGAGAGTCATGACAATAATTAAGTACCAACACTTTAAAAAGTGCATTTTAAGCCTTTGGGTATGTAAGTAGGGCTAAACCCTAACATATCCATAAAATGTGGCTGTCAGAAAAAGTCATTACTGGAAGATCCCAGAGAACTGAGGTTTCATCCCATTTTAGTGGCTGATGTGAGAGTACAGAGAAGATTAAAAAATTGGAGGGTAGTATTTAACTAGATGGGAGGTAATAAAAGGAGGATGATTTCTTACAGAATGCTTTCACATTCTTGAGGCCAGAAAAGCATTCCTATGCAAGACGAAAAACCCGCAAAGACTACAGGGGAGTTTAAAACTCGCAAGAGAAAAGAGGCCATTGAAGGGCAAAGGGCACAAGTACACACAGTATGTTTGAAAAGTAAAGAACAGAAAGAGCTCTGACAAAAAGCAGTTAAGAAAAAATATGTAAAAGTGGGCAGGTCACGAACAAAAGAAAATATGGACACTCAGCAGGCCAATGAAGAATGCTCAATACAAAGAAATGCAAACCCAACAGTGATGAGTCATATGTAATTCATTAGCAAAAACTAAATCCGCTTTATAATACCAAGTATTGGCAAGAAGGAAGGGAAATAAAGATTCTCCATACACTGTTAGTAAAAATATAAATTAGTTAAGCCTTTTCTGAAGGGGAAAAAAAACAATCTCTTCCAACTATAAAACCTGAGCACATACCCTAGCATTTCGATGCCAATATGCCCACATGTGTGAAAGATGTGCCAAAAGAAATCCGATTTTAAGTAAACAAAACAGAGTTAACAACCTAAACGTCTACTGAGTGCTTCCTAAATGCCAGGCACTCTTCTGGGAAGGTAACCATAAGCAAGCGGCTATATACACTACAGCACACAGGTCCTGTCCGGAGGACACAGTGTTAGAGCATGACATGCAAACACTGACAGACACAGGTATGTGAGGAAAGGCTAGAGCACACAACAGGACCCGCGATCCCACTATTGAAAACGGGCCAAAAGAAGAAAAGGCGGGGGGGATCCTGTATAAATGTCCGTAAACACGAGCGTGAGCACAGAGCAAGTGCCCTGAGTAGGAATGCACAAGGGACGCGTCTTGCTCTTGATACTTCTCAATTTGACCTTGAAGTCAAACTTAAAATTAACTTGAATTTTGCATCCATGATGCATTCATATCGTTTCCCTTTGGTCACCACGTGAGTCACAATTCAGTGCAGAGTGAAAAGACAGACAATCTGGGCCAAACACAAAATGTCCTGGACAGGTCAGCTGGCAGACCAGTCACTTCCGACAAGTCATCTGCGCGGAGTGCCTGGGAGCCACCTGCCACATGCAGACTATATATAGATTAGTTGGGCTACAGGGCATGTGGGATCTCAGTACCCTGACGAGGGCTGAACTCACATCCCCTGCGTCGGAAGCCTGGAGTCTTGACCACCAGCGAAGGCCCCCACAGGCAGATTATATTCAGCTCTCTTGCACTAAAAACCCAAACACTGTCACACTTAAAACTCTAACCTACATCCAAACCAGACATTCAAGTACCAGCTAACGCATGATGAAGCTGAGTTATCACTCACCTGGTGGCATAACTTCATAGCACTTGGATTTCCAAGCTAATGATAACACACAAGTGGCAGAAAATAAAAGATCACAAGTTAAAACCAAAGGGTTGGGAATTCCCTGGCAGTCCAACGGTGGGGACTCTGCACTCTCACTACTGCGGGCCTGGGTTCAATCCCTGCTCAGGGAACTAGGATCCCACAAGCCTCTTGGCATGGCAAAAAAAATAAAAAAACCCAAAGGGTTCTGGCCCTTTATATCCCACTTCAATGGCTTAGAAGAAACTGCACTAAATGATCTACCTGCAGTATAGGTTCAAACACCATATTTGAAGACTATCACCAAGAATCTCCTAGGAATCCGGATCGTCATTTCTCCCACTGACAACCAATTCTTTGTGATTTTTTTTTTTTTAAACAGAGAAGGAGGGGAGAAACAAGAAGATTATAGGAACAAGAGAATCCAAAATCTATTTTTTTTCCTAAATTGGAAGGAAAAAAACTGAGAAACTAATTTCTCAACTTGGCCCTGCTGTAGTTTAACTCGAACACATTTGAGAGGAGCTACATTACTACAGCTGAATTAGAGCCAACATTTACTTTGGCTGAAAAAAGCCAAAGTCATTGAAGTTTTTTTTCTTCAATACTTCTAAAAGTGCTACACTACTAAAGACCTTTTTTAATGTATAAGCAAGAGCAATCTTCAAATTGTCCAAAGTCAAAGAGTTCAGAGGAGAGAAGCAGACACTGAGTAATACACACCCGTCACGCGACGCCCACCCTGCAGTCTGGGTGAAGAGGGTCCTGGTGTTCACCACGTGTTCCTTCAACTTCTCTACTGTGAAATCTCTCATAATATGAGAAGTCCAGGCAAGAGATTTAATCAGATTTATCTGGAGGATCCTTGAGATAAGGTTAAAAATGCAAATGACAATGAACACTGACTAACTGCCTGCCAGTAGGCCTGAAAACCCATTCAGGCCAGTACACCGGAACAAGTGCCACAGAGCTGTCTGCCTGTCAACAACACTGCCTTTGCCCATGAGGTTCTCCCAGGACAAGGTCAAGGGCCCAGCACCCAGTGATACTCATCAGCAGCATCAACACACAGCAGAAGCTCACCTGTGGTGACAGGGAAATACAGTCAGGGCTGTAAAGGACCATGACCTTGACAGGAAAAGGCACAGACAATGAACAGGAATGTATGCTGCAGATGAGACCGGCCTAAGGCTGCTCTAACAAAGGGTTTCAGGTAATGCTTGAAGAGCTAAGATTTCCTCCATAAGCAATGGAGAGCTATGGAAGATTTGAGCAGTAAAGTAACTTTTTCTTTTCTCCATGAAAGATGACTGTGGCAACAGGGAAGTTAGAGAAGACAGTATCTCACCCTTTCGAAGGCAAAAGGAGAAGGGGGTGGCAGAGGATGAGATGGTTAGCTGGACTCAGTGGACATAAATCTGAGCAAATCCCAGGAGACAGAAAAGGACAGGGGAGCATGGTGTGCTGCGGTCCATGAAGTCGCAAAGAGTCAGACACAACTAAGCGAATGAACAACCACCTCAAACACACAAAAGTCCAGATAAATATGGTATAATTTAAGTACAAGAAAGTTGTGCTGGGGGAGAAGAGATGTGACAGCAGAATTCTAAAGCAAGTGGAGTCAACAGCGGCGTTTATAAATAAGTAGGAAAGAAGCTAAAGAAACATTCATGACCCCAGACTACCACTGAAAATAGGAAGCATGGTGTACCATGAACTTCAACTATGAATCCATACACATGGCAAGTCAGATTCAGGACACTTTAAAAAACCAAACACCTAACAATTTCAAACCTCAGCAAGGACACAGATGTTGCTGGTAGGAGTGTAGTGCACCGATCATTTCAGAGAACATTTTAGTTCTTACTAACACTGAAAATCACACACCCTCTGACCAGACAACTGAAACCCTAGCTCTGTGCAGGAAGAGAACTTCCGATAGATATGAGTCAGGAGATACAAAAATGAGGGTCAGTCACAGTTAGTAGCAAAAAACAAAAAAGGAAGCAGCTTACTACCCATCAGCGACAGGAGTATAATAAATAGGCTTTCTCGGGGAAAAAGTATCCACTCTCAAAGCATTTCCTCCCTGGGTCCCATTCCGAATGTAAACTAGTCTTCGCTTTCTCCGGGAGACAGCCCTCAGCCGTACAGCTTCTCTCTCCTTTGCCTGGACACTTGCCACTTTCCCTCTTCTGCATCCTTCACTAGCTCCCACTCAGCACACACCCAACAAGGCCTCCTATATCCCTGCTGTGAGAAGGCAAAGGAAAACCTTTTTTGAAGTTAATAAATATAAGTGCCCACAAGGCTAGGTTCTAATCCCAGATGTGTCCTTCTCCCCTAGTGCAGAGGGGGACCAGCATCTCGGGGCATCAGTGGGGTAAGTCTAGGTGATTCAATTCTTCCCCAAATTTTGAAAACTTAGTTCTCAACTCTTTTTTATCCTGTAATTAGAATGCCTTCTTTATACTCAGGTGGTTCAGATGGTAAAGAATCCACCTGCAATGCAAGAGACTTGGGTTCGATCCCTGGGTCAGGAGGATCCCCTGGAGAAGGAAATGGCTACCCACTCCAGTATTCTTTCCTGGAGAATCCCATGGACAGAAGCTACAGTCCATGGGGTCGCAAAGAGCTGGACATGACTGAGAACACTTTATAAGTCTGAGAATCTCCCTTGCTGACTCCTTGCATTCAGAAATATTCAATCCCTCCCCCTCCCTTCTCTTCCTCCCCTCCCTCCCTTAAAAATCCTTCTCCCTCCTCTCTGCCCATGTGGGTTCAGTCCCATCAGGGGAAAATCTCACACAAAATGAAAACTCAGCAGCCAGGGCTAGACTAGGCCTGGGGTGCTGCTACCAACTCCAGGAGTCCCCAGCACCCAGCAATCTGGGCTCCACCGTGAGTTTCTACAACAGCTGGTTAACCTCTGCCCCATCCACTCCTCCACACCAATTCCCTCCTGCAGCAGGCTGGCAGGTTTGCCAGATGAGACCGTGGGGGTGGACCCTTCCACTCCTGTACTGCACCTCCCTTAATTACCAATCACCAGCCACACTGACTGGTCTTTCATACTTCTTGCTGGGGTTAATTTTATCCTTGCACCTTCTGCAGCATGCTCCAACAGTACTCTGACCCCCAAAAAATGGTTTCTGCTCTCTCTCCATTTATCCATATTGTTCTTGCCAACTTCTCCTGAAATTTCCCCAAGCATTTCTAACTAGATGGAATCCTTGTTTATCTATTAGTAAGCTATATAACATACATTCTTCCTCTTTTTCTTCAAGAAATAGATATGTGTGATGCTTCCGTAATAGCTACTTAATTTATAACAATCACTATTTTACCTTATTAAGTTATTGTGTTCAGCAGATACCTTAAAATGCAAAATGAGACCTGCTGGACCCTGATTAGAGATTTCAGTTGAAGTGGTGGTTCCTCTTTTCATCTGAGTACCCTGAAAGGGGCTGGCTGACAACCCTTAAGACCTTTACCCAGGAGAGAAATGGGTCAAAATATCTACGCCTAGACATCTTGGGGTACAGAAATATCATCTCATTATCAAAAATATGCACAATGGGGAGAAATGGGCTCAACTCTAGCTCTGCCTATATTCCATACAGCTTCAGACACTTCTCTCAAAAGCTAAGAGTGGTAATAAAAATAGAAGGTTAAATTGTGCTTCACAGATATGTGAGAATATATACTGTTTATATTCTTTAATACTTAAATCTGTTTTTTAGCAGGCCAGGCAGTTCAAAGTGTGGTACTTTCTACCGTGAACAGAATTCCACAAAGACCTCTTACTTACGGACATTTGAAGGGACTGTGGTTTTCTAATGAAATACATGGTACTAAAATTTTTGCTTTGTCAAAAGTGTTCCCTCTTCCTTAAAAGTATACCTAGGGCTTGCCTGCTGATGGCCTTTTAAGTTGGGGAAAGTCCAAAAAACAGTCAAACTGTGTCAAGCCTATTACCAAGAAATTAGCAGAGCAACTTCATGTTACTCAGCCATCGGAGATGCCAGGTGGCATGGATGGAACACAAAGGCTGCCCCTGAGAGGGACAGCCCAGCACGCCTGTTCCTGTCCCTGACCATGCACACAGGCCAACGAAACCCCGTGTTGCACGGCACAGGGCCCCAAGATCTCTGCCCCGGTACAGGGCAGGCATAGAGGAAAATGATGGCAGATGTGGGGCCTCTAGTCAACGGGCTGTCAACTAGGCGGACATCCTCAGGCCACCTCTACAAAGACAGGGGAATGGAAGGCTCCTTTCATTGTTCTAGGAATGACCTTCTACCTCCGAAGGGCCAGCCCACACTAGCTAGCAATCCTCCTCCTTCAGCTCTCCTAGTGCTCGATATGTATATGACCTCGCCAAGTCCAATGGGACACACAGATTTACACAGCTCCCTAAAGGTATCGACAAATGTATGCTTTGTCTCCAGGGACACTTTTGGACTCCTTCTGGACAGTGATCGCATCTCTTACGCCCTTTTAAAGGTCCCTGACCACACAGAATGCCTAAGCATTTTAACAGGTATGCAAAATAGAACGGGTCTGCATTGTTCTGGTTTTTCTGCAAGTCAGCTAAAATTGGACATTCAAGGGGGAGGCGAGGGACTGACACAAAATTAAATTAACTAGGACATTTATCAAGCCAAACATTAAGTCACCGAAACAGAAATGAAGACAAAATCCATCCACCTCCTCCTCTCCTGCCTCTCTTCCTCATCAGCATTAATGCTAAGAGAAATCCAATTTTTCTTTTTTTGTCTCAAAATTAAGGCAGTCGGTTTTTACCCCGCTACAGACTGCTTGTTGAACATTTTGTATCTACACAGAAGCACTAAACAGCCTCACCACTGTACTCATTAACTTTTCTCCTTTAAAGAAAATATCCCCACTGCCCCAAAGCCCCACTATTCATGGCTTGATTTGCAAACCCCATTGGAGGAGAAATACCAGGAAACTGCTCGCCCCATTTCATGCAGTACCTTCCCCATGGCAGTGACACAAGCAATTAAGCTAACGTGTCAGTGTTCCAAGAGGAGGGGAAGAGACAAAAGTCTCAACTTTTCTACACGGAATGGAATCTCCCCACTAGAGAAGCAAGGTTCAGCGGGTGAGAAAAGGGAATTGCAGTGCAGTTAAATTCACTACTTAATAATACAAGACCATAATCAACTGCAAGTCCTTGAACTTACATTATACCTTTCTACTGGGATGCGCTTGTAATTTCAAATGTGTTACTGTAAAAGCCTGGCCATTGGAGAGACAAGAGACAGGGCGGGGGTGGGGGTGGGGGGTAAAATGGACTTTAATTAAAATTTGAATAATCCAAGTCCAGCTAATTCAAAGCATCTGACTCAAACACCTAGTCAGCTGGGAAACAGCAGCTGCTTCCAATTACAAGTGATTCTGAATTAACTGGTATCAGCATCTCATGAAGCTGGGGATGGAGGGCACTTTCCCGATTCAGCTGCACACTATACCTTCTGAAAGAAGGAAACGCCAAAGATCCAAAGGCCTGTCTCCAGAAGCTCTTTCGAGGTCAGGACAGAGTTTTCCAGCTTGTTCTCTGCCTCTGACCCCAAGCCCTTGCACCCCGTTCTTGAACCCTCGCCCAGACTCATCTCCGTAAGGCAGACTCAACAGCTCTTCCTGCTCTGTGCATACTTCCTTGACCCCAAGTGACAGAGATCCAGGTAACCCCACAAAACCCACTTTTAACCCTATCACACAAACTGGGAAATCTGACAGGCTCCTGCAGTCTGGTGGCCTCTCCGGAGACCATAAATCAAAGGCCTATTCAAAACCTCCTCTGGCCCAGAGACTAGGACCAACAGCCTCCTGTGGAAAGAACATTCCAGAAGGACAACCAGCTTCTAACTGCAGGTGGAGCTTTAGACCATCAGATTGTCAACAGCTTTTTCAGAGTCCCACTCCTGAGGTTAAGGAATGGGGAGGAAAGGAAAAAAAAAAATGGAGTGGAAACCTCTAAAATCTCCTTCTTAGACCCTAAGACCCTACAAAGACTAAAGATGCCAAGGATCACCAAGAAGAGAAAAAAAATCCAGAATCCAGAGCTGAATTGCTGGCTCTGGTCTACTAATCACCCCTTCACACATAAAGATGCAGGTTCTGAAACTCTCCCTCTCCCATCCTGAGCTCTGCATTCATAAACAACTCTGGAACAATCAGTTACTAGGCTGTGTTAAATTATCTGAATGAAGGCAAATTAATTTGGATCTCAGACCCCAACTCACTGCTGAATCGCCCTTTCTCCACACATTTCCTGCTTTACAAACAGCACACATTTCAGAACAAAATACTAGGTAATACATAGAAACCTTTAGCTTTTCTGTGAACACATAATCACAACATTCTCTAGTTGACAAACCAAAAAAAAAAAAAAAAAAAAAAAATAGTTTCTTCATTCACCTTTAAAGAAATATGCAGAACAGCTTAAGGACACCCCTTTAAATGCTCATAAAATACAAGAAACATATTTCATGCCTAAAAATATTTTTTAAAGATAGGAAAGGGAAAAGATAAGACTATTCTGAAGGAGATACAAAAAAACACCAGTAAGTTCTTTGGTGAGTAGCCCCACAAGAATGAAGTTGATCTTCAGAAATTCAAAACCAGGGTCCTACTAATTTACATTATTTCCTTAAAAAAAAAAGAACCATACTTCAAATAAAAAGTCCTTAAAAACAATTTTTTAAAGAACACAACCATTATTTGAAAAATCACTTCCTTACTTTGCTAAATAACAGCTGGTCCCAGGGGAGACCCAGGGGCGGGGGATGGGGGACACGACTACGACGGAAAATAGAAGAAAGGATTATAAACACATCCCTTTTAAAAGCTTTAATCCTTTTGCTATTCAATTCAGCACACATAACTTACAGAGAACCCACTATGTGTATTCAATATTATTAGCAAATTAAAAATATTTTTTAAAGTCAAAATGATTTTTGAACATGAGTGTGGTAGAGACCAGGAAATACAATTAAATAATACGAGGAGGCTGCAATGTTTCCAAGCAGAAGGAATCCACCCCCAACCACCTACCAAAACGGATCAAGTACAATAAAGAATGAAGACCCATAAAATCTAGTAAGCAACTCTGAATCATCCTTCTCTGTAAATAACCACTTACTAGGTATTGCTTCATACACTGTTAACAATATGTAATATAATGATAATCTAGTATCATATCTTTTATCCTTGGGGGGGGAAATCACTTAAAAAATCATTAAAATTCTGTTTTTAACACTTGATAGAACACTTCCTATAGAACCACAGGGAGCTAGGTCTATAGATTCAGGGACAGTGTGGGAGCGATGATTTGTTGTTTAGTTGCTCAGTTTTGTCTGACTCCTCTGTGACCCCAGGGACTGCAGCCACCAGGTTTCTCCGTCCATGGGATTTCCCAGGCAACAATACTGGAGTTGGTTGCCATTTCCTTCTCTAGGGGATCTTCCCAGACCTGGAATCAAACTGCATCTCTCCTGCACTGCAGATGGATGCTTTACTGCTGAGCTACTAGGGAAGCAGTAATAATTATTATATTTCGGTTAAAAAAAATAAATAAAATGTGTATCTGAGCCAGACATTCAAAATTACATGACATATATACTACACTATTTATGACTCCCATTTTACACTTTTAAACACCTGAGACACAGATTACATAAATGACAAGAGTCAGAACTGAAACCCAGGGGTGCCTAACACCCAGGCAGCACTGCCCACCTGGATAAAGACAAGCACAGCCTTCCAAGTGAAACCAGAGCAAGATTCACATCTCCCCTGGGCATCGGGGAGGCCAAGCCTGGCCCTTTCCTCTCTGCCTTGCTTCCTCCCTCAACTGCAGTTTGGGGGAAAACAGCCACTTCACAGGGCGGTAAGGTGTGAATGGATGAAACACCGCTATAGTAAACATCTAAGTAGGTACGAATCCATGGTACCTTCCAATAGAAAACTTCTCTTTAAAAAAGAAAAAAAAAATATATATATATATGTAAGCTTTCAGGATGAACTCTGGACAGAACCCAGCAAAACTGCAAGGGCCCTACACAGAAATCCCTGAGCCTGCTCTATGTTTACCAAATGAGACATGACAGAGTTTAGGGAAACACATGACATGATAGAGACAGTACATTATAACTAGTTGTCTGTAAGGAAACACCAGGCTTCCTTCCAGGACGGGCCTCAGGAAGGAGAGCGGATAGGACATTGGGCCAAAAGAGGCTGTTTGATGAACCGATGACAAGGCTTTACAATCCCATGACTGTTTGAAAGCATCTTTCAATTGGGGCAGAATGACTACCATGGTCTTCAGTCCCTGTTATGTCCCCTAAGGTGAGTTTTCAAACTTTTCTTTGGTAGAGATCTTATGAGAACTCCCCAGCTGCTCTGGTTGAGACAGAGACACAGAGAAAAAAAGAAGAGAAAACCACTACACAAACCACCCACAAAATCAAAACCCTTGCAAGGGCCATCTGCTGAGAGCCTGCAAGGCAGGCAGCATCTCCGGCCCCACCACAGACCCACTGGATGAGAAACTGCCTTGTAACCAGATCCCTGTGTGATGGGCGTGAAGTGGCCAAAAACCTCCTGGAACCTTCAGTCCTGTCGCTCAGTCGTGTCCGACTCTGCAACCCCATGAATCGCAGCCCGCCAGGCCTCCCTGTCCATCACCAACTCCCAGAATTCACTCAGACTCATGTCCATCGAGTCCGTGATGCCATCCAGCCATCTCATCCTCTGTCGTCCCCTTCTCCTCCTGCCCCCAATCCCTCCCAGCATCAGTCTTTTCCAATGAGTCAGCTCTTCGCATGAGGTGGCTAGAACCTTACATGGTCTCAATCCTGGATTCCCTCCCACATCCTTCTCCACGACTAGAGTATAAAAGACACAACTGGACAAATAACACAAAGTAGATAATAAATACTTGCAGAATTAAAGCTGAATAAAGTGAAAAGGAAGTCGAGCTACAAATGTCTAGGAAGACCAGAAGTCACAATGTTCCCCACCATACATGACAACTTCTCAGCTCTTCCAGGCAAAGCAAAACCCCAAACCAGAGCCCAACACCTCTACAACAGTCACTGTCAAGTCCAAAAGTACAGTTCCAAGTTCCAGGCCCCAGGACACATCAGCCTTGCAGGCAACAATTCTACGCAAACAAAATGAGAGAAGACTGTCAGAATACTTAATAAATGGTTAGGATCAAATACACGAAAATACCCAAGAAAGATCCTGAGTATATCATTTCCTCAGCTGGAAAAGAAGTGCTAGAATCTACAGAAAAACACGAGTATGTTCCTTTTGTATGTAATTCCTTGTGCCTTTAATAGTCTCATCATGCTCTACTGACAGAGCCAGCCTGTGCCAACTCCTTATTTTCAAAAAATTTTTATTTTCAATAAAAATTTTAAAAATAAAAACACCCTGGTGGTCTATTAATAAGACTATGCCTTCCAATGCTGAGGGTGCAGGTTAGATCCCTGGTCAGACAGCTAAGATCCCACATGACTCGTAGCCCAAAACAAAAAAAAAAAGAAGAAGCACTATTGTAACAAATTCAATAAAGACTTTAAAAATTGATCCACATCACACACACAAAAAAAATCTTTAAAAAAATAGAACACACAATTACACGATTTCTAGGTAACTACTCAGAAATATAATATAACAGTCTCCGGGCAAAACTCAAATTAAAGCCCTGTCACCAAATACTAAATGTGCCTCTTCAATCTGTGAGACAGATTCTCAGTTTCCTTCCTGTTGACAATCCAGGCAACCTGACCACAGCTCACTTCTGGACCTGCCTGGGCTCTACCCGGTCTACAGTCACCACTGCAGACAACAGGGAGGGTTTCCTCGCAAACGCACTGGTCAGTGAATATGTACAAAACCTCCAAGAAGAAGTACGCGACCCATCACCCAAGAAAATGCTGAGGGGTACCCCCCAAAGTACACTAAAGGATTAAAGAGCCAGTGTGAGAAGGCAGTTACCACGTCAGAAACTCTTACTCTTTCCAAGTTTTACAGCCCAGAGACTTGGTCCAGGGTTGGGCGTGAAGCAGGAGGCTCAGACAGAGTGAGGAGACAGAAGCCCCTGACAGGTCTTCTTCCTCCAAGGAGGAGGCAAGCACCTAACAAACGGGCCGCCAAGAGGTGATGGGTCACAATCTTCTGATAAACTCTGCTCTCCAAGGTTCCCCAAGCAAGGATCAGACAAGGGGGCCTTCCACTTCCCAACTGGGAGCAGCCACCGGGCACTTTCCACCTTGCCTGCCTGGGGCATAGGCCTGACTTGGAGAGACTTAACAAAAGAGTCGCAGAGCCCCAACTTCCTTGACTTTAATTAAACTTGGATTCCACTTCTGAAAACCCCTCTAGTTTTTATTTTGTTTTCTAGTCCCACAACTGCTTTTCAATGTGAGATACTGTGAAAAGGAGACGCAAATTCTTTGCAGCTGCGCTGTGAGCATCCTGCCAACTGGAGCCACGAAGAAGAGCTCCCATGTTAAAAATGTCCGACTGAGAGAGTCGCACACCAGCGGGGGAGATGGACAGAGGAGAGGAAGACCTGTGTGTGTGTGTGTTGTGTGTGTACAATCAGCAGAAAGCTCCCGTTTTTTGTCTGGAAGCCCCAGGGCCTCTGGAGGCTGGCCACGCTTCAGTGACTGGCACCCCCTCCTAAAGCAGGGGCCTTTCCGGACCCATCCTGCACAAGCGCTGTGCAGCGGTGCCCTTTCACCCGCTTCTCGCCCGGCCTCCCCCAGCAGTCCCGCCACCACTGGATGGTGGCAAGAAATGGAACAGGGAGGTAGCGACTGTTTTCCTCCAACCACAGGGTGAAGCTGAACTCCTGGGACAGTCACTTTGGCAAGTGAACTTTTTCGTTTCTAGTGGCAGCAAGATAACCATGGTCAGCAGCAGAGCTCAAAGCTGATGAGCCTTTTGGTTGTGCTGCTAAAGCCCTGGTGTACGAAACCCTAGCTGTGCCCTTTTAAAAAGCTAATTCAGGTCACCTGAGTGGGTCTGGAGGTTTTGGATGAAATTTCTGTATCGGGGATAGGTCTGGGCTTTCCAGAGGGTAAAGCAGCAGCACCACCCCCTCAGCACAGGGGCCAGGGAGCAGTTAAGCAGTTTCACAAGCAAGGCTTTCACTTCCACCCTCACCCTTGGGGGCAGGGAGGGGTCCACTTCCCCCCATTTATCCTGTAGAGAGTATAGGACTACCCTCCCCTCCTCTAGGGCTTTAGGGCCAAGAGGGAGGAGCTCTGAACTGGCAACATTCTGGGAGGCTGTGTGAAGGCACTCAGAACAGCTTTCCTCATGTGACCCCTTGGACAAACAGGGCTTATTTCCAGGGCCCCAAGTAACACGGCCACACCCTCAGAATGTAGGTGAAACACACAGACCCGTGGAGATCCGCCTGTGTGCAGCCCAGCAATCTCCAGGCCCATTCAGGTGGCGGACAGGAACAAAGAACTGTCAGACGAACAGCCGCGAGGCGAGGTACTGTCCTCAGTGATGAAACCATGGAGAAATCTCACTCCTGCATCACAGCGGACTTCTGATGGCAGGAGAGTCAGTGAATCGTGGCTCCCAGAAAGACACTCAACAGCAGGGGTTGAAACCAACCAGAAAACTCACCAGACTCGGCCCACCCCATGGGCCTCTGCGTTTTACTATCATTTGAAGCCTGACTCTAAGAACAACGCTCTACCTGGACAATTTCACGGCTGACACCCCGGCCAGGTGCACCTCCTGGGCACCTACAGCTAGCTGGTTAGGAATCAGACGCTCCATCCCCAGTGGCTGGCATCCTTGGACCTTTTGCTTTCCCTCAAACAATCTCTGAACCTTTACATGGGAAAAGGAAAGGCACTGGATTCTGTATCTCCTGCTAGGAAGCTGCTCGCCCGAGGGTGTGTCTGTGTCTGCATGGAAGGCTGGGCGGTGCCGAGGTCAGGAGAATGACACTCCAGGAAGTTCAGGCTGTGTGCTGACCTCACCACCTCTCCCCAAAGTCAAAGGAGAACCATTTATCAAACTACCTGCCATCCAGCGGGTTGTAGCATGTCAGCATCAGAGAGAAACCCTGATGTGCAGGCAGAAGGAAGGCAGTCACACCCTGTCTTCCTGCAGGGAAGCATCTGCAACCCATTTCACAGTGCAGAACACTTGAGGCCTGGGGATCTCCCAGGGGACTCAGCTGGTACGAAGCAGAGTGGCATTTAGAGCAGTTTACCTGACAGGCAGGCAACTGAGGTCTCCAGGAATGGTGAAAGGACGTTCATGTGACGACATACAGATACACACATACACAGTCAGATACACATTCACAAAACTTCTCAGAGAGAATGCAGTACTTTAAAACAAACCAACACAAGAATATGTTTCTGCCTCACAAAGATAATAAAAGCAGAAGGGGCTCTGATAAGCGATTCCTAAAGCCAAAATACACAACACCCGCCCCAGCCAGGAGAAACAGGTGGGCCAGTGCAGTCCCTGAAGGGCAGTCAAGCAGGAACAAGGCCCAGGACACAGCCCCTCGAGATGGTTTTCTCCCCCAGGGGCAGAGGAGTAGAACTCACTGTTGGCAATTTTCCTTTTCACCACTACTGTTCCAGGATGAGTGTCACGGTCAGTGGGAGGGGCTTTAGGAAGAAACAAAATCTAGACGGGGACTTCCCTGGTGGTTTACTGGTTGAGAATTCGCCTTGCAATGCAAGAGACATGGTTTCGATCCCTAGTCGGGGAACTAAGATCCCACCTGCCGTGGAGCAACTAAGCCTATGCAACTACTGAGCCCATGAGCTCCAACTAAGACCTGACGCAACCAAATAAATATTTTTAAAAAAAATCTAGATGGATGTCTGAATGTGTTTTCTAACGGAAGTTCACTCTAAGAGTTAAAACATGCTTGTCCGAGACCACCCTCTCCCCTAGAGAGAGCTCCCCTCAAGGGAGGACAAACCAGGATCCTCAAACTGCTTCACCAGCACAAACGCCACACAGAACTCCTTGGACCCATTTGTCCTCCCGGCTCCAGACGCCCCTTGGGGAAAAAATGGAGAGACATAAAGGAGTGAGGGAGAACGCAAGTGACAGTTATCTGAGATAAAGCTGAGCAGTACTGACCTTTAATTTGAAGACCCTTAGCCTCGCACCATCTTTTTTATGAATATGGGAGAGCACTTTGGGACCTTTCCAGCTGGGAGGAAGAAGCACCATTAGTCATCCCCGCTGGCTCCGGGACCTGACAAGCTCCACTTTGAAAACCTGTACAGACCGGCCACCATCAGTGCTGCCTTCCAGTTCCATGAGGCATGACTTTCAGACAGACCCCTGAACTGAGAAGGGAACCAAAAATCAACCAGATTAAAGTGAAAGGGACGATTCTACCCTATCCAGTGAAACACCAGGGGCACGGGTCCCAAAAGCGATTGGAGGCGCTGCCATGGCTACACTGGCTCCCTGGGGAAGGGGGTCAGCATTCACTAAGGATGCCCCGCAGCTGGCTGCAAAGTGACCTCTCCAGTAGCTCCATCTGTAGCCAAGAGGTAGCCTTCACTGTGGAATCCACAGAGAGACATGAGAATATTCCCAAAGCAGTATCATTTCACAAAAGGAGTCCCACAGAGCTGAATGGAGCGTTACTGCAGGGATACCTGAGGTCCCAGCCGACAGTCCTACGCCTCTTTGGAGCTAGGAGGATCACTAAGACTACAATTCAATTACAATCACGGACAGGTGGGCTTCCCTGCTGGCTCAGACGGTAAAGAACAGGCCTGCAATGCAGGAGGAGACCCGAGTTCCATCCATGAGTGGAGAAGATCCCCTGGAGAAGGGAGACGGCAGCCCATTCCAGTATTCTTGCTTGGGAAATCCCAAGGACAGAGGAGCCTGGTGGGCTACAGTCCATGGGGTCATAAAGAGTCAGACACAACTGAGCACTAAAATAACAAGAAAAAACACACTAAAATAATGAAGGAAAAAAGAAGAATAGAAACCTAAGTTTCAGATGCAGAATTAAGTGGACATGTATTCAGCCCCCCCCAACCTTGTGCAAAAGAGGGTCAGTCCCCCAGCACAGCCCGGAGCCAGCAACTGTCCAAGACAGGGGCTAGGCTGGATCCGGCCAACGTTACAAGGACAACCAACTGGTCATGTCCGTTAGTCTTGTGCTCTTAAAGGGCAGTCGAGGTGCCAACTATTTTAAAGCTCCAACACACTAATTCTGTAAACAATAATGGCTACAGCCTGCACACTGCGCACTGGAATGGATTCCTCAACTTGGCCTCATCACTTATGCAGCTGATGAAACAAACACTGACAGCTTTTTTGCATTTGTAAAGGCCCCACAGCAGCTGTGGTGATCCCACCATAGAGCAATGAATTAAGCCTGAAACCCAGCTGGGTCTGAACAGAAGCCTTTTTTGCACAATACAGCAAGACGATCATTGTTAACCTAGGCATTATTGGGAAATATTCTGCATTATATTATAGGGCAGTTCTAACTCAATTCGTAAAATTAGCTCTAATAAGCAATTTTAGGAGGAGGGAAGTGGCACTTGCTTTAGAAACGGCACAAGTGTGCGCGTAGGTTATAGGTACACCACACAAAGGCAGGCTGACAGACAGAACACAGATTTCCAGTTCAACAATGCAAAGTTTAAAACAGCAACTCCTTCTTAGATATCCATGCACATACACACACTCACACCTACTTTCTGAAGTGAGGTGGGTGGGTGTCCTACCTCGCAAATTCTTCGTGATTGAGCCACTACAGAGAAAACAGTGAATACAGCCGTCTGCCCTTTAGGTAACATCGATGACCGGAGCACAAGAGTCAATCTAGAACTGAGAGTTGTGCCAGAAAAACCAGGGAGTGTGAAAAAGTGGTTAATCCCGTTACCAAGGAATTTTTTTTGACACTGAACTTGAGGAGTCTATGATAAATAAGATCCCCAAATTTTTAACATGCTGGTCTTTGGCTTCCTCTTACCAGGAACTTCCAGGAAAGACACAAACACCCACCCCAAATCTCCATCACTTCCAGAGAACTCGAACCCTCCAAGTCCACCAAAGGCCTCCAGCACCCTTGGGTCATGGGGCTTTCTCGGTCCCCACCATTCTCTCTATCGCCTCATACTTTCGATGAGCATTTGAACGTGAGCAAAAACTGCCTGACTCTAGTAGGAAACAGGATCTCATCTTTATTTCACCGCAATGTGGGAAAAATAACTCTGGGGGCGGGGGGGAATCAGAACTATCAAAACATGGCACCAACCATCTTCTTTAAAAGAACTCCCATTTCTTAAACAACTTTGCCGAGAGCCTTTTCTGATTTTTTTAAGCATTTTTTTGTTTAGGGAAAACTAGGCTTGGAAGGCGCAAGAAAATCAGGGAAACTTCTAGGCAGACAGTAGCTCTCTTTCCTGTACCTTTCAGCAAAGAACGTCGACATCAGCAACCATGACAAAGTCAAAAACCAAAGCTGACGCAGGAAAACAACCCCTCAGTCCCTCCCAGCTCCCAGAGAGGAGCCAGGGTTTTTAAGTCCTGGCACCTCCCAAAACCACGTGGTAAATGCCATACAGAGATTCACCTGAAGGCCAAAACAACAACCCCAAACACCTGAGCACCCACAGAAAGCCAATCAACCCATGATGAAATTCCAAGCCCCACCCCTTTCTCATGCCTAATGGAGCTTGCCAAGGAGGAGAGGCAGTGAGACACCCACACACAGTGAAGAATGGCAGTCAGGCAGGGAGGAAAGTGAGAACCACACCCCAAAAAGGCAAGGCAGCCACCCCAAAAGGAGAGGACCCCACACAGCCCTCTGCTGAGCAGAACACAGGAGGTGCGGGGACGCAGGCTGTAGGTCAAAGAGCAGTAAATAAATGAAGTACTATTCAGCCATAAAAAAAGGAATTGAGTCCTTTTTATGGATGCACACTACAATGTAAAGGAACCTCGAAAACATGCCAAGTGAAAGAAGCCAGTCACAAAAGGCTATACACTGTTTGATTCCATTTACATAAAGTGTCCAGAATAGGCAACTTCACTGAGACATAAAGTAGATTAGTAGTTGCCAGAGACTGGAAAAACTGGGATGAGATGTGGAGCGCCTGCCAGTGGGTATGGAGTTTCTCTTTGGGGGTGATGAAAAGGTTCTAAAATTGGTCGCAGTGATGGCTGCACAACTCCGAATATACTAAAAACTACTGAACTGTTTAAGAGGGGGAGGAAAAAAAAAAATCACATTCACATCCAAGATCACTCAGGGAAGACTGAGATGCCTCGGATGCCTTTCGTCTTGAACCACCAGTGGAACGCCAAAAGAAACATAGCTGAAGAACTGCCAAAAGAACTGGAATAAGTTGAGGATATGAGAGTTTCTAAAAAGAAAGGCTAAAAGGGGCTGACACTTTGCTCAAGATGCGGCAGCCAAGGACAGCAACGTATGCCAAGCATGCATATACACTCGGCAGTCAGACTGAAGAGTGTGATGGGGGCAACTTTAATCTCCCCAAAAATAAAAAGAGTGCAACTGCAGTCTTCCCATTTCCCCGCGGCTACGTGTGGGCTTTAATCAAGAGCATGCCAGCCTACCATTTAAGCATATTTATCCGACGTCAGTGCCTACTTAGACTAGTCCCATCAATTCGTTTTAAAGCCATCTTTGGATTCGGAAATTGGGAAGGAAGCAGTTAGAGGAGAGACTCTAAAAGTACATTCAGAATCACTTTGTCAGCCTTAGAAATCTTTTCACACTCAGCAGGGAGGATGCTGTGTGGTAGGTAGGAGGGAAAAGGTAGCCACAAAGCACCATCCAGGTTTCCTTGGACAGTAAACAATGCCTATCTGGAGAAACAGGCAGTTAGGACTAAGCAAGGGGTTCTGTTCTTTATTGAGATGACCTCTGTGTACAAATACAGTAAAAGAACCTCTCTTACAATAGGCACCATTAAGGTCTTCATTTGTATTAAACTGTAAGCAAACAATGTTCAGCTGTAAAAGCCTTTGCAAGTCAAAGATAATGGCCTTCCTTGGTAAACTGACTGTTCTTTACAATCATCATTATTTATACTCCCAGGAGGTTTTGCCTAGTGCTCCAATAAATTCTGGAAAGAAATAACATGACAACTTCAGCAAGTCTCATGTTAGACGGAAAGAAAAAAAAAAGTAGAAAGTGTGTTTCATTTGGGGCTCTCCAGTGTTCTTGCCTGGAGAATCCCAGGGACGCGGGAGCCTGGTGGGCTGCCATCTATGGGGTCACACAGAGTTGGACAGGACTGAAGTGACTTAGCAGCAGCAGCAGTGTCTGGGTAGCAAGCAAGGAGCCGGAAGTGGAGTTAGGAGGGGGGAAAAAAGCATATACAGACTTTTCAGCCTCAGATTTCCAAGTCAGACCCGTCCTTCCCACCTCCCGGTGTTTCCAAGCTTACCAGAGTCAAAAGAAAACCCATTTTCATGGCATCATTAGAGGTTTTACTTATCACAAGTACAAAAGAGTGTGCTTCTCCGTGCGCTTCTCCGGGCTTTGCAAGTCCATATTTGTATTAGGAGTTTCTGCAGGACTACGTGATGGTGTTTATCCTGAGCTGGGCGGGGGATGGAAGGGGGAAATCATCCAGGAGAAAGAAGTAAGTATCCCCCACCTTCTTCCACCAGGAGACATGGCCTGTGGCTCAGATACGGTGGGCCAAGCAGGCAAGTCAAAAGTGTTCTTCACTTAGAGAAGGTTTCCTTTCACTGTCCACCACCTTTCAGATTCCAGCAAAGTTTAAACCACAGTGGTTTGGAATCCTAATAGCAGTTTTGAGGATTATGATACAGAATGAGACTCTTCAAACATTGTTAAAGACACAGAACAGAATCATGCAGTCACTCACATCTACCAACTGCTACTCCAAGAAAACATTTATTAGATCCAGATTCTCCCTGGCACCATGTACGGTGGGAAAAGGTGATATTGAACTGCACTGGCATCTCAACAGAAATCTCATCTCGGCTATTCAAGGATGTGCTCACCACTGGGGATTACCTCAAAATTCTTTTTTAAACTTTAAACTTCTTTAAAGAACTTTAAAATTCCTCCACATTAAAAATTCTGTCAGGGTGTCAATACCAATATTACTTAACAAACCTCACCTTTACCTAAACTTTTAGGTCAAGTTTACAGAGCTAAAACAAAAAGCCACTCAGCCCAAACACTGCTGGGTTGCAGACTAGTGCTCACGGCCCATTATTTTAATCCGGTTGTCACTCCGGGCATTTAAGAAAGTGAATACACTCGGGTCAAAGAAAAAACTGTTCGCTCCCGGGATGACTGCTCATTATGGCCTTGAATCCTTTTCGGAATGAGGTGCAGTGTACAGAAGTAACTATATCAAAAAAATACCCCTCTCAAAAAACTGTCACCAACTCAAGTCCCAGTGAAAAGGCTGCAGAGTGAATGCAACTGAATGTCTAAGACAAAAGCCATGTAAGAATCAGGAATGAGCTCTTTACTGAGCAACACCAAGTGTCTTGTCATTTTTACACATTAATAAGCCACATTAAAAAATGAAAAATTTTAAAAAAGAAACCAGGTTGACTGCCCATTTAGCACCTATCAGACCCCTTCACCACTTGGGGTGATCAGGCTGGAAAGGAGTCAGCTGGTATGAGCCGAGGACCAGCACGGGGGTTGGCCGCTCCAGCAGGTAGGAGTCACGTGCTAGCCACTTAACTGGGAGTCCAGGCCGTGGCTCATCCCCACCACGCTGCCTCTTTCCCCTACACCACCAAGACACTATTGCAAGCCACAAAGAGAACACAAGGTGCCTCAGTGCCCTGTGCAGAGGATGGACAAGGGGCAACCGAGGAAAAGCCGATAAACGTTGAAGTCCCAAATTATCTCTAAAGGGACATCTTTACTGAAGGATGAAAAAGAAGGCAAACAAGTTCACCCAGAAGGACTCGTCAATGGTGCTTCTTAGCAGTTCTGGGATACCACCTCATTCTCACATGGGGGGAGGGTTATCGATAGAAAGCCATCATCGGAACAATCAACAAGTACATCTGCCATAAAAATCATCACACTGTATTTTATCATAAATGTGAAAGGAAAAGCACCTATATTATTTTCATTTCTATCTTCTTTCTCAGACAACCCGGACAGCCTGAAATCAGCAAGGATGACCCAGAAACATGGTGTTCCCTCTTCAACCGTGAGGCTAGAGAACTACAGCACAAAGACCCGTGGGACCTAAAATCAGAATAATCTGATCTAGATAGCTAGTTTATAATACTTCACATGTTAATACCCGACTCTGCCTCCCCCAAAATGACCCTGAGAGGCCAATAAATGAAGGTGTGAGTCTCCCCATTTCACGGGAAGAAACTGAGATTGAGGGGAAGTGATTAATCTGAGACCAACAGCTCTCTTCCCAGAGTCTGGCATCCCTGCTGTCAGCTGAACCGTAAATTCTCTAAGGACAAGGACAATGTCATATTTTCTAACCCCTAACATAGTCAGAGGCTTCCCTGGTGGCTCAATGGTAAAGAATCCACCTGCAGTGCAGGAGGCGCGAGAGCTGCAGGCTCGATCCCTGGGGTGGGAGGATCCTCTGGCGAAGGCAGTCGCTGCCTGGTCCAGTCTTCTTGCCTGGAGAGTCCCATGGTGGGCTGCAGCCCCTGGGTTCACAAAAGACTGAGATACTAAACAAGAACAGGGTGAGAGCATGGTAAACAGCCAAAATACATCGGCTGCATCTAACTCAACAGTCTTTCAAGCCAGAGCCCAGTGGGACCCTCGTAACCATACAAGGCCCACCTCCAAAACAAGGCTGAAATCACTTATAAAAATAATGGGATTTCGGGTCATTTTAAAGTTACATCGTGTTCTCACGAAAGAACCATTTCATAAACAAGAAATATGTAATCGTACAATCCTACAGACCCTTCTCCCTTCACAGCTACAGTCATCCTAACTAATAACACGTTGTGTTCTCAGAGCAATTTTGTTTTACCAAGTGCTTCCCCATATCTCATCTCATTTAGTTCGAATGCCCTGAGAGAGGACAAGGAAAGAAAACAGAAACTTAAATAAAACCCAACTGACATCTTTACTACTTGTTACAAGCGCCTGTATTGGTTTTTAAAAGCAGACAACAAACAAACAAACCCCCTGGCACTACCTGGGGGGCCGTAAATTACTGCAGCCTTTCTCTCAGAAAACAGCGTTAAGAGGGATCTGAACATAACCACCGGTAACACAAAGTGGTCATTTCACGTCGAGGAAGTTGGAATTAAGAGCAAAAAGATACAGGAAAAGCACAGTGCACACATCACTGTGGACAACGGCCCCCAAACTGTGGAGAAGCCTTCAAGAACACGCAAGACATGGAAACTGTGCTACAGGCTGACCAGGTGCCCAGCAGCTATTGGAAAGCAGCGCAGGGGACTTTCCTGGTGGTGCCGTGGATGAGTCCACGTACCAGCGCAGGGGACACGGGTTCCATCCCTGGTCCAGGAAGATCCCACATGCCTCGAGGCAACTGAGCCCACTGGCCACCNCCAGGTGCCCAGCAGCTATTGGAAAGCAGCGCAGGGGACTTTCCTGGTGGTGCCGTGGATGAGTCCACGTACCAGCGCAGGGGACACGGGTTCCATCCCTGGTCCAGGAAGATCCCACATGCCTCGAGGCAACTGAGCCCACTGGCCACCACTACTGAGCCAGCGTGTGGCAACTGCTGAAGCCCGTACACCCAGAACCCGTGCTCCGCAACAAGAGAAGTGGCCCCTGCTCACCCCCAACTAGAGAAGCCCAAGCACAGCAACAAAGACCCAGCACAACCAAAAATAAACAATTTTAAAGCAATGATGATGTAGAATCCTCTGTTGGTAACTGAAATGAGAGATAAATGCAAAGAGCCCAGAAGAGACTATTCCTTAAGAGTAAGAGCCACGTATGTAAAACGACATTTGCACACGTGCAGGAATGCCTCGCTGCTGCTGCTGCTGCTAAGTCGCTTCAGTTGTGTCGGACTCTGTGCGACCCCAGAGACGGCAGCCCACCAGGCTCCCCCGTCCCTGGGATTCTCCAGACAAGAACACTGGAGTGGGTTGCCATTTCCTTCTCCAATGCATGAAAGTGAAAAGTGAAAGTGACATCGCTCAGTCGAGTCCGACTCTTAGCGACCCCATGGACTGCAGCCCCCAAGGCTCCTTCACCCATGGGATTTTCCAGGGAAGGGTACTGGAGTGGGGCGCCACTGCCTTCTCCGGTACGCCCCGTAGGTGACTGCAATAGGTTTTACCTTCATTTTGTTGTCTGCAATGAATGACTTCTAGGACAAAATAATCATTTTCAAACAGGGGCAAACATTAATGGCCCAATTACGCATGGGGATTACATGTGGATTTTATTTTCCCGTGAAAATGAATCAATGACTGCAGTTATTATGGATAACTGAGGATACACCTGGCAGAACGCACCTCTGAAAAATGGGTCCAAAGGCAGTATCCCCAGATGGCCTTCCACTGTAGCAGGGGCTGGGTTTCATGCCCTGGCGGTGTCACTGGTAAAATGTGCAACCTCTGTTCCTAGACACCTGTTTTCTCAGCTGTGAAATTCTGAGTAGTGAAGCTCACCTTTTTCCACTAGATCCTTACCAATTCCCTCCCACTATTGGATAGGATTTTAAATACCCAGTAAATATTTCCTAACTGTGTGATGACAGAAAATTCAGCCTCTACTCATGTGGCATTAACAGGGTGAGATACATGTAAACCCTAATTCCAAAGAGGTAGTTTTGAGGAGGCAGGCTCATAGAAAGGGGGCTTGGCTCTGCCTGACGGGAGGAAGAGAGTGGCAAGCTGTCCGATCAGGTCTCAGAGCAGTCAAGGTGGGCTCAGCAGGACTGGGCAGGCAATCGGCCGCAGAGCAAGCTGAGGAACCAGGATGTGCAAAGACCAGGAGGCTGGGTCAGCTGCAGTGGAAAGGGTAGCCCCAAGCTCAAGGCAGAGCAAGGGTGCGCTAAGGACACACTTAGCTGAGACTTGATGCACTGAAAGGGCATGAGTTCAAGTTCAAGGAATACTGCTCCAAGGTCCAGGATGAACATCTCTGTGTAAAGCTTCAGTGCCGCTCTAACCTGAATTCTCAATCTGTCACCCTAGTTCACCACCCAGTCAGGTTCAGAAATCAAGAGCCAGATAATACAGAAGACATTCAACCACCAGAGAGTGGGGAGTGGGAAGAGATCACATCATTGTCTAAATTTTTTTTTAATTATATTGTTAGTTTCAAGCGTATAGCAAGGTGATTCGGCTAGTTTCAGGTGCGCAGCAACCTTGTGTTAGTTTCAGGTGTACAGCAAAGTGATTCAGTTTCAGGTGTACAGCAACACCGTGCTAAACTTCAGGTGTACAGCAAAGTGATTCAGTTTCAGGTGTACAGCAACACCGTGCTAAACTTCAGGTGTACAGCAAAGTGATTCTGTTACACATTTTTTAAATTTTTTTATTCAGATTCCTTTTCATTACAGGTTTATTACAAGATACGGAATATAATCACCTTCTAATCTTTAAAGCTTTGTTCTGTATTCCAAAACGGACTTTAGAGTATCTGCTGCTCTTCATTTGGCTTGTTAAGAGGCACAGAATTCATATGATTTATTCATTTCTGAGTCAGCCTGGAAGGCTGCTGACAGGCCTCATATCTCTAGGTTGGTGATTTCCAACTGTGTAATCATACCTTCTTGAGCATTTGTGCACAGTATGCAGTTTACAAAGTGCTTTCACATCAAAAATCTCACTGACCCTCCCAGCCACAAGCCTGTGAAGTGTATGGAACAAGTTTTCCGGGTGAGGAAGCAGCTCAGTGAGGTTATGTGGCTTGCCTAGGGTCACACAGCCAGCGCAACACAGGGCTCAACCCTGAGCTCAGCTCATATTCCCAGTCTTGTCTACTATGACCACAGAGGTGCCCTACACATTCAGAACAAGCCCCTCACAATCTGAGGCATTAAATCCCCCAAGCCCGCATACAAGCAATGAGGCATGGACACAAAGCACAAAACACTCCAGTCCTAATAAGGTCGACATCCAACTGCTGCTAAACAGAGTAAGCATTCATGCAGCGCCCCTCCTGCAAACCCAGGGAGGGAATAAATGCAAGAAACACATGCACAGCCCTAATCCCTTCTCATTTCCTCCTGGCACCTGTTTCTGCCCCCACAGGCACCAAACACTTCTAACAGCTGGTAGAAATGAGAACCAAGAGATAGCACACACAACCACTGTAGATCAAGCTCTAACCCAAATTGTGGTTGGGGAAACAATGGAGAAAGAACCACCCAGATTTAAGAAAAGAGCCACAGAAACAGGGTGCCAAAAAGTCTCCCAACATTCCCCCTGGGTGACTCAGTTACATCAACCAGAGGGTCTCTTGATGGAAAACACCCACCCCACACCCTACCCCAAAATACTGCTGATTGTACCGGAGAAAATACCTGACAAGAGCCATGGAGGGAATACAAAGGGGCAAAATGTGTGGCTATGAATAAGACGACCTTCTAAGACTCCTGGTAACTAAACACTGCTGCCAGTATTTCAGTGCTCACTGCCTACCTCTTCATGGGTGGTGGAGCTTGACAGACTTACAAAATTAGAACTTAAAATCCAATTTAGGCCTTCTAGCCTGCACCAGCTCTCAGAATCAGCTCCCAAGAACTGCCAGTAGGGTTCCCCTTTCTAAGGCCTTCATACATCCTATGAATATGTGAGTAATTACGTGTAATGTTCTCATTACTCACGCAGCCTCATTAACACATCTGGGCAGCCTTTGTTGACTGCCCAGCCCAGAACCTGGTGAGGATTTGAGGGCAAATGATTTCCCCCAGCGCCCCGTGGTCCCCTAAGCAGCAAAAGTCAGGGGCAACAATAAAGTTGCCAGAAAAAGCACCGAAGCCTATTTGTCACAGACCCTACAAACGCGAATGAATTCAGAAGCCTGGAGAGCACACACCGCCCAGGTCAGCTCTCAGGCACACCGCAGAGGAAGGGGTGGCGGCCCCAACAAAGCAGGTAGCAAGTACCAGCCGGGCCCCAGGGCATCTGGGACCTCAGGGCTTTTTCCAATCAGGACTAAGGAGACAGGCAGCTGGCGAGAGGGGGGTAGCTCCACCAACTGGTGTTTAAAAAAACAACAAACACTCACTTGCAACAGATCCACTCCTGCTGTGGAGGCTGAAAAACTGCCTCAACTTCCCCCCAACTTTCTCAAGTAAAAAAAAAACCTCTCCAAAGGCTGCCAAGAGCCTTTTCCCCACCTCCTGGGGCTACTCTGATCATTCCTTTTACCTCCAGTTCATCTGGACTAAATTATGGCGAGGAGATCCAGCCTTTCACTCCCTGGCCAGGGTCTGCTGGCCTCAGTTTTCCCTTCTATAAAATAGACTCAACAGTGTCTTCCTCTCCTGTGAGCTCACTAGAGAAACAATAACTGTGTGCGGCTATTTCAGCACTGACTGGGGCTTCTCCTCACGAGGCTAGTGTTTCCTACAGTCCAGGCTCTTCTGGTACAATTCTTCAAATGGCAGAAAGTCCTAAGAGGCATGGGCGAGCCCCCTCACAAGAAGGGGCCAGAGAGACCGGTGGAAGTAGGAAGCAAGCCCAACAGAAACACAGGGCCCCGGGCGGAGCCCAGCTGCCCGCTCAGGTGGGCCCGAGACCTGGCCCTTGAGAACGGGATCCGCCTCTGCAAAATGCGGGCCCCTCCTCACCCCACACATCCCGACAAAGAGAACAAGAGAACAAGACAGACAAAAGCCACCTGCAAGAGGTGGCAGGACAGGACGTGCCAGAAGCAGGCAGATCAATCAACCGGGAGCAGGGGCAGCTCTACTTTCGACAATTGTATTCTCAATCAAAAATGAATGGAAAACCCTTACCGAAAAGTGGGAGACTGTCAGAAGGCCAAGGGGTTGTCAGAAGTCAAGAAAAATTATATCCTAAAAGGATAAAGAGAAATCTCACTCAAATTGTTTTTTTAAAAAAAGGAGACAAAAGTCATCCGAGTTCCCACCTCCTGGAACGAAAGTGGTCTGAGATGAAGGGGCAATGTGAAGAAGGCTTCATGGGCACACAAAAGGGACCCAAAACACCAAGTCTGGGGCCTGGAAAAGGAAGCAAGGTTTGCAGAGGAAGGGCGGGCAGTCAAAGGAGTGAAGAGACTAGAAACATGGGAGATGGAAAGAAACAAGAGAAACTGGTTCACATAGAAAAAACTGACGCTCAATGCGTCTCGTTTCCATTAACAGGCAGGCTTAAGGATCTGAAATGGAACAGACCTTTATGGTATCTTCTAAATAAGACAAAATAATTAAAGTTGCTGGATTACAAGATACAAGCTTCTGAACTCCACATAAATGAAGTATAAAATCATTCCTCATCTTTCTAACCCCCACCATCCTGAGAACGACCCAAACTCTGAAAGTATTACAAATTACCTCAGCAGGGCCGCTCTAACTGACCCGAATTTTATCTACGCTACCTGGCACAACCAGATAAGAAGTCTAGTTTAATATGTGGGAATTAAGGCTAAATATAATGGAAGCGCTCTTCGAGCTGATAGGAACCATAAGTTGGTTAGCTAACGTAAAGTCTGTTAAGCAGTAAATCTTTAGTATATATGTATATAGCTTGAGCATATACATATATACATACAAGTGAATGTAATGAACACATAAATATGCTTTCAGTTACATATTTTTAAAATTTATTTATTTGCTAAGGTCTCAGCTGCAGCAGAAGAGCTTCTATTGTGGTGCCCCAGCTCAGCTGCCTCCAGGCCATGTCGGATCTTAGTTCCCTGAACAGGGATCAAACCAGTGTCCTTTGCATTAGATGGCGTATTCTTAACCACCGGACCACCAGGAAGTTCTTATTACAGATAACTTTGAGAATTCGTGGTACTCCATGTCAAGCTTTTTTGTTTGTTCGGAAGGGAGTTCAGCCATTAATGAAGCTTGATTCTTAAAAGAGAACCACTTGCAAAGCAGTATGGGTGCAAAATCTTAACAGATTTCACCCAAGTCTTTTAAATGGCAGGCCCACATCTAATTTAACAATCTCGTTTTTACAGTAATTCACTTTTATCAAGGGTTCCCAAACATTCAGCTTCAAGTTTTCATAGAAACCAACTCTCTTGTCACACTCGCTCAAAGGTTTATATAATATTTAACTGAAATTGCAATAATAAGTCTAACTGGAATAACCAGATTTGGGAACAAGCAACTGGCACTTGGCAAGCCTTCTATATGGGTAAGAGCCAAAGGGGACAGAGGCACACACTCCCTGGGCCTGCCCACTGGCAGGGAGCTTCATGCAGGGACGTGACGGCCAGGATGTCCTTCAGCCAGAAGAACTGGGTAGGCTGGGCGGGTGGAAGGTGGTTAGTGCAAGACCTGTTGCTATGATCCTGGGAAAGATTCAGACCCAGACCAGGAACAGGAACACCAGAACCATACAATCAGAATTCCAAAAAGGAAACTACTCAGACTGAAAAACGTATGGCTGAGTGTTAAAAAGCCAGGTCTTCAGACCAGTATGACCAAGCACAAACCTTAAAAATAAACCTAAAAACCCTAAAATAAACCTAAAGACCTTAAAAATAAACCTAAAGAATCTCTTCAGCATCCATTTACAATTTTAAAAAAACTTGCAGTAAACTAGAAAAGTATGCATCTACCAAAAAACTCATCTTCACAAAAAAAAAAGAAAGAAAAGAAAACATAAGAAAAAAAAAAACCAACAATGCCTACCTACAGCTAACAGCATCGTTCCATCCATACTGCCCTGGCAACATGAGCTGTACTCTATAAAAATACTTCCAGTGTAACACCTCTCATTTTTTACAATTCACTTTGGAGCCTGAGCTGCCTACCTGAGCATTTCATGTCATTTTTTCAGATTCAGATTACTGATTATGGTTCGCTTTACCAAAGTTGCGTATGTTTTGAGTGACATGTTTCATCCTTATTTTTCCATTAGCCCTGTAATTTTTAGTGTTCGACTTTGTAGGACTTCATGTTTTTCACCAACACAGACACCATGCTACGTGAGATACAGCTCTGGTTACACAGATCTGGACTGTTCAGTAGGACAGCTTCATATGTTCAGCCACACGAAGCAATGACTTGTCCAAATTGAGCTGTCCTGTAAGGATCAAAAAAACACACTAGGTTTCAAAGATACAAGATGAAAAAAAAAGGTAGATCTGTATAGATTTCTATTTGTATTGATTATATGTTAAAATGATCATGTGTTCAATATACTAGGTTAAGTAAAACTCTCATTAAATTAAAAAAAAAAAAAGTTCAGCTTAGCCTTTACCGAGCGTTTCAATGTTAGGCTTAACATGACTTTCCCATATCGTCTCCGAAAAGAAGGGTTCTATTTAAAATCTGAAAGACACTGATTACATACTTAAAAAAAATTTTCTCTTTCTGAAGGAGGAAATTTTAAATAACCTTTGGAGCAGGATATATATTAAGATTAACACTGGAGTTCTTTCCAAGGCATCTGGAAGTGAGTCAACAGCCCTCAGCCAACCAACAAGAACTGGTCTGACCTCTTACGACAGGAAACAGCCATGAAACCATCTAAGCACCAAGTAATTCTAGTTGGCTCTTTGGGCCAATGGCTGTGGGGGACACACAAGTCAGATACTTGTCTACAGTAAAGTAATAATAACCCAGGTAATCATAAATTGGATTATTTTTAAAGATGATTTTTTTTTTCCTTTTTAAATCTTAGTAACACACTTCGGACTCTTGACAGCAGTATTCCTTCCATAATCTCTCCACACGACGATTGCTGCTAAACTGTTTCTGCTCAAAGACTTATGTGAAAAAGAGAATGGTTTTTCTCCACTACTAGAGACAGGCAGAAAAGCAAGCCACCTAAACAGCTCAAAAAAGAAAAAAATACAGCAATTAAATAAGGTATGCACCTTTTTTCCCCAGAACCGTAAAATAAATCAACTGGGTGTAAAACTGGTGGGGGTGGGGGGAACCAACTTATAAATCCTACCACTACATTTTGGTGTAGTTCTTCTTTTTCTCTTTACCATTTTATGCAATTACAGTAAACTTTGTTTTTGAATCTTGTAACACAAACTTTTCCCAGAGTTTTCAATCATACTGCACTTTTAAATCAGAAAATTAAATACCTAAAATTTACAGCCTAGTGTTACAAATTCTTATTGAGCTGTCCTAGAAATCAAACTGATAATTTGTTTTCCTGCTAACTGCATGAATCATATCTTCATGTGGCATAGATTTTTATTTCACACTCACACCTTCTACAAAGCATCAAATATCAAATAGTTTTTAAGTCTAGGTATCTTATCTCTTACACTCGACAGCAATAACCAACCAGTGGAGTGACAGGAATGCCATAAGATACCCATAGAGCAAAACATGTAACTTTTTATTGTCCAAGTGGATTGGGACTTTGAAAGGCAAATGTTTTCAGTTATTTAAGGTACTGTAGTGGGAATCGTGCCCAGCAATTAAGACAGGATTACACTACAATTTATGAGTTTTTCAAAGACGTCATTTAATATGAAATATAATAATCATTTTCCCCAAAGCCTGCCATCTACAATCCCACTCCCAAACTCTGTTTTGCTAAAGCAATAAGCTAAATGGCAACGCGGCAGGCAGCTAAGGCTTTTGAGACCAACTGTAGGAAATGCGCTGCCTTCCACCAGCTCAAGTAATGATTTCATCTTACATAGAAACAGCAGTTTTACATCTTCCACGCACATCATCTCACGCACGCGATCTCAGATAAGTGAAAAGGCAAAAGCATGTATTACTTTTTCTATTTTACATATGAATAAATAAACCTAGATTTCCCGCCCCTAGTGCTCTTGTTCTGAAGAACTGAGCCCAGGACCTTAGACTTGCAGCCCAGTGCTCTTCCACGCACACCTACCGATGACTGGTCTTCCTCCATCTGCCCCAACCCCTAAACTACTCCACAGGCCTAGAGCTGACATAACGAACAAGTGCCACTCTGGTGTTTCAAGGCTCCCAGAAAAACGAACAACTGACGCTGTGTAGCATCACCCCGCCACGTTCTGCCGTGACATCCCCAACACGACTTAAAGTGACAATGTGGCCAAACCCATCACGCGGTTCTCCTGCAAAGCCAAGCGGCCCCACTGAAGTTTCCCTGCTTTGCAAAAGCATTGACGAGAAAGCACGACCACCACCGCAATAATGCCACAGCCATCAGCGGACCTGGAAACAGAGGAAGCAAAAACGTTTTCGCAGACAGGAGGCGTCTCCGCCCTGCTGCCCACCCCCGAAACGGAACCAGAGGCTCCCAGCGCTCACCTGGAGGGCAGTGCAGCGACTCGGGG